>CM032344.1:8665281-9265281 GCA_019022885.1 Schlechtendalia chinensis
TCGTATATTACACACACACACACACACACACGCACACGCACACACGCGCATACGCACACACACTTATACTCACACACAAACACAAACACATCACGTAATTTACCGAATTTTTTCATATTCAATTCGACGTCTTACAGAGAAAACGTCGTCGGGATATTATATATAAAATTACACGTCTTTTTTTCATTACTTTTTTTTATCGTTTCAAAACGACTGAGCACAATAAAACCGACTACTATACGCACGGAGCAGCTAATCTTCAGACGCAATCTTAAAATTGTGACCGTCGTTTTTTCTCTTTTTTTTCGGCGTTGCCGTACATGTATATACAATATTGTTTTACACGCTGAAACAAACTGGGTCATCCAGAGATTAAGTGTTTCTTATTGCTAAGTTTCGCGTAAAGTACAGGCGCGATTTTATGTTTCCGAAGGATCTATACATAATCATCAAGTAGTATACGTATGTATACGTGCCATTTCTCGCGGTTTCATTCAGCGGCGCACGCCCGTCCCCGTCATCAAGTGCGTGTATAATATATTATACTTTAATGGCATGTCGGACGAGCACTACCGCGCACTTGTACAGGTATTCTACGAGACGGGTGCCGGTAATGAGAATTTTCGATCGAATTCGACTATCACGTTGAAACGAATTATATACTATTGGACGAGGCAGCCATTACTAGACGAGTATTTTGAGCAGTAGTATGATAAATAGGACGAAACAGCGAAAATAGTGTTTTTCCAGTCAGACTTTTTTATTTATTTTTTTATTTTTATTTTGGAAACGTGTGTATTGTGATTCATAAATCGTAAACAAACGAGGAAAAGACAAAGTGCTTTTATTCGGGAAAGTTGTTCGGAGTTCGTTTCTTCAAAGAAAACCAAAACAAAAAAAAAACAAAACAAAACGTGTAGAATATTTTTTTCCCGTTTTTTATAATAAATTATTCCTCTGTGCAGTATGAAACAATTGAAACGAGACCATTGTGCTACGTTGTCGGACGTTATTATACTATTTGCGTATATTACTCGCCGTTCGTACAAGTATATACGTATAGAACTTTATATATAAACCATTGTGTACAATGATATTCCGACGATTTCGCAAAGGACACGAACACTCGGATATAGCCTTTAAGCATTTTGAATAGAATTTCTCTCGCGGGTTGCAAATAATTTAATTTTTTTTTTATTTATTTACACCGTATATATGCGTGTGTTTGGACGTAATAATGTAAATCAATACTCTCGAAGATATGTCATTGATTTATTGGGAAATTGAAAAATTGCGGAAAAAAATCGTCGACATTTACCTACTTGAAAATGGAATTTTAAAAGTAGTTCGGTGCTGTGATATAAGTTTATATACATACTATTTTTTCGCGTAATTATTGTTATCACGTGAACTATATAACCGTAATATTAAGAAAACCTCCTTGCATAAAAACCAAAACCATACTTGCACGTCCTCGCGGAGAATTTTCAAATCCTAAAACATTTTTTTTTTCTTTCGTATTAGTATACACGTATACACACTTATTACGTATCAGTATGTATACAAAGTGTAATCCCGAGCTTTTACTCGAGGAGCTTCTTACGCGGATGGCATAAACCACATCCACAAAGTGTACCTTTTGAATGTGTTTCAAAACAGCGTATACAAAATTTCTAACGATCGTCTTTTATCCTTATCCCACTATAAAAACATTCGGAACACACGAACGAACGCGTGCCCTTCCCATCCCTATATATATATTTGTGTGTGTGTGTGTGTGTTATATACTATAGCGATGAACGAATACGCGCGTTTAGTTATTACTGCTTGTTGATAAACATTTGATGTTTAAAATTAATTCGAAAATTTACAAACGGATATCGGTGCGTATAAAATGGTAGATATTCGTATTATTCTTGGTCGGCCAATCGCAGCATATATAGTCGTGCATTATTGACGACGTTGTCATACATGTATATCAGTTGGACGGGTCGTAAGAAAGAGGAGGTGAGAATGGTAGAGGTTTATTTGACTTTAGCCACACACAACCGGTACACAAAATGTCGTATAATCGCATGTCCGGAAGGTCGAGAGAAAATTTAGTACGGAGGCAGTTTAGTTTGTCTCGGTTAATCAAAGTTGGTGGACCGGCTGGTAAATACGTATGAAATCAATTTGGAACTCGGAAGGCGTTATATTAAACCGTTGTGTGTCGCGTGTTCTCGCGAAACCCTAAACGTAAAATTAACACACACACACACACGTTACATAATATGAACGATCAGACACATTTGGGGCCACGGCACTGTGGGCATTATCGAAAAAACTAGATATTCGAACAGAAATCAAATAAAACTATAAAAAAGGTAATTATCGTAGCGATTGGTAATCGAGAAAATATCGAATTTATACGGGTACATGGAAATATGATCGTCGACAAGTACATAACTTTGGTTGAAGTTCAAACAATATTAACGGGGAATCAAATCACATTGAATTATCAAAATGATAGCTCAAAAATATAATTGCCTTGCCGTATTGTCGAGAGTCCATTGTATATACATACCTCATCGTAATGATACCAAAAGATGTAGGCCGGCGGTTCTGGACTAAATTTCACGACGCACGTTAAATTTATGGTGCTTCCTTCATTCACATAAATGTCCGGACCTCCGGATATCGAAGCTGACGGTACTGTAAAACATATTATTATTATTATTGTTATTATTATTATTATGTAGGAACTTTATTATAGGTTAAATTAATCGTGTTATCGCATAACATATAACAATGTATCTACTGTTTTATATAAACGCATATGACAATTCACACAGTTTCCAAAAAATATTAAATATTAACACAAAGTACAATATAAGACGTTTATTTATTTATTTTTTTTGATTCGAAATCATTAATTATATATACAACAACATGTTATTTATTGCACAAAGTAATGTGTACGAAACACGCGGTGATGCGTGCACATTATTTTGTCGTTGATTTAATAACGTTTATACACACATATATGTGTAATACAATCATGTACGAAATTATTATCGTATTTCCAAAACTTCAACGAATAATAATTATTATTTATCGTTTTTATTTAAAAACATGTATACACATATATTATATTAGTACACCAATTGCATATTTATTGGAAAACTTAGATTTCCTTTCTCGGATATTGGACATTAAATATTTATGATGGCCAGTATAAAATGCGTATATATTATATACATTCGAATGCGCACGAGATACTTAAACATTAGTTAAATATGAGCTACTTCGATTCCTTTTTATAATGTATATTATATATATATATATATATAAGCACGGTCGAATGGATAATTGAAAAACGTGACTAAAATGTATTAAATCCGTTCCAAGGCATTTCGTTTATAAACGTAAGTTTGTTCATGTATTTATATACAACAAACAGAAGGCTAGGTAAACGTTATATAAAATTATGTACAATATGTATTCGTGTGTAAACATTTATGATCATTATATATATATATATATGTACGCATGACTATATTACAAAACTCTAATAGTGAATATTATTCAGTTTTGTTACTAAACAGCATAGCCGTCGATAGCAATTTATTGCAGCGAACGAATTCCAAAATTTTCAGATCCCAGTTATGCGCACGACAAAAGTTTGGCTCGCGACGCGTCACGATTTTCGACTCTACGTCACACGCGTGGTGGCCACGTGTATTTGTTGTCATCTACGACATTTGTCGGCGTTGACTGAATTCAATTTTTCCCTCCGTCGCGCAAAACAACGTTTCGTCGACGAACGTGAAGTGATGTATGATAGCGGCGACGACCGTTTTTCAGGTAAGACGGCACGCGCACCCCGCGCCGGACGGATTTCTCGACCGGGTTCGACCGCGACAATGTGCGCCCACACGTCGCGTGACAGTCGACCGGTCGTATCGAAACGTCATCGGTGACCGTGTGCGAATATCGCGGCGTGTAAACGTGATTAAAATATAATGATTTCCAATCTACGCTAGGAGAGGAACTCCGAGAAGAAGAAGAAGTAAACGTGGAAGACCACGGACAAACGGTCTCGCGTTTCGCATTTTTCGCGTTTCGCGCGAACCAGACACGGACACGGGGCGCGAGAATTCCAAACGCCAGCGGTACCTGCGCGCGCGTGTCTTACGTCGGTGCGCTCGTAATAACGTCTGGCGCCAAGGCCGTAGCAGGAACAAATTTTCGGGGGAGGGTAGGGTGTTTTGGTTAAAACCGAATCATATATTATCAACTATTAGATTTAAATACTAGATTACGTTGTGTACGATAAAATCGTGTCTAAATGCGAGTTAACATGTGCCGTGTAAATAGTGTGTCTCCACATTAGAAATTTAGGTTAATAAATTAAATTTATTATAACTATTAAAAAGATTCAGGAGGGGGGAAGTTGAACCCCCAAAACCCCACTTCAAACACGGCATTGTCTGGCGCGGGTTTACGTCCTGGAACGGTTGACAGTTAGTCGAGACGGTGATGTTTCTCTGCTCGCGCGCAATGCGACGGTAAAAGCACGCCGCGGCATTAGGTTTAAACATCCGTTCCGGCGGCCGCACAATATTATTATGTATGCGGATAAACAGGATCTCCCGGGGGGGGGGGGGGTGGAGGGCGGGCACAGAGACACTGAAGGATCTGGTGGGTAAGTTTTTAGGAGGCTTTAAACTAACGTAATCAATACAAACGAACGACTTGATGTTAGGATTTTCGTTTCGACATAAAATAAATAACTTGATGATGTATAATATAAAACAAATGTTGAAAAAAATAGAACCGACTTCGGAAAAAATGCATTAAAAAGTGTGAAATAATTCACATAAATCTTGATTTTTCGACTTCGGCTTTCAGCATTTGCCAACGATTAGGGTGTAATACGTGAAAGATAAGGAATATTTAAAATATTTTAGAACATCGTAATAATTTTTCTATTTGGTGTTATATTATTTTGTGTAGGCCAATAGGCCATAATAAAAAATATAGCTTGAGGCCTAAGTACGAAATTTCTAGAAGGCCTGGGCGAGTATGACCTCCTACCCCGTCCTGCCAATCCGCCCCTGGAGCTCCCGTCTGTGCGATGAAAGCCTCTTGTCGCCATATCGGCGTGATTACGACACCGGTGGGTAGTAGTCTAGCTTCGACTCTTTGACATTCGGCTGCTAATAGTTACGCCGGAGGCATCCGTGCTAGTACTGGAACTGCCATTCCGGACACAGTTCTATAATATCTGGAATCTACATCTCTGTGTGCTCCCGAGAGTTGCTATGTTCTTGTGTGTACCAGCTACAGCTTCATTCCAGATACTAGGCGCATATTGCAGTTTACTGTGTACCACGGACATCAGCAATGTCCTTTTAACCTGCGGCGGTCCGCCTACAATTGCCATCAGCCTACCGAGTGCGGTAACGGCCCTCTTCGCTTCTTCGTCGGCAATCTTGATGTGATGCCAAAAGGTCCTCTAGGTATCTGTCCGATTCCCTCACCGGTATATGTGGTGCCCGTCCACTGCCAGTATCGGGTTTCTGTTTTTTGTCATTATGTTGTTATTACCCCGCAGTATACCTACGGCGATGATTGTGACCGGTCCTCGCTCGGGTACGATACTGCGGTCGATAGTGGTCATCGATCCGGTACGACGTGAGGTATGCCGATGGTACCCTCTCGAGGGTGACGGATATTTGACTCGCATACTCGTGGTCAGCGACGTATAAACGTTCAGTGATAAACACCACAACACTTGTGCCTTTCCGGAGGCAACACAGTTCGTGTACTCACTTCTTTCGACATTTGTCTCTAGGAGAGTGGTTCTCAAACTTTTTAGCATCGCGGCTCAAATTTTCTTTCGAAAATCTATCACTACCCACACGGTTTTTATTTATAGGACATAAACGTTTTAAAAACATAAATTTCTTAGGATCTGTATAATTAAAAAAAACTTCTCTCGACCCACCGAAAATTGACCCAGGATCCGTTAGTGGACTGCGATCTACAGTTTGAGAAATTCTGTTCTAGGACTACAAATCGTTTGATAGTGTGGACCCGAATAATATTGATAATCAATATTATTGTGCGATTCGCTTAACTATTGTATAACGTGTTATTATTTAGTTTTCATTTATTTTCAATGAAATGAAATGCAATTGGACACGATCCTTCGGGGGTTTTCTTTTAATCTAGACATTTTATTTTGTTCAACCTCCGTCCGTTACGATTACAATATAATATTACGTTCGTATAATATGACAGAGACTCGTATCATATTTCCGACACAAAACATATATGACGATTTCCAAATGTTCTTTATTTTCCTTCTCGGTTATTTCAGAATGCGTCGTGTAATTTTTAAACAATATTTTATAAACGAAATAATTCGTTTACTTCACACATTGACCAAAAATTAACGTTTTTTATATACACAAGTCAAGTAAACGCGTGTTAAATTAGTAAACGAACGTACATTACAGTGCAATTGAAACAGAAATGCGATTCTATGTATTTGACAGCAACTTACTAAATATGTGCAATAAAACATTATTGCATTTTAATTTCTCAACATAATTGCATATTTTTTAACCATAAAACATATTAACAATAGCCATTATTCAAATAATTTATCTAAAAATTACAATAATATCGAGTTTTATATAATCATATAAATAGTATGTAAGGTTGATAAAATGTATAAACACTGTTGTCTGAATCACTATCGATTAAAACATATATAAATATATACACGAGTATATATAATATATACAGCAAATTCTAATAAAATACAAGTTATTCAATCTCATGTCCTTCGTGCCATTCTACGGCTGATATGTTTCCGACAAACAACGTTTCACGTTTCACAAAGACTTCCACGAACTTCCTAACTGTATTCGAAGAAGCCAAACTACGTTATAATTCATAAAAGAACACCTCGTCCCATTCTAATGAACCTCGTAATTGCTAACGTAACATCTAACAATTTTCCGAAAAATCCACCTAGTTGCCCGAAATGACCAAAACCTCATAACCTTAACCGAAACTAGCCACTAGAGTTTCGTCTATGTAAGGGGGTTTTCACCCGTGTAAAACGTGTCTTATTTTGTGTAAAATACATAACTTATGTTTATAGTATACATTTTATATATACTGCAGATTGTATACATTTATAACAAAAAAATGAAAAAAAAAAAATGAATTTATGTGTTGACAGCTGTGCAACAAAACAAGTATGATTCATACCATGTTGAAAAGTTATCACCGTTAGTACGAGTAGTCGAATTACGGTATTAGATATTGAACGAATAATTCGATAGATACATATATTAAAAAATTTATACATATATATGTATAAATTATATTCCTGAAGAAATGATATGTGACCATTCCCATATTATCTTTAGTTGTCCTTCCTTATCCTCTAATCGTCTACTACTCTTTAATTTTTTAAAATCTCAGAACATTCATTTAATTCTCCCTTCCATTTTCAATATTAATTCCGAAATTGTCATAATCAAAGTATTATCCTTCATTCTTGAGGCTGGTCTGTCTATTTAAATAAATTATCTCTATAATCTTTAAATTATCTTATCTCACTTATTTTGTTTTATATCTACTTGTATTACTTGTAATTGTACCTCTTTTCATAATTTGTCGAAATAAATTGTTATACAACAAAGTTTCAATAAAAAAAAATGTATATATATATATATATATAATAAATAAATATCTATATATATTTTTTTTTTATTTACAAGTATTAACATATAATTTTTGTTTTTAATTTTTTAATTTTTTTTTTGCATATCCTTTTTACTTTTATTTGTTTTTTCTTTAATTTTCACTACTATGTTGTATATATAATTATACAATTTAAGAAATTATGTGAAAATGATTTGTACTTCTTTTCTATGAATAAACATTAAACAAATATACACAAGTTAATATTTAAAAAAAAGTAATTTTAGAATATCACATCAATAAAATTAAAAATTGTTTTTTTATAAATATACGAGTATATATATTTTTTTGTAAAAACCTAATAAGTACTAAGAACATAGGTTATAGTCAAATAGAGTATACATTTAACAATAAACAACTAATCAACTGATATGTAACTGTACATTTTTTTAAAGAAAAAAATTTAAATTACATTTTAAACACATTTTCTTGCGACTGGTTCATACGTTTTTTTTTTTAAAAAATAACATGTTGGTCTATTACTTTCTTCGATTTATAATGAATCACATATAATTATAGCACACAGATACTTCGCTTAAACTGTTTAAAAATAAATTATTTTAAATTTATTTAAATACCACAGTGGCAATAATATAATATTTAGTTTAGCCGCAAATGGAGTCGGTCAGTTTTTAATCTGGCAAAAAAGACAAATACGGTACGATTTTAGCGGTGGTGGAAACACGCTGTACCCAATATTTGTATATCGATACTCGCAACGAAAAGAGCAGTAATTCAATTTTTACCATTTTTCAGAGGAATGAAACTAAACATTAAACATGAATTTTTATTCCGTTTTATTATTTTTTACATTATGTTTTTTATTAAAATTGATGTAAGGTGTTAAGAAAATTAATAATGTAGTTTTTATGTAACTCTAACATAACCATATTTTTTACGAGTTACATTTTTTTATTAGGTGGTAACTGAAGTTACGTCTTTCTTCGTGGGTAATTTTTTTTATCAAAAATAAATAACTCAAGTTAGGTTTTTCATCGTGGTTAACTTTTTCAATAAATAGAAGTAACTAAAGTTAAGTCTTTTTTCGTGAATAAATATTTTTTGTCCAGATGAATATAACTCAAGTTAAGACTCTCTTCCAAGGAAAACTTTTTTTTTTTAGGTAGAAGAACAGCTTTTTAAAATGTTTATTATACAATTTATAAGTCGTAATATTATCAAAAACATGTGTTTTAAAATTACAAAAGTAATAGTTAGGTGATTGTCACTTAAATCATTTTACTAAAATTATGTTGTAGTTAACGAACTATAAAAACTATGGTAAATTGAAGGTATTAAGTCCTTTCTTACATAAGGATATTATCTACTACTCTTGATGATCTCATCAAGTGTTAATTTGTCAGTTGGAATCTTTTCTTTGTAAGCATTTATTGGTTTGATGTGAGTTTGATATCTTTCTTTATTCTTTTTCGATAAAATTTTTATAACGCAATTATTATTATGAACTGTATTTAAGCTATATTTTATTTGTAATACAAAAGGTGTTTTCCATGATGTTGATATTGCTTTAATATTATTCCATTGAATTAAATGGCTGTCTGTTGATGTTTTCCAATTTAGTCCATCACTCTCCACTAATGGTTTAAAGTGTAAAAATTCCTGATATCCTATTTTAAAAACAATATAAGAATTTTTATTTACTCTTGCACATCTAACATCTAGCTATCCGTCGTGCTGGCATCAAAATTACTTTGTTCTTTTTAGTATATTCGATAGTCGCATGCATGTTATCTCCCTCGTTCTGTGTGTGTTCTTTTTTAACAAATGTTTGTTCGATATTAACTTTAAAGGTGTCAGCAACATACTCCTACATTGAATATATAAATCTGTTGCGATTTTGTCCTGCGCAGTTATTGGAGTAAAAACAAAATTGTTTGATACCTCTTTCTTTCATTATCTTTATAAATTTAAAAAGAAAAGTAATAATTACATTTGATCCTCTTTTATCAAAATATAGTTGTTTAGGACATGCCAACGGCGTGTATACATCGGGAAATAGGATTTCGTTAGTCATATTATCAATGATAGGTAAAGTTAGATTCTTATTAAAACCGATTTCTTACTACTACAAGTACTAAATTAGAATAAAAAAAAAATGAAAAATGAAATAAATACTAACATAATATAATATAATCATTATTTTCACCAGACAACTTTAATTAATAGTATTATATAGTAGTTTAGGAAACATTTTATGATAGGCGTGATAAGACATGTGTTATTGGAAATTAAAAAAAAACTAGAAAGATTTACGTCATTTTTCGCGGGTAAATAAAGATACTTTTTTTTCGTTGAAAATCGCTGTTTTTGGAGTTTATAAAAATTGTTTTTATAACGTGTTTGGGCAGGGTACTTGAGATACTGCCGTTTTCGTGGGAAATAAATAAAAATATGCACTATCAGATTTTATCGAAATCTGGTAAATGATAAAAAGTGAGTTAGTGCCCTTTTCGTTGGGACCATCGATATAGTTTCTGATAGTCATTACTCATTACTATATACGTATATGTGATTCCATTTAATATCTACTCGAATATAATACCGATATTGTATATTTTCGGAAATCCGCGTTACATTTATTGATGTAAATCGTGTTTGATCTTTTCGTTAACCGTCTCTGTTACTGCATTGAATGACTACTATATATATATATATCGTGTAATTGTACGTACATGCTTGCGGATAATCTGTAAATTTCACCCGAGACGAATAATCGGGATAATGTTTTAATATCCTAAAATATATAATACAGTAGTATACCTGGGATTCATTGTTTCCGTTGTTGACTGTGACTATATTCTCATTTTGTTTCCGAAATTAATATAGCGATATAATTATTTAATTATTTTCGTACCACATAACAAGAAAAAGAAAAAATGTCAGAAAGATATTTTCAAATATTATAAGCCTTTATAAAAATATATATATATAACAATAGCAATACAATTCTACGATGCACATAGAAATACAACTACGAGTTGATTACAAATAATATAGAGTAAAAAACAAATCTATAGAATTACTAACAGCCGGTAAAGTTTAATGGTGGTGACCTAATTACACGGTTGACTTTCTTCGTTTCGCTAGAGTAGAAATGACGTAAATGTTTTGGGATCTAAGGGGCAGAAAATGTCGACTTATCGAATCCGTATCCTGAATGAACTCGGTAATTTACTATTACAATTATAAATAATTTTTAGTTAATTCCAAGTAAAGTGATATGTTATAACGCATTGTTGATTTTTAAACATATACTTACCATGAATACATCGAACTGTATTGCTCTAGTAATATTAATAATACGAATAATAACTTCTATATAATTTATTATTTAAAATAATTTTTAATATTTGTGTATATTACGAGTCCTTTATCTTCTGAAATGTTATCCGTATGTTATACTTATTTCCCTTTGAAAGTTGTACGTTTTTTATGTAATATCAATTTTTTTCTATATTATTATCACTAATCGTCATTATGCGGAAAATACATATTATATTATATGGTGTAGGTTTCACACGTAGGTACTACAAATATTGCATAAGCGTTAATTTCTCGACACACACGAACTGCATAAGCTAAGTAACTATATTATTGAAACGCGATTGGTTTTCGCTACTTTAAACATAGACAATTATTCTTAATTCATAAAAACTAATTATTTTAATTTCTAAAAACAAAAAACAAAAATACCAACAGAAACATCCGAACAATATTATTTTGTGTGATTATACGTATAATGTTGTTGTATACCGTACTGAAATTCAATAAAACTCAAACCCTAGAATAAAAATTTAATAGTATTATATAAATATAACACTACTTGCGTAGTAAAAACGTTAACTTATATAAACGCTATAATATGACCTAGTGGTTTTTTATGTAAATGTTATTTTTTCAATTAAAATCAGTTACTTTTTTATGTGTTATATATTATATTTGTTTAATAATAGTTTTTAAATAAAATAAAAATTGTTTATTCTTTCTTTTTTCTTTTGCATAATGTAACAACTTTTATAGGTTTTTTTTGAAAATTTTGATGCAATGCGTATATAATTCACAGAGCCGCGAAGTATTTTCGGTATTCAACAGCAATATATACAGTTAGTATCTACAGTAACATTTTAAAACACAATATATTAACTATATATATGTATGTACGAATATATTAGTTTAAAAATGCGGTTTTATGGTCTGCATAAGGTGTTTGTTTAGGGTTTATTTTTTTTTGTAAGTTCTAGTTAATTCAGCAAACGTCGGTTAACATAAAAACCACCCATTCATTTTGAAATAAAAACCTTTAATAAAGTCTTCATCTCGTATCATCATGTCCAGTAAACTATTGTAATTGTCCAAGGGCGGCGGTTTATCGTCTGGAACGTATCGACATACAATAATGATGTTTTTTCTACTAGTCGTTTAGTAAAAAAAATAATAATAACGACGATCGATGCCTTAACCGAGGAAAAACACCTAATTAATTTTTAATCACTCGAAAAAAAAATATATATAATGTATTAATGTCGTTTTGAGACATACGAAATTCTAAATAATAATAATAATAATAATGAAAAACAAACATGATATACTTACCGACAACGTTCAACGTGACGAATATGCTTCTGACCGGCTGTGTGCTAACCTGACACTCGTAAATTCCCGCGTCTCTCTTCTGTGCCCATTTGATGTGCAACGTCCATTGGTCCGAGTGCGACCTGTGATGGATGGCCTGAAACCGTTGGTCGCTGGTGTACGTGTACGCGCCCACCGTCAGTATGTGTATGTCCCTGTGCCTTATCCAGGACACCTGTAAGTGCACCGAACGATATTACAACGTGTAGCGAGCAAGTAAAGTAAGAAGAGCAGAATAGTAATAATAATAACCGCATAATATGCATAACAGTCGTCGCTATAGATAAAACGGTACCGAGACAACACGGATCGAAACTTTTATAGTCGAATCAATATGTACGTAACGTTGCGTTATTAGAGTGTTCGAGGGGTAAAACTCCGGACACCGCGTTGTTTGAACAGTCAACACGAGAATCGAACAAAAGTTATTAGTTAAAAAAGCGCTCACTTGTATATTTTTCCCGGCGTCGGCCAAACAATATTTAATCTTAAAAAAAATGTGTCGGATTGAGTTTTCAGAAACTAATTTTAAGTTTCCGGCGAGATTAACTTTTTGAATTAACGAGGTGTTTGTGAAGTCTTACGAGCGCAACAATTAAGACGTGAGGATCGTTTTGTTGTTTCACCCCCATTGCGTGTGTTCTAATATTATATAATGCGGCGATTGAGTGCGCACGGCCGACCAACTTATCCAACTAAAAAACTTCAAAAGACGCCCGGGGCTGATTCGTTTTTAGAAAAACCTAATAAACCTAAACGTTTGTGTTGCGTACACACGTGCATATTACACGCTCGGCGAAAAGTTATGAAAACAGTTGTGGGACACGAAAATTGAGGTATTCGTGTACGTTTGAAGCGTTCACGACAAAACGGCCGTGCAAGGGTCTGACGGCGCGAACGGTGCTATTGGAAACGTCTTCGAAACGTACAGGCGAAGACGGCAGCTAAACCACTGAGGTCGCGGACCGAGACAAAGCTGGGTCGACGACAACACGGGGACAAGTGTCCAACATATGCGAAAACAAACGGTAATATCTGGTCACGACGCGTAGGTAGACACCCGCGTTTCGGACGGCGGTCAAATGGCCGGCACTTTTGGATCGTTTTTATTCATACGTGTTCAGTTCATCTTACAAGAGATTTATAGTCAATTTATAGACAATATGATATTCATGGCACAAAAATAATAAATTATTACTTAAAAAAGTGCTCGTAATTGATTTTCAAAAAAAAAATCGTTAAACATTGATTTTAGGTACATATTTTTGGGGTTTTAAGTGCATGCGTTTTATATGACTTGTCCAGAGCTACAAGTTTTCTGTTCTACTAATGATTTTTTTATAACTTCCACTGAACGTCGGCAACGTGATTACCGATGATGACAGAAATAACACGGTTTCCGAAGCATTATTATAGGTTAACGAGTAGATCGAAACGGCAATCACATGGATCCGAGACAACGTATTATACAATGATTTATTGTTATTATGATCCAGCGATTATATGTCATGATTTTAAACGAATTTTACTTTGGTGTTTTTTTTATTTATTATTAAATCGTTTATGGAACGTTCTCAAAATTCTAACCCCACTCTTTTTTTTATAAACAAACGTAATCTTTTGATTTTTTAAATGGCAACGTATGTTTTTTCTATATGAATTTATACAACGAAAATAAATAGCTAAAAATAATTTTTTTTAAAATTTTAAATTTTAATACTCCACTTATGAGCAGTGGTACTTATGAGTAGTGGCAATACTTAAAAATTTGGTCATAACTTGCGTAGTCCACTAAAAATTAATTTTGATTACAACAATACATATATATTTAATAGATATTTGATTGTGGTTAACAAAAAAAATAATTTTGATCAGTTTACCGTAATTTAAATATTAATAATAATAATCGTAACATTTAGTTCCAACGGAGTTTTTGGAGAGAAAACGAACAATATTCTAATTATTAATAATTTCTCTCTCTCTATATATATATATACATAAAAACTTAAGAATGATTTACCACTTTAAAGCTCCGAAATATAATTGTTTTATGGTCATTTTCGGTTGGTGATTTCATGTAATTATTAACTCGACTACGTTCGCGCGATTAACACGACGTCTTGGACGATCGTAAAATCCACGAACTCAATAATAGCTATACACCGTTCGTTTTTATTAAATGTATGTACTTTGAAAACTATTCGACCAGATATAAAACTTTATCAATTGAATGCAATAAAATCAACTACGCGTGTATATAATATATATATATATATATATAAATAAATAAACGCGCGTGCACGCACAATTATCGTGTCTGACGTCCCACGAGGATTTACTATTTTAATGTAATTGGATAATATGAAAATAGTAAATCTTCTAAGATCTTTATTGTCCTATTTCCACCGTTGTATTTAAACTGTAGTGATTTTTTGTTATTTTCGGAATGTATTTCATATCGTGTTGTGTATTTATACATTTATCTAAACAATGGTATTGTTTCATATTTCTGAAATCTATCGGCTATCGCATTTATTTAAACGCGCTTGTCATCGTCTCTCCGTCCGTGGCTTCTTTGAGGAATAGAAAACCAGCCATTGTCACAATCAGCCACCGAACAGGAGAAGAACGTCATTTAACATCGTCATTGATCAACTATTTTAAAACAATACGTAATCACCGAACGCTCAGAATCATGTCTTCTACAAATTTGTATATAGCTTAAACTCAAACATATATTACAAGAAATGTCAAATTTTTTTACAACTCGAATAGTTTGACAGATGTACGTCCACGGACTAATTGTATGCCGCATCCGATTTGATATTTCACGTTTTAATTCATATTTTAATGCTCACGCATCATGTATTTCTAACAACGAAATAATGTCCAAAACGTTGAAAGTAGTAAGCAATAAATATTTTGCGATATTCGTGCGCATCAAAAATGTCTGTATATTAATTGAAAGTGGCATTAAGGGGAAGTTTTTTTCCGATTTATCGCAAACAGACTTAAATTATTTACCAAGGAAGACACGCAATTTCTATTATAAATTAAAACATCACATTAATTACTTTATACTGTCGTCAAGTTTGATTTTTGAATATATCGACGTTCTTTTTTTGTCTTAAATATTGTTTGTTGTTGGGGTCCGGTTTGGCTAATACAGGGTCGTTAAATTTATTATTCGACGAAAACATTATAATACTGGGCCGAGTGGTCAAAAAAAGATGGAAAAGTTACGGTCAAATAAAACTGGGTTTTTTTCTCTTCATTGCATATTTCGCGTTAATAACGGAGGAACGTTAATCGTTTGAAAAAAATGACATAGAACGCTATAAAATAATATTATTACTATATCATAAAATATGATCGAAAATGACGTTTTAATACAATTAAAATTAAAATCAGATATTCGAAATTATATGATTATTTTGACTGCAGGAAGAATAGAAATTATTCAACCGAAATATAATATGATAATGTTCACTGTAATTCATAAAATGTCATCGACTGTATACATTTTATACAAAAAACAAGCATGATTTGCTCAAAATATTCATTGTACATAATATACAATTATTAATTATTGATTACGATTTTAAACAATAACTGAATGTGTATAATATATCGGACTTTATTAATTAAACTAACAATTCGAGTTCATACTGTAATATTTTTCGATATAAAATATTACAAATGTATGATATAATGATAAAATAACAATATAAAATAATTTTAAACATATATTTTTGGAACATATACGGATGTACATTGAATTTAATTACAAAGTACGAAATATATTTCTTACTTTGGTTGTGAAAACAGAACAATCTAAGGAATACTTTTATCTGTTTGTAAGATTTCGGAAATTGTTTATTAGTATGAACCCGCAATATATAATGTTATGTGTAAAGCGATCGGAGATTAATATACCAACCTATATGTTTATGTTGGTACTCACACGTGATTTCGTACAATAACGTGTGTATTTGACTACAAAGTATAAAAACTATACATCTAGTACGGTATTTAATATTATGATGAGAAAAACGTACACAGCTGTAAAAGGGAATTTTCAGACCTTATTTCTATAATAATATTATATATGTATCTCAGTTAATCGACTTGATTGGGTTCTCGTATGTTTGCGAAAAATCTTTAAATAAACGCTGATGAAATCGCCGTTCAAAAAATATCTGGTATGAAAGAATAATAATATTTCGTGAAATTAGATTTTTAGAATAATAAATTGAGCTGAGTAGCAGAGTTTTTGATAATGTTGAAATAATTGTTTTGATATTTCATCGTTATTAAAATCTGAATTAATTTTTCATTATATTTTAATGGACAATTATCCGGTTTAAACGGATTTTTGTATATGCTACGGATTACAAACGTATTTACAAAAATGTGACGTTGTCGCTGGCGCCTATATACATATTTGTTTTTATAGTGTTTATTTATTAAATATTACGTAATATGTAACAAACGAACGCGAAATATGTTGTGAACTTTTCGAAATTTTGTTTCTCGAGTTCAAATTTGATGTACGGTCTTCGGCAGCCGACATCCGAGATTTGGGATAGCTGTGAATTTGTAACCGTTCAACTGGAACAGATGACGTCGAAAGCTGCGAGATGTTTTTCTCTTTCTTTATTGCGCCACGCGCGTTCACTTTAAGCTCTCTACTATACCTGCAGCTGTGCCTACTACTACAGCCCGTACCGCATACGTGAAGGCATGTACGCATATGTCCACACACGCACATATACATTCGGTAAAGGGATCTAAGTAGTACACGCGCATATACAGTATATTATATTATATATCTACGTATATTATAGACGCTCGTCTACTACTATTACAACTACTGCGACCGGGCACTCCATCAATCGTGACGGCAAACGCTTTTTCAAATCAACATCAAATTGGCCGAGCGAACAACAAATGGCCTTCTTCACCTACCGGTCATGGACCAAATTACGCGCGCCGGCTACATTTATCATGTCCCCGGGACTCGGGAGGACCCCAATGCCCCCCCCCCTCTGTCTCTCACGCCATCCGTTCCCCCCCGACACCTGAGACCACATACGTTACCTGAACATCGCGCGCGGCCATTTATATACACAACATAAAGAGAATTGGGTGTGTACACGTACGAGCGGTTGTGCGTGTGCGCCCTATTTTCGTAATCGAAAAAATCCGGCCGGCATATTTCCATCATGTTGTACGCGGAAAATATAATGTATAATACTTATATTGGCGGTGTTGGCACCAAACGACCACCGGATGGTACGGTTTTTCACACGAAACACGAATTGTCAAGTTGTATATGTCTTTTAGACGTGATTAGCAACACACGCAAACTAGTAACGACATACAAACCGTGGAGAATGCTGACTCGGAAGTATAGGCGTGCTCATTTATCATATTTTTTCAGAAAAAGGCTTAAAAATCAAGTCATCTATAACACATTCCGTTTCTACGAAAGCCATAATATTACATAAACTAATGTGAGATTATAATACCAAACGGTATTAAAAAGTAGCAAAACAAAACAAAACGAAAAAAAAAAAAAAACAAATTGTCGTACACGATACGGCCGAACGTAAATAATACGAATCATTGACGAAGCGCACCTGAATGAACATGTCCTGAATGGTTCGTACCGCGGCTGTTAGTGGAGCGGGCTATTTCCGAATAACCGGTATCTCACGACGATAACAAGTTTGCGCGCACAGCGAACGCGTACTCTTGCGAGTAAAAGTTACGATAAAACTATGATAAAACACACATAAAAGAATAACAGAAATAGATGAAATTTTTGTCATACATTAGGATTTTTTTTTTTTATTACGTGATATATTATTGACGATAGAAATTTGTTGTGTTATTACTACATATGTTTTTATTCACAAGCAAGCCGCGCATACTTAGCACGACCGGAGAATTCGCCACTGTAACAATTATTTTTCTCGTAATCAAAATCAATCATGACGAATTCCGGCCGGAGAATCGAAAAATGACATCGGGTTTCCCCGATAAAGTAACATCACATTCACTAAACCATTACAGAAAATAAATGATATTGGTTATTTACTTTATTTTTAGACTATCTTCACTGTAAATTTTGGCGATTCGGTTTCGTGGGTTGGGGAGTAGTAGAAAATCGTCCACGGTTATTGTTATATTATTATTTTTACAACGCAGTGTAAAAACTAGTTTGAAAATTGAATTAGACAAATTAATATTCACATAATAATATAATACTATCATAGTAGGCAAGTGTTGGTTTTAACAAATATGTGTGATTTTCGTGATGGGATAGGATTTTACGAAATAAATATGATGTTTTTATTGTGCCGCACGTGTACATAGTATGAGAATTTAATTTTGCTCGTTTTAAAGTATATATGATGCCTACACAGGAGAAAAGCTTAAGGCGCATTACCTATAGTGTGTCCGATGCACACTATATCTGTACATACGGTTATTGTGGTCAGGCTCACCTCGAAAACTTTAACCAGGTTTAATAACTCAAATGAAAGTTTATGGCTGTCTGTATAAAATATCATTTTTCTCGTATTCGCTAACGGCGACGAAGGCGGATTGTCAAAAAATAATAATTTAATTTGCAAAACGCAAAGTTACTGTACTTACTTTACTGCAGCCATCGATCAATTACTAAATATTATATTAAATAGATGTCATTTATCGCGACCTGTTGTATGTAGGCAGTGAACGCTCGCAGATTTTTCGTCGTGTAAAATAAAAATACACATTTAAAATGTAATACATATACATACACATACACAGTCGCTTGGAAATATATCAAAGACGTAGACATGAGCAGGTTCGAGTACATCGATCATATTTTCCATACAGGAACCAGGTGATCGTTCGGTTTTAGTTCGGCAAAAACGATATATACATATATATATATATTTATTTATTGAATGGGATTGAAGGATTACGCTCTACGGCGGTTCATGAGATAGTGACGAGCACCAAGCAGCGGGAAACGACGATAACGATTTATAATAATACGTACCGGAACAACAATGTTGGGAACGTCGACGAGCGCGCGTAAACCGCGTTTAATAATATTTCAGTCGCCGACACCCTTTCCGGTTAGCAGACGAGGGAGAGAACCGTTCTGCCGTCTATATCTGTATAACTGATGTATATTATAACTCGTTTTTTATTCACTCCTCTTATCTGTACTCGTAGATTCACGGCGGCGGCAGTCGCGGCCAAAAACCCTTCGTCACTTTTTTTTTTTTTTAATATGATAATGACCCCTAGTCATCGACCCGTTGAAATATGTACAGCCTTTTCAACTTCAGACCACCGCGTACATGTTTATTATAGTAGCTGTGCCCTCACACGATATTAAAATACGTTTATCCCGCGGGAGAATGGGAGATTCCCGGTGTCGGATGGCAGATTAGCAGTAGGGGAGTAGGAAACATTATAAATCTGGTTGCAGCGAGTGCATAATTCGGCACTACGGCTACAGAGCGATGACAACGATTGTCACGAGCACAAATAACAAAAACTAAATTAAAAATAATGGTATATCAGCCCTGAACTGCATGAATACGAAAAAAACGTCCGATAGCCTACCGGTTATATATTTCAAATCATATCTATAGGTATGACATCAATGCACGAAATGCGAAAGTATACACTTCATCTCTCACTCTCACTATTGAACGTTGCTGATCTGTTCATAACATCCGCTCCACCAACTACACGCGTTTCGTAAGCTCAAATTACCCGGACGCGTATACATGCATATATATATGCACAGAAAAACCTGTGCTGAATTAATATTGTCTTTAACGTTTGCGTTTTAATTTGTCTCTAATGAAATCACGAGCTCATAAAATTAATACTCGAGTTTGAAAAATGTATGACGAAAGCCGAGCAGTCTCCGTAATAATTCGTTGCTTATAAGATTGTGGTGCACGAGTGGTTGCTGGCCCGAAAGATTAATTCGTATACATAAATTAATTTATATATATGAATGTAAACATAAGTATATGTTTAAATGCATGCGGTAATGTTTATATATATATATGTATAAATTATACAGGTAAGGTCATATAAAAATGATTTACAACGAAATTAGCTAGTTTTCGTTTGTCGGTAAATAGTATTACGGAATCTGCCCAGTGTAAAATAAATAAAAATGTACCACGTAGACACACCTTTAAAAGTGCGTATATTGTGATCATATCACAGTCCGAACATGAGGAACGCGTAATCTACTGGTATTTTTACTGTTTGTATATGTTTGTATATCGTATTTATATATTTATTGTATTCGTGTCCTGGTTTTGTTAGTCGATAACACATAAATTGTTTATATATATTGTAGGTAATCAGAAACACATGGAATGTATACAATTATTACAATCTGATATTACACTGTACATTAAATTTTATTTATTAAGAAATGATTATTTTTTTATATCGGACAAAGTATAATGTGCACACCAAAATCGGGTTATTACCGCAGTATTAACGAGGAAATATTGGGTGTCAATAGAGATTAAAATTCTAAAACCGTTTATCGACTTGAGGTTACAATCAAAAACATATTACGTTTATTTTATCTATACTCGCACGCGCAACATAAACGAGAAATTATTTGTGTTATTTATAAGTTATTATATATATAAAAAAAAAATTGGATCAGAAACTAAAGAGTAACAAATAAAAAATAAAAAAATGTATTTTACCGAGAATAAGCGAGGGGTTTTTAACTAGACGATATCAAACAACAAAGTGTACAACATATGATATATAGACTATATATATAGCCACATAAACTAAACGAGACAAATAATTTTTAAGTCCATATATTGTACAGTTCATGTGATTATAACATGACCAGTGAATGTGTGTAATTGTGATCCGGGGTTGAACGGATTACGATACTTAAATGGTTGTCGTATAATTCAGGAGGATTTCACCGCACACACACGAATCTAAGTTGAAGATGCAGAATTAGACGTTTTTTATTGCGTTTGTAATTTTTTATTTTTTCGACTATCTCTGATTTGAACAAAGTTTTTTTGATCAGCGTGAGCTCAACGTTCTGTCTATCAACGTTTTGCAATGTGTTTTTTTGCAACAGAGTTGTTATGTTTGATAATCCGCAAAAAAAAAAAATTAAAAATAAAATATATATATATAAAAAAAACATTTATAAATATAAATATAAACCAGAATAATAGGATTATTATTCAAAGTATCCGAATGCAGTGTTACATTACTATATTATACAAAAGGAAATGATGAATGCCGTTAAAAATAATAAATAATTGTTTGTACAATCCAAGAGAGTAATACGGAATTACCATAAAACTGAAAATGTAAAATTGTTGATTGTAAATATCTGTCTAGGTATTCACCTAGTATTAATGTAATGTTATAAAACGAAGTTATTTTTACTATAAAGTTATACATTTTTTATATATGTTTAAAATGGTACTCACGATATTCAATATTTTATTTTCGTGCTGAGTATTATGTTATAATGTATTATCATTTTCAATCATTTATTAGTAATTTATGTTGTTGGATACAATTATCTGTTTCAACAGTTCAGTGTTGGCTTTTTATGTATTATTGAAATCAATGATAGTATTATATAAATCGATGAAATCTGTAATAAAACGATATGTTTCGAGATGTGTACAAACTAGTTAGAAAATGAAAATATATACGAAAAATACATTTAAAATTAAATTTTAGAATTAAACAAGCAAAAAGTTTATTTAAAAAATTTAAAAATACATAGTCGTACACTTTTTTGTGTGGAAGTTAAAATTGCTCACTTACTAATTATTACAACTTTAAATATCTGGTCTGAAAAAATGCTAGAAACAATATCCTTTAAACAACATAATAAAAACAAATAACTTGTTAAATTACATTTACTGAAATCTTGGAAAACACATTCTCGTTTAATGTTTTTACAAAAAATGTATTTATTCAAATTAGGTTTCTTGAGGCATTCGTCAAAAAAAAAAATTATTTAGATTTCCACATTAACTTGTTTTCTCGAATGTTAGCAAATGCTGTCATATTAGTAGTTATATGCAAATTTCAAAAGTAAATATAAATTCATATATTTTTCAATGAAACCTAGATTAATATTTTTTCGTTAACATAGTAATAGACAAACATTCCCTAAATATAAATTTAATGTCAAGTTTTTTATCCTTAATTAAAATACTCAGATTATTTAATTGTCCAAAACTTCCGATTGCCAAATACTGTTACGTAAAAATCGTAAATTTATGAAAAATTGTCAAATTAAAAATACCGTATAAAACAAATAATTTGTTATATTATTTACGTTGAAATTTCGGAAAACACATTACCGTTTGTGTTCTCACATGATATATCTTTATTGGTACTGTTCAATGTGTTCAATGCATTTCATTTACAAATTGCATTTGTTCAAAAAATCAAAAGAAATCTAGTTGTCTGCATTAAATTGTTTGTTTGAGTAGTGCTAAATAATGCTACATGTAGAGTTTTACATAAATTAAAATGTTTAATTCAAGTTTATATAACATCTAATTTTATCTACATTAATAACTTGTTTATGAACATTGGCTACACATATAAAATACATCATATTGGCATTAATTGTCGCGTTTTCTAATCTTATCTAGAATATATATAAAACTATAAATACACACACATATATATATATTCATACACGAAGAAAATTTAAAAATCAGAAAATATTGAAAATCGGTGCTCGAATGCGATTTTTAATAGCTATTTGTCATGCATACGAAACACTCAGAAATCTATTTTTATAGAACTACTAAAAATGTAAAATATACGTAAATACTTGAACTGGTTGGAAAACTTCTCTCATCTAATAACGACCTGCTCACGTGATCTAGATCTAGCACCGCTGATAAGCGCGTTGCCCAAAATTAATCATACCGGCCGAACCCAAAATTCCAGATTTGGGTCCGAGTGAAACCAGAGAAGCCAGTGCCCTAACTATGGTTAAGTTAGGTAATAAGGTATTTCCTTAAAAAACTGTAGTAAATGAACTAACAGCATCCCAAATGAATTCGTTAAGTTTAATTGTAATACAAATATCACTTTAATTATTAACTAGATTGCTATAGTTGATATTTAATAAACAAAACATATATTTATATACTTGAATAAAAAACACATTTTTCAATGACCGTATTTAAAGATAGGAATATTTTTGCTAAAAATATAAAAGGTATTTTTTAATACATAACAATCATAAACAATCATCCCGAATGTGTTATATGTCATTATAAAATATAGAATAATATAATATATTTCACAAATGCTGTATACTTATATTATAAGAAATGTTAAATAATAAATAGTAATTTATTCTTGTACGGATAAAATCGTCTAAATATACAATTATGAATTTTTTAGGGATTAGCGTTTGAATATTAAGTTCATCTTTACACAGTAGTCCTTACGAGTATACATTATTATTGTTAATAAAATATAGCACATTATGTATAATGTATGTCATTGGAGGATACTCATATATAAGTCGTAATCGTGTAAGAAAAATTGTCCAATTATTTATGAACAACAAATCATTTTAATTAAAATAAAACCATATGATTTTCAGTTTATAATAACGCTATTTTTAGATTCAATCATGTAGTGTACATGTAACATAAATGGTTCGTAAAAATATTGATTAAATTTGTTTTAACAATGACTATACTTGTAATTGTACTATATATATATAAATAAAAATATATATATATATGTATATGTATATATATATATATATATAAATAATTGACATATATTAATTAAAAATTTTAAATAAGTAAAGAATATAACAAACTCCAATTGGAATATTTTGAAATAAGTATGATATTAATACATATATGAAATAAATAAACTAATTTCAACATTATAATATTATAAACGTTTAAATGTCTGAATGAAATATAAAAAAAAAAACTGTAGTGAATGGATAAATTCTCATATTTTTAAAAATAAAACCTATAAATAAAATTAAAGTTAACTAAATAACATTTTCTTCCTAGTGAAAACTGGTAACTGCTAAAGTCTTCATTATGGTAAAAAAAATTTTACCATTTTATTTGAAAAGAACAATTAAAAATAAGATATTTTAAATATTATTATTTTTTTTATAGTAATGTAAAGGAACAGTATAAAAAAAAATCGTCATTTAAAATAGTAAACCATTATCGTGGTGAATATTTTTTTTTTATTGCTTCTTTGCAAACCGTTTGATTATTATGCTACTTTTGCATCACATAACATGTTGGAATCCTCATATATATTAACGTAGTAATGTATAAACAATTTTTTTGCATTACATTTTTTACAGAACAAAAAAAGTTTCAATACATCTGTGCAAATAATAATGGCAATTTATTCACTATTTGCTCAAAACATGCCTAATTGTCGAGATCTGTACAAAAGCGGCAAAAACCTGGGTCTAACATATTAGAACGCAACAGTTTAATGGAACAATAAAATAACCATGGATTCTATAAAACTAATTTTTGTTATTGCTAATATTACAATTTGTATGGTGAACGCTGATACCAGTAAGTTTACTATATAAGTTGTATAGAATAAAATATGGAATATGAAAATGAGTAATCTACTAAAGTTTTAACATTGTACTCCATATAAGTACTTGCTATTTCGTATTATTCTATTTTGGTGATTTAATAATGAGATTTTTTGTTTTTATCTAATATTAGCTTGGACGTACGGTACGTACTCGTATTTTTCAAAAAATGATTTATTTAACAATTTAAATATAATCTCAGATTCCTCGTTTTTCTAAAGAAACTTACAGTTGCGCTTCAATATAAATCCACTACAAGTTAAATCCCAATAATTATACATTCTAATAAGAATATTGCAATTTTATATAATTTAGAAAATCACTAGATACCAATTACAAAGATTTTGTAACATTTTGGATAATGTTCCATAATGTACTAACTATAAGAATTAAAGCATTCTAATAATATTTTAGTACAGTGCCCAATATAATTGTTTTAAATACCCATACATCAACTTATCAGTTTTCTTATATCAGTAACATTAAGTTTTGCAACTCGAGATAAATGATACTGATAAATGACTGAGTGACGTATCATATAAGGATACACGATAGAACAGCATAACATGAATTGGTAAACTGGTGTTTGATTTATGTATTTAAATGTATAATTAAATTTTTCAGAATGTAAATTTTTTATAGATTAATTATACATTTTATTATATAACTTTTATAATTTAATTTTTTTTCTGAGAATCATCTCAAATTTATTTCCTAAATAAAATGTATTATCGTTTACTAAAAATTCCAAACCAATATAATAATTTTTTATACAATATATTTATTGATCCCTTGGTCAGTAAAAAGAATAATCAATTTCTTACTCGGGTAACGATGTGTAATGCAAATACAAGTTTCAATTACTATAAATATATGTGACTAACATAATTTTATTCTTTATTTCAAGAGTGTAAAAGTAAGCTTATTGTTTACATTTAACTTACTAAACATTTATTATACGTACTGTATACGTATAATCAGTGGCGGCTCCTGGCCTAGACGATAGGATGATCGCAACCTATATTAAATTAAAGGAGAGGAAATGTTGTAATTTCATTTTTAAATGTATGAATAATTTAATTGTTTATCATATATTTTTAAAATTGGATCAAGTAAATTAATAGAAATAATTTTGTTGTTTTTTTTGACATGTTGTCTCTTGTGAGTACCAAGTCTAAATACACATAAAATGTGTGTAGTGACGTATAGGGATGAAAAGTCGCTTCGTACGAGATCTATTAGAGTATCTAAATACACAGTAAAACGAGCATTGTTCGTGCACGTATAGATATATTTGAACCACTATCAAATTCATGCATTTGAACGACGTGCCGCTTCGTCCAAACAATAAAATCACAATTTACTATTAATAACAGGCAGTTTGCTATAGTATATTTCGGGACTTTTGAACAGAGGTTGTATGTACAGATTTTCGTACTCATTTTCAGTTACTATTCTTGTTCTAGCGTACATTTTATTGTATACGTGATATTTTACTATACATTTTCATGTACAAAAATGAAGTTTCATACAATTATAGCTCTAACATTTTTTGGATAGCATATATAATTTTCGTGCACTAGTATGGACGTTATTTCGTGTATGACAAAATTATACGCGTTGCAGTCAACCTGTTATATCAATGATAATTTTTTCCCTGGCTTGTACGATTCATAAGCAAGTATATCATAATTTCTGGTCATGTTATAGGAAGATTGAGCGATTGCTGCTACATTATTAGCTACTTTGGATTTTTCCTTCTTAAATTCGAAGAGAAATCTATTACGAGCCTAAGCCTCGTACATTTTAAAGCCACAATCTCTTAATCACCGACTACGAGCCGCCACTGCGTATAATTTAAGAGAGATTTAGGTAAAGATGTTTAAAACGATACCTTAAAAAAATATTTATAGTTTCTAACATTTCAATCAGAAATGATGTACATATAAAAATGTATTTGCAAAATAATAGTATGATTACAAGACGTTACTCAATGGCGTATTTTACAAATGTTTCATACCTACAATTGAACTTACAGCTTGAAACAAAAATATTCTTGTGATTAATTATTTATATGTATATTAATATTTTAATAACATTTTAACATTAAATATAATATTCAACTAGAACAATTAATTAACAAATCGAAATTTAAGGGTAAGTATTTTCGTTTTATTTTGTTCACATACATATACAACATATGCTAATAATATCAAACGGAAGTTATATTAATTTAATGTTATTGCCAATGTTCTGTAATAATACAAAAAAAGTAAATATTTATATAATGCTAAAAGAAAGTAAATAAAAGGGGATATTTCACGTTGTGAGAATTTGAGAATCGTTTAGATTTATTTAATTTAAAGATATAAAAAAAAATCATAAAAAGAATAAAATGAAAGTGTAAGGCAAAATACTGAAAAAAATTGTCAGATATTAATATTTCTTACCTTATGCTCGTGCTCGAAGTCTAACTGATCGCATAAAGATATTTAAACAACAAAAAAAAAAAAGGAAAAGGTTGGATCGGTGACTTCACTTCCAAAGCGAATTCACCGACAAAGTCAAATAAACCAATACTCAAATTAAGTTGTCTCGCAAAACTATGTCCCGCGGAACACAGAATTAGTCTAGAGTACTGGTTCGTAGCTGGAGTGTGCGCACACACTGACGAGGAGACGAGATCATCGGGTAGTCTAGGGTGTACATTATGTATATTATAATATCTTTAATATGCTGACTACGTAACAGTCCAATCGATTGATAGTGACAATAGATGTTTTGTCGTCTCTATATGCGTATAGTCGGCGTTACGACTTTTCATTTTGGATAAATTTTCGTGTATGTATGTTTTTATCTATCACAACCGTATGTGGGTTTCCTCTTTTTTTTTTGTATGCGTAAAATGCGTTCCTATAAGTTATTTCTTTTATATTTCTAATTTGAATCAACTGACTATTCTTTGATCGGATAGACCCTTTATTTGTTACCCCTCTGCATCGTAGTTTTGTTTTATTAATTCGTGTGGAATTTATATATTTAAGATTGATTTATAATTTCGACTCCGATGATTAGCATCTCTCGTCCGTGTCGGTTATTTGTTTAGGTTCAAACATTTGCGTTATATTTTTTGGTATATTATTATTTGAATATATAATCTGTGTTCCGAGAAGATCAATCGTTAGTATGTATTATTTAAAGAAAATATCACATAGCTATATATGGTATTTTACATAAAGAAATCAATACATTAATAACATTTGTGTTAGCTGTGAATAAAATGATGATATGTGTGCATATCATTACAGTTCATTTACATTTATTATTAATACCTATACCTACTTAAAAAACGATGTAGCTTTTAGTATTCACTATCACAGTTATTCATAAATAAAATTATACATTTAAATTGAAAACATATTGTAAATATGTTTAGTAACGCATACCAGTGTTCTGGCTTTTGAACGTGCATATAATGAACTTAGTGAGTAACTAAAAATCAAATACTCTAAATTTCATAATGAACTTATTTCAGCATTTTTTTTATGTATATAATATTTACAAATGCACTTGTCGTAATAAAATAAAATTAGCAAATGATGAATTCATTATTTCAAAATCTACAGTGTATTTTTTTATGTGTGTTCATAAATTAAATAATTGTATTATATAATACACGTAAAAGTGATGGATACTTTAATGAAGTGATATTCTTCGAGAAATTAAAAAAATATTAAAATTATGTAGAAGGCAACAAAATTATTTACAGAATGCAGAAAATAATTACAATTAATTGTTAATGCAATTTTTAAATGTAATAAATAAAAAGGGTGTTAATAACTTTCAAACTATTAAACTGGAAAATCGTTAATAATTTCCCCGGCAATTTCTAATTGCATGTACACTCGTATATAATAAATAAATAAATTATAAAAATCCATAAAAAGAAAATCGTAAAAAACAAATAATTTGTTAAAATACTTACGTTTAAATCTTGGAAAAATTCTCATTATATATTTCCCTCAATAAACGTGTTTATATATACTGGATTTCCTAGATTTAATGAAACATTTGCTCTAAGTTTCTACAAACTTAGTTACAAGAAATTCAAGTTTCTATATTAACTTGTTTACTTGAGTATTGGAAACAGCTAAGACGTATTTTTCTAGTTTTATTTATGGTGAATTTAAAATTCAAATTTATATTATCAAGATCAATAATTTATTTATGAAAATAAGTTACACAAATATCCGCAATATACATACATTTTTATGTTTTGAACCTTAAATTTAAACAATTAAGAAAATATAAATTTGACTTTATAATTAAATTAATTGATATATGATAAACTAAAAGAAGTTATTTAATTATAAAAATTTGCTGCTGTTATGCTACAATGATAAGAGCATTAACATTAATAATGGATTATAAATGATTTTATAATGTGTATACCAAGGATCAGCTTTAAGCCCATTCCTGTTTTTTGTAGTAATGGATGAAGTTACAAAATGGATACAAGGGGAGGTACCATGGTGCATGATGTTTGTTGATGATATAGTTTTGGTAGGAGAAAATATAAAGGGAGTTGACAAAAGGCTTGATGTGTGGAGATTAGCTCTTAAAGAAAAGAGATTAAGAATTAGCAGAAGTAAGACAGAGTATATAGAGTAATCATTTGGTGAAAGAGAATAAGTCGTTGAAACGAGGGTATCCTCGTACAATGACGAGGATATGACGTACGGGGACGAGGTAAGTGAGGTTGAAAGTTTTAACTATATATGGTCCTTTGTACAAAAGAACGGCGGTTTTGACGAGGATGTGAAACATAGGATTGAGAATAAGATTGTGTGGATCAAGTGGAAAGAAGCATCTGATGTTTTGTGCGATAAGATAATTCCAATGGGTCTGAAAGGTAAGTTCTATTAGAGTATAGTGAGACCAACTATGATGTATAGTTTAAAGTGTTGGTCGGTTGACAAGAAAATAGAGCAAAGAATGAGTGTAGCAGAGATGAGAATACTTAGATGGATGAGTGGAGTGACAAGAGAAGATAGAATAAGGAATGAATATGTAAAAGGAAGCACAGGAGTAGCGTTGATCACGGATAAGATGAAAGAGAATAGACTTAGATGGCTTGATCATGTTATGAGAAGAGAAGTTCCAAGGACGGGGATGGAAATGAACATTGGAGGAAGAAGAGAAATAGGAGGACCTATGAAGAAGTGGTTGGATACGATTGGGTGTGATAAGGACTGCTGATGTAAGCGTAAATGATGTGGGAGATCGCGTCATGTGATGGTTTAGGGCACAGGTGGCCGACCCCAAATTGATCGGATAAATGGCGAGGGAGAAGCAGAAGAAAATGTTTTTATTATAATAAATATTAATCATAATTTGGAAGTGCAAATTTATCTTATAATTACAGTAGAGTCTGGCTAATTCCAACTCGATGAGACCGGACCCGATGCGGATCACAGAAATACCGTATTAAACAGAATTAGTTTTAAAAAGTTTTAGATGGTCATAACCATTAAAATTATTTCTACCACATACATTTTTATCTGTATATAAACATATATATATAATAACTGAAGAAAAAAAACTAAACGAATATTAACGATGTAGATAGAGTGTGCGGTATTTTGGAAAACGGACTATGCGTGAAAATAAAACTTAATTATCTACAATTTCTTGAAAAATTACATTATTAAAATTTAGGTGAAGTATATACAATTGTAAATTTCACTAGTCTGTTAACGAGTTGTAAAAACTTAAAATAAATACAATGTAAAGTACGGTTATATAAACATCACTTTAATTTATTATCTATGTGATTTGCGGAAATATCTATGTGGTGATTGTTATTGTTCTGACGTTGCGGAACCGTTACAGGTAGTCACAATGTAGTCACAATTGTCAGAAGGGCACTACATACTGAAGATGGAACCTGTAACGGTTCCGAAATGTCAGAACAATAACGATCACCACATGGATATTTTCGCAAATCACACAAACAATAAATTTTCAATCCATGAATGCTTTAATAAACTCATCACTTTAATTTATAATTAATTCACGGGACTATACAGTTTAACAAATTTACTTTTGTATTAGCCGTACCAGTGAATAGAGATTATCAAAAGAGCACTAAAGGTATTTATTATAACTTTTAAAACACAAACAGTAATATCAAATATGTTATATGTCATTATTCAAAAACTGGTTATCATAATACGTGTCACAAACACAGTAAAATGATATTACTAAATAATATTTAATACTATATAATTTTTTACATTTAAAGTAGTGTAGCTAGAACTGTCCAAATATATATATATATTCAATTTTTAGGAATAAGATATGAATATCAAGACCATCTATTCTCAGCAGCCGTTTCGAGTATGTTTGGTTATTGTGAAAAAATAAAATTACATTGTATACATTGTAGATGATTGGAGAATATTGATGTATGTCATAATTGTAGAAGAATAAATTGTTATTCATCTATGAACAAAAAAGTAATTTGAATTTAATGAAAATCATATGATTTGCAGTTTATAATAATGAAAAACTTGAAAAACCAATAAAGTGGTGTATATCATACAAGCAGAGTTCGTATTTATATTTATTAAATTTAATTCAACTATAACTAATTGTAATTGTAATGTATATATGATATAATGATTAAAAAAATTGAAATATTACAAATTCGTAATTAGAACATACTGAAATAAATATAATATATATTTCTATCTATATCTATATCTATATCTATCTATCTATATATATATATATAAATAAATGTCTGTCTGTCCCGCATGCATTCTTAAACTTTTCCGATTGTGATAAATCTTTGGTGATTTGTTCTGCATACCCTCGCGAAGGTTTCTGTAGTATAAAATTTGAAATACGACCAACGAGGGTGGAAGCTAATACGGGTCATTTTGGGATAGTATCCAATAGAATCCCTCTCTTTATCTCTCTCTCTCTCTATATATATATATATATATATATATATATACCTAATTCAAGATGCAATACCAGTCGAAGCTACAACGCATAAATAAATCAATATCGTAATGAATAAAGATAAAGTAATCAATTATCAAACTGAATTCTTGGATTCGCTTTATTTGCCAGAAATGCCACTGCAGCTTTTGACATTGAAAATTAGTGTGCTTACCATTCTTCTCCAGGACATAAATGACCACGACATTACAGTGGAAACAGGCTTTTGTGAAAAAATGACGAACAATATCATCAAAGCAACAATCTTAAATTGACATTTTAAAGATGAAGATTTATTCTTGTCAAGAATTCCAATAATTCCGACACATCTGCCTTTCGGCTTCAAACGCTATTAGTTTCCGATGCAGCTCATCTTTGGAATGACCATTAATAAAGTTTAAGGATAATGGTTACAAGTTTGTGGACTAAATTTGGAAAATTCATGCTTCTCGCATGGACAGCTTTACGTGGCTAGCTTACGCATTGTTATACATTCAAATGTGTTCGTATACGTACCAGAAGAAAAAACAAAAAAGTATTGTGTATCCTAAAGCACTTCAATGATATTATGATTTCTCTTGATATTCGATTTCTGTTGGAAGCGAGGCAATACAATTTTAGCAGTTCACGGGCGAAGCCGGGTAATTCAACTAGTAGAATGTAAAATATTAATTGTACAACTATTTACAAAATCATACTATCATAAACGTTTAAATGTCTATCAAAATGTATGTATATTAAAGTTATAAAAATCTTATTTTATTGCTATCGAAATTAATAAACACTTTCAACAATCATGGTATTAATATCTAATTTTTTTAAAAATAATAATCGTGGTACGAGTATATCGTAGCCTATTCATAATTTCTAAATAATTGAATCAATTTTAATTAAATTCGATTAACGATATTTTGATAAATAGCTTTAAACTACGATAGAAGAGATATGGATTCACAAGACAAGACTAATGATGAGAATGAGTGTAGAAGTAAGAAATCATACTCATAGTGAATAAAATTTATAATTAACGTGCAACAAAAAAAAAAAAAAAAAAAAAAAAACAATAGAAGATTACATTTCATTGTATTCCAAAATATATGTATGAAAACATATGAAAATATTTAAAATTATACAATATAATTGTTTATACTATTATCAAATATTTTGAGAGATTCTACTTTTATTCAATTTGTTATTCATCGAACCTTAACATATTTTCAAACAGGTATTATATTAAATTAAATAATGTTTATAGAAATATACAAATTAATATAAATTTAAATAATCAAATTTTGCACTTATAAATATTATGGACGTAAATAAGTATATGTATAATTATTATAAGAATAACTTATATTAATTAGTTATAACTACTGTCATAGAGACTATGACAGAAGCCGGATATTTAGGCACAGCCGAACAAGCGCTACATCACTCATTTTATCGTCTCGGTGAGTAAATAATAATTTTGTTTTATGAATTTATAAATTTTACTATTTATAAAATAGTTATGATTTTTCCACAAGTCAGATTTGATTAAAAATAACATTTTTTAATATTATACTACATTAGTATTTAATATTTAATAATTCAATTTATGTGATAACAACAGTGTTAAGAAAGTTAACACGTAAGTTATACTTTTCAAAATATCAGAAATAATTACTTCTTTGATTTGGAATAAACATCAAACCTTTTTTTAGTAATGAATAAACTCGTATTACACCACGAAAAAAAAATACTAATATATAGAATTATGATTATGATGGAAAATGGCAAAGAATCCTCCAAGAAAATATATAATTATAATTACAATATAATTGATACTTTATGTTTGAAAGTTATATTATTATATATTTTTAAATACAACTATGATATTGGGTAAATCGATTTTAGTCATATATACATTTGTATACGATACTTTAATTTTTCCATAAGTGACCAATGTGTAGTATTCATTCTCTAATAAAACTAATAATTTAAAGTTAACAAAAACATTTTGATCAAAATATCTAATTATAATAAACCAATTAAAGCTGGCCAAATATATTTGATTCAACATGTCAAATTTGAATTTCAATAATATATCTTGTTACTATATTTGTATCGATAATATTAAACAAGTTTAAAATTATATATTAAAATAGAAATTGTACGCAAATACTATGAGTATATTAGAAAAACTATCTTACCTCACATTAGTAAGTTGTTTTAATTAGGACATTTAAAAGAACAATAATTACTGTATATTTAATTGCTATTTATTATTAAAATGATTAAATATTGTTATATTCACGTGTACTAACATTTTAGCAGTGATTGAAAAATAAAAATTTAAATTGAATAATGCTATAAATTGATAACACAGTACGTTAAAATCAAAATTTTTAACAAGGGAGAGGAAAGGATGACGGGGGTTAATTCAATTGTCGATTTTTTTTAAATAATATGAAAATTACTTCACTAGAATATGAAAATAAAATATTTTTATTATATTGTGTATATAGTTTATAGACACAAAAATAAAAGTAAAACTTTAGGAGAAACTATTAAAAAAATTTAAATTAATTTAAATTAGATTAACATACCTATTTAAATATGTTTCTATAAAAATTTATTTATATTGTGAATAAAAAACCATTTAAATATGAAGTCACGAACACTTTTGAAATTCATTGGAGGATATAACCTTGGTTAGAGTTATCACGAAATAATTCCAAACCATAACCAACAAATAATTTCAATATCAAAAAAATATCAAAACTACGTCTTTTATTTTAATGTTATTAAAAAAGCAGATTTCTTTTATATATCAATACACAGTTACCTATAACTATAACGAATGGGCTTCTAACATTTTATGTTATGTTTTTTGGTATTAAGTCATTTTAGAGACAAAAAAATAACTATTATTTTCAGCTTTTAATAATAATAAAAGTTATGATGAAAGAAATTTTGAAAAGCTGCTGATTCTTTTTAGTATTAAAAATTGTGATTTTAAAAAAAATACATTAATTATACATTCTTAATTTATATTGGCATGACAGCGTCTGTAATTTTGTTAATTAGACGATTGTTATTTGTATAAATAAATTCATTCATATTACATACAGATAATATATTCGGCACGAAATAAATTTATTTTATAACGATTTTGAAAATGAACATTATATTTCATTAATCTTGTATAATAAAAATATAAAAAAGGCGTATAAACAATGTATTATATTTGTAATAATTACTTCTAATTTATACAGGTATTAAATTCACCAAAAAAAAACCTTTTATAAAAATAACCACTATTTAATTTATGTAGAAAATACTGGCGCAAAAAGTCCAATGGAATTTTGCGAGAAATATGAACCACCTGCACTTTCTCTTGAGCAATATGAACCATCTGCACTTTCTCTTGAGCAATATGAACCATTTGAACGTGATACAAGCCGACAGCATATCCAGAAAGATGCACATCAAAGTAAACCTTTTACAGTTGATCTCAATGTGCAAGCATCTGTGTCTACATTTTCCGAGCAACCGGGTGAATATTACTCTTTTTATCACAATCAAGCATCAACATCTCATTTAGATATAAGTAGAAATCTGGGCTTCGACTTAAACGAGTTACCACCAGCAGAATGTAACGAAAATTTAGAGGATGAAGAAAATGAAGACGTATAAATACTATTTAATGAAGTCACGTGTTTTAAAATATCCTTATAGTATATTACATTGCATTAAAACTAATTTTTAGTAAAATACTTCATATCAAATTATGGAAATCTATGTTTTTAATAATAGAAACACTCAGTAGTTAACAAATAAATTATAGTACATATTATACTATTATGAAGAATTTCTTTGTTAATGTTATATATCACTGACGAAGTCTAAATTAGAGTCCTACATTCAGGATAATTGGATCAAAAGAAGCAAAAGTGTAATTCTCTACATCTAACTTTTCATCAAACTATTTACAATATTCAATTAGATTATGAAACAATTTATAAAAAAATATTGTAATGAATACATATATTTACATATTTTTAAAAATAATACTTTTAAAAACAGTATTAAAATTAACGAAATAACATTTCATTTCTTGGTGATAACAGGTAACAGGTAAAGTCTTAATTATATCTTAGAAATAGTGAAAATAATTTTTTTTATCTGCAGAAAAACAAAAACAATGTAAATTTAGGCGTTTAAATTATCGTTAACTACAATCATAAAAGTTTAATTATTTAATAAAGTTTAAATTCCTTATAAACGTTGTCCCTATGTTCGTTAAATACAAATTTCCCATGAGATCACACACAAAATCAATCTATGAAAGTTGTTGCCACCGGTTATGACAAGTCTCCCATAATTTAAAATAATTATTGCGGGATTCCTTATAGACTAATTATTATAGATAACTGATTATGATTGAATCGCGTCATTTTGAGTTCAGAAGTTTCATCCAGAATAGAATCCTAAAACATATCCTATACGAGGTATTTATACGTATTAGATTGATGTTTATTGTATATGATGAAATTAGCAAGCCACTTAGTTTAATAATTATTAAATAATCAATAGAAAGTATTTATTTTCTAACAGTATTTTGTTGTTACAATTTTAATGCTAAAATTGTCAAAACATAAAATTAAACATAAAATTAAAAATAAAGGAATAGTTCTTCATTTTTTTAAATTTAATATTAAGAAATAAAAAAAAAATCTCATGTGAAATAGTAAATTATTATCGATAAATCACTAATCATATAAATTTTGTTTTTAATAATTATTTTTCACTCATTTGTAACAGCACATAATTTATGAGCTCACGAAAACTAAGCTTTGACTACAGCATTGACATTGGCCGTTTTTAATAAGTGATTACCAAAACTAATTGTCGTGCTTTTTAAAATATTTAATGTACATATTTTATTATGTTACTATACACGCACTGCGTTATAATTTGTTACGAATGTAACGATTAAAAAAATAAAATACTCAATATATAATAACTAAAATTAAACGAAAATTAATTGTTATTAAAATCGACATTAATATGAACACAAAAAAAATTAAATTTACGTACATTATCTCATTATCTATAACTAAGACACATGATTCTTCAAGATACTGCAACATTTGTATAAACCATGATCTAAAAATTTCTGCGCTCAAATTTTTGTTGAACAGTATTTAAAATTTTGCTTGAAGTAGGATATTCACCTTTCTCGTAAAATTCATGCACGGTTCTTCGTATATCATTTTTGAAATCATCCACTTCTGTGGCGTACTTTTTACGTTTAAATGTTTTGCGAGGTGAAGTAAATTATAGACATAGTTAACGTGAATACGGGACATTGTCACTGGTAGATTCTTCTACACACACTCATCTTATCGTCATAAGAGATACACTACAAGCGTCGGCAGTAATTCTTTGTGTTTGCTTAAATTGTTTTCTCAAGATCTCGTCATTAGAAGTAACCAGATCTTTGAAATAATTATACACATGAAAAACTATTTTTTTGTTTAAATACGAAAATCATTAGTTTTAAAAGAAATTTTAATGTTAAAAATTAATACAAAAATTTAATCGAGCTAACTAATAATGTTGAAATATTTAAAAGCAAAATACACTGTCAAATATATTTATGTTTATTTATTTTTGTTTTGTATGCTTGATACGTATTGGTGAGAGTTTTTATGTATTACACACTATATATATATATATTTAAATATTTCCTTATTTATATTTATTTAAATATTGCCTTAAATATTTCCCCTCTCATAGTGAAAAATAGTTCCTGCACCACTGGAACAATTCTAAAAATCTGAGAACCCCTGGTTCCGACAATATTTGAACTCCATCCATCGGCCGGCAGCACTTAGTTTTTGTGAGCCTGAATATAAGTCCTTATATACATGAACATAATGTTGTATAGTCAATTTTTTTCTATTCAATTTTTAATAAATAAACTATGTTTCTATACAACTGTGCAAATAGTAATGAGCCATTTGTTTACTGTTTGCTCAAAATATGCCTAATTTTTGGGAACTGAATAAGAGCGGCCATAAACTGTGATTTTACTAAACATATAAGAACACAAAGGGTTATATAAAACGACAACAACAAAATCATGAATTCCAAAAAACTTATTTTTGTTATTGCTACTATTACAAATGTTATTGTGAACGCTGATGCCGGTAAGTATATTATATAAGTTAATTAGAATAAAATATGGGATATTCAAATGAGCGATCTACAAAAGTTTTGATATTATTCTCTATTCCATATAAGTACTTGAATTATAATTAATTGCTATTTCGTATCATATTGGTGACGTAATAATAGGAATTTATGTTTTTCATTTATACTAGATTGGAAAAAAAGTATGTATTTTCAAAAATGTTTTATAAAACAATTGAATTATATATTTAAATTGCTTATTTTTCTAAAGGAACATACAGTTTCGTTTCAATATAGATTTACGACAAATTTAACCACATATATGATCCTCTCCTATAAAAATATATTTTTATAGAACCTTAATAATTACTATATAACAATTATAAAGTTTTTGTAGCATTTTGGATAATGTTACATAATTTACTAGTTTTATGGATTAAAATAAAAATAATCCTTTAATATTTAATTACAATGTGTCTAAATATAGTTATCTCATATCTTTGATAATAGTACATTAGCTTTTTTATATCAGTAACAGTAAATATTGCGAGCCGAGATAGATGGTACTAATAAGTGACCATAATAAGTGACCATAATAAGTTTTCATACGTGAACACACGATAAAACAAAATAATTTGATTCTGTAAACTAGTGATCTATTAACGTATTTAAATTAATAATTTATTTTACAAAATGTAATATTTTTAAAGATTAATTAAATATTATAAGTTTTAAAATTACACTGTTTTACAGAATCATCTTAAATATAATTTCAAAAAATTATGTAATATCGATTAATAAACATTTCGAACCAATATACAATTTTTTTATACAATGTATTAATCAATGTATTTATTGGTCACTAAATCAATCTCTAACTCATGTCATTGATTGAAATGCAAATTCAAGTTCAACATATATAGCAACGTATAACTAACAATATAAATTTGTTTTTTATTGCTAAGAATGTCTTGGTAAGCCGAATAATTTCATATATATTATTAATATAGTCAACTACACAATATAATGCATATTTATTCACGATATTTCATCGATATTATATGGAGATTTGTAAAGTTTGTAAATTGTAGTCAGAACTAATGAATTTCTCTAAAAATATTTATTATATCAAACTGTCAATAATAATTAAAGACACACGCACCATTTTATTTTATGTACACAATTCGAATGTTATTACATGACATCACTCGATAGCGTATTTAACGAATGTATAAATTCCATAAAATTGAAATGAGAGCATGAAAAAAATTAAACAAAAATAAATCGATATTATTAGTATTAATACGTTTAGTTTAATTTAAAAAAAAATTTTAATAATATTTTAATATCAAATATAATAATCAACTAGATCAATTAATTTCAAAAAAGGGAAAATTTACTGGTAAGTAATTTATATTATTTGTTCATGTATATATATATATATATATATATATATATATATATAATATATATATATATATATATATATATAATATATATGGAAATAATATCGAAAGAAAGTTTTATCAATTTTGTGGTATTGACAATGTCCATTTACAATTATTAAGAATACATATTTCCACAATTATCTAGTGTTTAATGTTACCTAAAGTAGTATAATTATAGAAATATGTATACATTGATATTGAAAAAATATTGTACTTTTTCTTGTAGAAAATGACACCAATGAAGACGCTTTCGTGACAGCATATAACAAATTGCGTACGATATTGAAAATTATATATTATAAATTACATAATTAAATCAATTCAGCAATTTTTAAATGAATATAATATCTATAAATGCACCTGTTATAATGAAGTATAATATAAATTGATAAATTCACTATTTCAAAAACTGTAGTGCTATATTTTTATATATTATCAAATTAAATATATGTATTGTATGATAATCATAAATGAAATGAAAACTCTTATAAAACAATATTTTTGTATATATTGAAAATTATTAACGACTCAGGAGGCAAAATAATTATTTAGAAAACCCCAGGAAGACTTTTACAATTTTTAATGAAATTTTAAAATTTTAAAAATTAGATAAAAAGTGTGTTATACAAATTATAAAATATAGAATCGTCAAAATTGCTTTTCAAAATATCCGATTCCCTAAATATTATTTACGCCAAATTTTGAAAGGAATTTCAAATAAAGAATATCGTAAAAAACGAATAATATGCTAAAATGTAGTTGTTGAAATGTTGTAAAACACATTTTTGTTTAATATTTACATAAAATACGTCATTATTTTGTGGTAAATTTTGAAGCATTTATTCAAATAAAAAAATATTCGATTTTTACGTTAATATATTTTTATTTTTTTTTGAGATTACGTGGTATTCTATAATTTAAATATTTTTATTTCAATTTTTTCTTCTTCATATTTGGTTTTGGCTATGAAGACCACACCGCAGAACATAAGTCTTGCTATCTGTCTCTAACCTCTGCAGCTTACCATCAAATGATTTCTGGTTTTATCTTTCTAATGTCCTTTTTCACACAATCTTTCTATCTTAGCCTTGGCCTGCCTAAAAGTCTTTTCCCTATAGGGTCATCGTCTATTACCCGACGAGCGAAATATCCTTATTTACGACAGGCATGGCCCGTCCACATTACTCATCTTTTAATTATCTCTTTAATTATATCGGGTCTCTGAAATTACATTTGGAGTTAATAATTATGTAATTTTTTCCATTTATATTTTGTCTAACAAAAACTAGTTCATATATTTTCCTTAGAACTTTTCTCTCAAATATCGGTCAACAAATAGAACAAATGGTCATAATAATGTCATGCACATCCTTATTTTTAGATTTTTGAAAAGAGTCCTAGTTTTAAGGATTTTCTCTAATCCATAGTATCCCTTATTTGATAGTTGTGTCATTATTTTGCGTTATAATCGATCCCAGATATTTAAATTGCAATACCCTTTTGAACGCATATCCAGCTCAATATGTTGTTGTAATTCACCATTTCTATTCACCTCTTCGCAGTATTTATGAGTTTTCCCCTAAACATCTTATCATCTCTATATCATACTTTAAGAGAGCGATATAGTCCACATATGATAAAAGTCATATTATAATCTTTCTTAGAGTAATTCCTTTTGAAACTTTCATTCCTCGTACTACTTTCTCCAGCACCAAGTAAACAACAATGGTGGCAGTGCATCTCCTTGTCGTAGACCTGTAATCACTTATACAGGTTTTAATGTATTATTTATATTCCTGACTTTTATCTTCGTCTGGTTAGTGCTGGCTTTAGTGTGGTTTATTTTTTTTCTTGGGAATCTCAATTCTTTGAGTATACATTAGTTAGGCTTTCTTTATGAATAGAATTACATGCTGTTTTAATCCACAAATGGTACGTATTCATCCTTACTGTATTCTCACTTTTTGTGGATGATATTTCTATATACGAAAATCTGGTCTATTGTTGATCTATTGAGTCTATATCCACCCTGATAGACTTCCAGTTCACTCTCTGTAATATGTTAGAAAATATGTTAGGATTTTATATGTTGCATCTTCTAATGGAATACCCTTGCTATCACATTTTTTGTTAATAGGTACTAATGCAGTACTCCAATTCTCCGGAAACCTTTCTTCTTACCATATATTTTCTATAATACAATGTGTACTATTAATATTATTAATGTGTACTTTTCCTTTATTTAGGTTCTTTAATAGTTCTCTTTAAATTCCATCCTTTCCTAGAGTTTTATGATTAGTTAGCTTTCTTATCACAATGATAATAGTAATTGTAATATAAAATTACAGTTGACATTATTATTATTATAATTTATTTTTCGGATGTGTAAAGTTGTTATAGATAGAGACTTTAGTCTTGATATTTCAGAATTGATGAGACCGAGAACTCGTTTGGATATCCGAAATTTTGGATTAAACATAATCATGCTTTAAAATGTCTAATGAAGCGAGTTTTATGTGTTTACCTACTATAAACTTACTTTATACCAACTAAAATTAATATTTTTAACACATACTGTCTTAGTTATATTATACATGCATATTCAATAATATAACTGAATGAAACAAAACAAAATGACTATCAACTGTTGGAAGTAGAGTGAGCGATTTCCCGGGTAGAACAGGTTAAGCGTAAAAAGGAAACTTCGTTTTTAATAATATCTTTATATTTACAAAATTATATTGTCTCTACTGATGTGTGCTTTATAACGTAGACGTAGGCAATCAGTAAAGAGTAGTATATAGCCCTAGTTTGTTAACGAGTTGTATAAATGAATCGTATATAAAGTTGAATATACAATAATATCAACATATCATTAATTATTAATGAGCTAATATTTAAAACACATGACTATTAATTTTAACAATCTTGCTTTTTATTAGTTGTTCCTAAGAATAGAAGTCATGGTCAGAAGACAAAAGGTATTTCGTAGAACTTTATAATTATGAACTTTTACATATATACATATATATCAGAAGTATGCTATGCCATTATTCAAAGATTGATTATCATAATAATTTTGTCAGAAACATTATAATCTAATAGCTAGAAATGTAAACTATTATATATTCATGCACATTAGTGTAAATAAAACCGACCAAATTTCTTAATATGCATTTGTTAGGGATTAGATATGAATATCAAGACCATCTTTATAGAGCTGCCGCTTTGGGTATGTATGGCTATTGTGATAAAATAAAACTATATTGTATATATTGTAGAAAACTGGAGGGTATTAATATATGTCACAATTATATAAAAATGATTGTTATTTGTATATGAAAAAAAAAATCATTTTAATTTAAAGAAATTCATTTGATTTGCAGTATACACTGATGGATTACTTGACGATCCAATAATGTGGTGTATGTCAAACATATATGGTTCGTATAAATATTTATTAAATTTATTTTAACGATGACTATAAATGTAATTTTGCTGTATATATTATATGATGAATAAAAAATTGAAATATTTCAAATGCGTGATTAAAACATTTTGAAATAAATATAATATAAATTATAAAACATGAATTGTACATGCTTAACGTTAAAATGACTACGAAAAAAATATAACATATATAATAAGGTATTCAAAATATTGTTTTCTGACTATCGAAATTAATATACACCTTCTACAATTATAGTATTATATGCATATAATAACTGATTTTCTAAAATATATATATCGTGATGCAATTAATTAGTTGAAATTTAAGTACAAATATTTTCTATTATTTCGTGTAGTCTTGTTATGAATCTAAAACTAACCTTAACTGATATTCCAAAAGCACATAGCACAAAAGCACTATTTGTTTATATCTTATTCCAAATTAATTGAAAATTATTAAACATAACCAATTAAAGATCTTTTAATTAATGATTTTAGAATCCTATGGATTAACGTTAAGCCAATACGAATTCAATATAGAGAAAACCTGTATAAGTACGAAAACATATTTCTATTAAAAATATTTTATAATTGACATGCATGAAAAAAAGAAGGGAAATTATATTTAATTATGTTCCAAAACTAATATATGGCATACATATTATAATCTTGAATGTAATATATATTAATTATTTTTACTTTCAAAACATAATTTTAAAGATTCTATATTTTTTCAATTCTATATTCATCGAATTTGAACATAATCTCAAACCACACTTTTATTTTATATGCACAACGGTTAATATTACAATATAATTACGTGTTACATTTTATAATATTATGCACGTGAAGACTTATAGGTTAAATAACTACAACATAAAATTCTATAATTATATATAGCGGAAATGAATCACAGTCATTTTTACTGCAAGTAATTTTATTGTGTTGATAAATTGATTGAATATGTTGTCTATAATATATATAATTTTAAAAATTATCAAAAAAATACATATAATATAGGAATATTCAATCATAATATATGATAAACAAATATTATTTGTATAATTATAACCAATGTAAGTTATCCGTTTTTGTAAGCACAAATGTCTTTTCTTTGTAAAGGCAAACCCTCAGAAGCCCTAAAATATGCATTTTACCGTCACGGTAAGTAAAAAATAATGTTATTATGTGTATTTATAGAATTTAAAAAATAATTAATCTTTAAAATAGTTATGTTTTTCCCTCAAATCAGATTCGATTTAAAATAATATATTTTTCTAAAAAAAAAAAATGTAATTACAATGTATGGCTCTACACAAAGAATAATAACATAACTTGTATATTTATACATAACTTATATATTTATAACCACTTAAAATGTTAAACTTGATCCTCTTACTCGAATAGTTCTTATTAAATGAAAATAAACACTTCTTAACAATGAAAATGTTGCAATAAAATAGCAAATAATTTACTAATATTACACTATGTTGTTATATTATAATTGATAATTTTGATTATATGAAAACAATAGTGCGTGGAGTAATAACAAGTAAGTTCTATTTTTCAAATTGTTTTGGCCAGTAATAATTGCTATTTTTATTTTGAATAAACAACATTTTGTTTGCAAATATATGTAATATATTACACTATGTGATGAAAATTACTAATATATAGAATAGTGTTTTTGATGTAAACTAATAAAGAACCATCTTCCATAAAATCGTCAATCAGAATATAATTAATAATTAATGTACACAAATAAAACTCAATAACAATTATAAAATAAAATTCCTATCTTCCGTAAATCGATTTAAGGCAAAATACATTTTTATGAAAATCTTTTATTTTTCAGTATGTGAATATGTATATTTTAAATTTTTTTATAAAAAAAAATATTTTGTATCAACAATTGTTTTACATATTTGATGAAAACCTATACTTTATATACCAATAAAATCCGTCTAATAAGTATTTGATATATTGTTTAATCATTTTAAATTTCATAACTGAAATGTCTTGTTATAGTAATTATTTCAATAAAATTATTAATATTTAAATAGGGGTTGCGCGTGGATACTTTGATTACATGAGGAATACTATCAAGCCTCACATATGTATGTTTTATAAACTCTGATTCTTAAAACACAATTATTACTGAATAATTAATTGCGTTAAGTCATTAAAATTATTCAATATTACTACATAAAGGTCTACTAATAATTTAGCAGTTATGAAAAAATATCAAATGAACATTGAATAATACATTATTTAGGCAATTGATTGAAAATAAAAGCTTTTACAATTTCATTGATATCCATAGGATAATTCGTAATCCTATTCTTAAAAAAATAAATAAATAAAATTATGAATACGTGATTGATATTTTAAAATATCAAAATTTGGTGATTTCTAATGCCTACTTATTAAAATTCTTTGTTGCCAACAACTATTTAAAATAGTTATTATTCATTCTTTTGCGTTGTGTAAGATATTAATTTTTCATCATAGAAACAGATAAATTACTTCAATTTTAATTTTCCTATAGTCAATAAAACCTTTAAAAATTTAGTGATGTTAAAAGATTTGAAAACATGTTTGTACAATGTATCTTGTATCAAAATAAATTAGTATTCAATTTTTTATTTTGCTGGTGTTTTTACAGTACAATTATATCATTATGATTAGTGTGAAAATTTATTATTACAAATATATTATACATTTTGAATAAATAACAAAAATAATTATAATGCTATATTGCTAGAATACATAATTCAGCAATGGCTTGTTTACCATATATTGTTATTATAGTAACTATTATTAACTGAGGGCTATAATTAACAATGTTTAACAAATCCCATAAATAATGAGTAATTCTAAAAATATTTCATTAATATTATATTATTTTGAAGCTAAAACAAAAGCACTTAGTCCAGTGGAATTTTGCAATAAAAAAAGACCACCTGCGCTTCAAATTCCTGGCGACGAAAATACAAATTTTTCATTTGAAGTCATTGAGTATCCTTCTATTCCTACGCCTACGGTATATCCAGGTGGATATCGACAGTATACTAGCTTCGAATCATCTTCCACAGCTAATGCCGATAAAAATGAAGAACAGAGCTCTAACCAACATGAATTACTTTTAGAGGAATATGAAAGAGATGAGATAAATGAAGAAATTGAAGACGAAGAATAAAAATATTTAGTGAATACGGGTGTTACAAAACTTTTCTATAATATATTGCGTTTTGAAATTAATTTGTAATTTGCTCCATATCGAAATTAAAACTAATTTTTGCAAATAATGTTAACATTTATTATTAAAAATTATTTTTATGAATTTGAATAATTTTCATTCGATCGTAACGATATTTTTTGTGTTTTTATGAAAACCACGACCGTTGTCATATAAAAATAAGATATTTTTTATTTTTTATCGTTTATTCAATTATAAAATTGATATAAAAAAATATAATACGTTAAATGTCAGGATGCAATATACAAGGTTTTTAAGTTTAATCGACACTTTGATTTTTTAATTTTTTAATATTTAAGAATATATAATCATACCATGTACGAAGTCTGACAATTAAGTAATTAGACTGATTTTTTCGCCGTGCATGTGGTTCACTGTGAAACTAAAATTTCGGGTCGTTAATCTCTTTACTTAAATCTATTAATAGTTGTATTCAGGACTCCTGTACAATCATTAGTTCACCGTTTGTGTCGTTCCGTTTTAGTCAGTGTATGAAGTGCGTGTCACAAAAATGGAACGACATAATATCGAGAAACAGTACACGAGATCATGATTTGTGTGAAACTCGGCGGGTCTGCGAAGGAAACGCTTGATAAAGTGGTTAAAGTGTTCGGTGATGAAGCTATGAGTCGTGCACAGGTATTTTGGTGGCATAATGAGTTTAAAAACGGTCGTGGAACCGTCGCAGTTTACACCGCCTTAAAATAGAGTAACTAACCTAACCTAACCAATCGTTTATCATCTATCAACTCTTAATGAGAAACAGAGTCCTCATATAAATATATCTACTATGGATCTATATTCACCATCAAACATATCCTCAAAGCTCGTACACACTAGTGAGCTGAACCTCTAACGAACCATTCGTGACAGGTTTATCAACTCAAGGACGTCACTCGATGGCATATTTTAAGAAAGTTCCTTACCTATAATTAAACATGTAGCATGAACAAAATTACACAGAAATAAACTAATTTTGTTGTAAATATTAATTTTAATTATATGATTCATCCAATAACATTTTAATATTAAATATAATATTCAACTAAAACAATTAATTAAAAATGAGAAATTTGCAAGCAAGAAAATTCGTAAGTAAGTTATTTCCGTTTAAATACATATATAAAATATGTTAATATTAGGGAATAAAAGTTATTCCAATTTTATGTCATTGACAATTTTACATTTACATTCATTGTAAATAACTAGAACTACTTAAAAAAGCGATCTAGTTTTAAGTATTTAACATCGCAGTATTATTATAGATGTAACCATCAGGGTTACATATTTGATAAAGTAGGTAATTTTATTGTTTTTCAAATGTATTTAAAATGTATAGCACTTGGCATATAAGTTTATCAGAACTTAATTCTAGACCGTATCAATTTATATAAAACATTATTTTACGAAATTTTTAGCAAATATATTATTTTGCAAGAAAAAAAATATGTATAAAAATGTTTAATGTTAAAATTTTTTATACATGTAAATGTACAAAAATACAAAACAATAAATTTATTATAGACGTGAATAAGTGTATGAAAAATAATTATAAGTATATCTTAAGTGTCTTAAGTATCTATAAATAAATAAAAATTCTGTGTTCAAATAGAGATTGCACGTTGATACTATGAGTATTTAAGGAAAAAAAATCACCTTACATAACATTAACTATGATTTTTAAAAAAACACGTATGACTAAATATTCAATTGCAATTTTCCATTAAAATAATAAATTATTATTGTATTTTCGTAAACTAATAATTTAGCAGTTGTTGAAAAATTAAAATTTTTAATTAAATAACGTTCTTAATTTAAAATCAAATATGTAACAATCAAAATTGTTGTCGGTGAGGTCCGTATTCAATTCCATCTCCGATTTATTTTTTAAATAATTTAAAAATGACACTACTCAATTATAAGAATAAAATATATTTAAAATATGACGTGTTTATTGTGTGTATAGTTTAAAGACACGAAAATATAAGTTAAACATAAGGAACACGATTAATTAATTTAATAATTAAATTAAATTAACATACTTATTTAAATATGTTTATTTAAATATTTATGAACATTATGATTAAAAAACTATTTAAATTCATTTTTGAATACAGCCTTGAATACAGTTATCTCTATTTATTTCTATAAATTACTAAAAAGGCGTACAAATAATGTATTGTAATACATAATTAATCTAATGGCCTGAACATTTTCACAACATTGTTGACTCGAAAAATGCATTAATTGAAAGTGTATTTCGAAATATACGCGACAATTAAAGTCACTATCAATTGCTCTGTGAACGAGCGATTTTGGATGTTAAAAATGTCCATGTTGACAAAATTCACGTTATAGTACAAGAAATAATTCCCGGTGGATTAGTTTCATTTAATGCAATCGATGTAGTGACAGATGAAAATGAAATTGTACATTATTCCACTGAATTCTTAGATTTACTCGAATTACTACGATTTCCACCACATAACTTACGTATCAAAATTGGTTTACCTATAATTATTCTTTGAAACATAAACGCACCGTGGCTTTACAATGGAACGAGATAAGTTATTAAAACGGTTATTAGAAATATCATTGAAACGACAATATGAAATGGAAAGTTTAAAAGATGCAATGTTTTATTGCCACACTTTCCATAGATATCCACCTATGCACCAATTCAGTTCAAACGCTTACATTTTCCAGTACGTTTGGAATTTACGATGATTATAAATAAGTCGCAAGGACTTATAAGATATTATTGTTTATGATCTAGCATTAAGATGATTAAAACAACTTTTCATCAACATTTCTATTATTTCCTGATGTACTAAAAATTTTGTATTGAAATAAAACGTTTATAATATCAAATAGATATATTTATTGTAAACTTATTTTGTATATTATCAACCTATATTATCACGCACCTATTGTTTGACTTAGGCCAAAATGCTTAAAACGTATGCGCAAAACGGTAGCTGTCGACATGCATTCTCGAAGATTCTAAGAAACAACATCGTCAACTATGTGGGCGAATATCGTTGTCTGGAGTATTCATGAACATTTTCGAGTAAGTGAACGTAATATATTGTTTATTCATTATCACGTGTAGAGAAATAGATTTTACTGATACATAAGTGGACGTAAATTATCGTAAATTAATTAACTATAGAAAACAATATTTTAGTGATCGAATGATTGATTTATATGATCGATTACAAAGTCTTATTTACTTTCGGAACCATATTATTCATTATAAGGTTTATATGAAGTATAAGGTGAAGAGTAATGTATAAATGAAACAATTTTAAAATACATTATTACGAAATAAGATTCTGTGGGAAAATAATTATAATTTTTATAATAATAGATAATTATCAAAAATAGATTTCGTTAAATTCAAGTTCTCCATTAAAGTTATTTATGATTTTGCAATTATTGAACTTTTATAGTGTATTTTAAAATAAGTTTAAAACTATTTTATGAATGTCATAAAAAGCAAAGTAAATAATTGTACTATTTTTAAACACTAATACTCTTGTGTAAAGTATACACGTAAATATTGTTGACTATTTTTATAAAACTTATAGATTATACAGTAAAATATTAAATAAAACCAATATTTGCTTCAAATAGTACTATCACAAGTATTTATAATAAAAACTGAAACATATAAATAAACATAAGGTATAAATTATCAGTAAAGATTATACTTATGAACATTTGTTAGTAAGAAACAAAAACAATTAACTGTTTAATATCTATTATCCATCAAATTTACTGGACTCACATCTCTAGTCGAGTGTATTTTGTATATAGTTTAGTTAATTTATAAAACATATTTTAATTAATTTTGTTAGATGATTAGGATGATTTTTCTATAATTTTTGAGTTTTACTGCAACAACACAATTGATAAATATTTTCATTAGAGTAAAATGTAAATAATCCTATCTAAGACCTTATTATTACTGAATATAATGTGTGATTAAGAAACAATTTCATAAAAAATGAAATCGATACGTATGGATTTGTACTCATAGAAAACCCATAAATATAAAAATATAAGAATTAGTTTTTCTATTTCGTATATTCATCGTTATATTGGAGATATCAGAATATGATTGAAGAAATATATTTTAGTGTTCTCGATGTGCATACTTGTTATCCAATTTTATAGTATAGCAAGTTTAATTAATTTTAACATCAATTTCAAATTTTACAATATGTTAAACAAAATAATAATTTTAAAGTCAAAGCACGACTCGTGTACTCGTATATAATTCTTTATAGTTTTTCTGTAATGAAATATTAAATCTTTAATCAAATTTTACAATTATTTAATACTGAATATTTTTTACCAACTGTGTAAAACATAATGTGCTATTTGTTCATTGTTTGTTGAAGATATCATATGATATGGGTTTTCAAGACTTTTATAAATCAAAAACTACAGTTGAGCAAAACATATAAGAACGCTAAAGTTTAACAACAAAATAACCATGAATTTCAAAACACTAATTTTTGTTATTGCAACTATAGTAATTTCTTTGGAAAACGATGATGACAGTAAGTGTACTAAACATGTTGTATACAGTAAAAAAATGTAATATTAAAATAAGTTTTATACAAAAGTTATACTATTATACATTACTTCATTGAGCCACATTTTATTATATTGTATTGGTGATGTAACAAAGTTAAATTTACAATTTTCTTTAAAAACAGATTGGAGTAAAAGTATGTATTTTTAAGTTATTTATTAAAAAAATATGTTTATTTTGTTTGTTTTTCTAAGAAATGTATAGTTGTGTTCCATTATAGATTCAACACAAATTAAAACCCTATAATAGATTAACATTTGAAAACACTTTAAAAAACCAATAGCCAATTAATCCAATTTCAATAGAATTTAGTCATATTTTTAAAATTGTTCAATAATGTAATAATTTAAAGGATTAAAAAATTCACATAATATTTAATAAAGCATACACAAATATAATTGTTTTATCGTTTTGATATTCGTATACCAATGCATCTTTTATATCAGTAATTTAAAGTACTATGAGCCGAGATACATTGTACAAATATGTAACATAGTGCCATCATATACACAGATGATCATATACACGGTCATAGATCATATACACGATGTAACAAAATAATTTGATTTCGGAAACTGTAGATATATTAACGTGTTTAAATATGTAATATATTTGTCCAAAATGTAATATTTTTAGACATAAACTAGTTAATATAAGATTTCTAATTTAATTTTTTTGGTTTGAACCATTTTAAACATAGCCCCTAATAAATATGTACTATCAATTTCTAAAAATTCAAATCACATATACAATTTAAATTCTACATTGCATTTGTTCTCTAAAAACGGTAGGTAAGGTTGGCGTGTGGAATTTAAATAGCAGTATATAACTAAATATGTAATTTTTTCTTTCTGTTAAGAGTGTTATGGTAAGCATAATGAATATATATATAATTAAAACAGTATTCAACAAAATATAATATCCATTTTTTTATAACGGTTTGAACCTTACTTTATACACATTTGTACAGTTTTTACATTTCTGTCAGAACTGATGTACCATTATAAATATATTTACAATATAATGTTTTTAATAATAAAATCAATACCATATTTCTCACTTTTCGCTACTTACAGTAAAATGCAATTATAATTTGATAACAAGGACGTCACTCCATCCCGTGTTTTATAAATGTATAAATATCTACAATATAATCGATAGCATGAAAAAAATGAAATAAAAAAAAAATCAGTATTATTGTAATTAATTCTTTTAGTTTAATAAAAATACTTATTTCAATAACATTTTCAATATTAAATATAATAATCAACTAGAACAATTAATTGGATCTAAGAAATTTTTAGGTAAGTCATTTAGTTATTTTGTTCATATATATATGTATATATATATATATATATATATATGTATATTTAAAATATCTGAATAATATCGAAAATATGTTATATCAATTTTATGATATTGACAATGTTCATTTCAATTTATTTTTAAAACTATATTTTCTTTTACCCTTATCTAGTTTAAATATTTACTAACACAATAAAATTATGAATATATAATAAACTTTAAAATATATTGTAATAAATTCTATAGAAAAAGATACCAATACTGATGCTTTCAAACGTGTATATGAAAGCATGAGTAAGTAATTGAAAAACAAATATTTTAAATTTCATAATGAATTCATTTCAGCAATATTTTAATGCATATACTCATTTGTTGGATTTTTATGTGTTATTAAAGTAAATTATTGTATTAAATTTTATATATAAAAGTGATGACAATTCAAATAAAATTATATTTTTCAAAATATTCAACAATGTTTAAATTACTCAGAAGGGATAAAATTATTTACGAAATACTCGTAGAAGGAATAATTTTACAATTAATAATTAATTCAATTTTAAATTTTCACATATGAAAAGTTTCTTATTCAATTTATGATACTAGAGAATCATAAAAACATTTTTCTCTATAATTTCCGATTGTTAAAAAACTTCCCCTATAAATTGTAAAATGTTATAAAAAAAATTTAAAAACGAATAACATTAAATTATGTTCATTAAAATCTTGGAAAACAAATTTTCAGTTAGAGTTTAAAAAAAAAAAAATATTATTTGTATTAGGTTTCCAAAGCATTTGTTCACATAACAATATTTTTAATTTCCACATTATCTTGTTTTTCAATTGTTGCGTCATATTGTTATAGTTTTATACATAATTTAATTCCAATTTAAAATTTATATTTTTTCAATATTAGAATAATTAATGGTTTATTTCAGAAAATTATATACACCAATTATATACATTAATTTACGTGTTTTGAACATTAAATTGAAAAAAAAAAAAAATAAAAATATACATATAGTTGTAAGAATTTATATCGATAAAGTAGTCTCGCTATTCTGTACTTACCGGAATTTCCGATTAAACAGAGTCAAGTTCTATAATAGTTATAAAGGAAGTTTAAGATGGTTATTATCACTAAAACGAATATTCTTAACACCTACTATTTTTATCTATATTTATACATACACTTTTATTAATATAACTGAAGTAAACAAAACAAAACGATAAATAACTATTCAGGTACGGTTAGCAATATCCCGAAAAACAAACTAAGCGTGTATTTTAAACTACATTTTAAACAATTTCTTAAGATTTACAAATTTATATTTTTTCTACTGACACGCGTTTCCTAACGTAAATTTAGGTCCGGACTAACGCTGGCCCGGATTAGTGTGTCTCTTCTATACGTATCATATTGGTGTCCTATACGATAAGAATGTTAAAATTTTAATACAAACATTAATGATGACTTTGAATTAGTCTTATAAGTTAATAATATTATTTTTATTCACTCGACACACGTCGTTGTATTTTATATTGCATTTTATTTTACTACGGTGATAATGATCAAATTATAAACTAAATGAAGTTTTTTTTTTTTTATTAAAGAAGATTTGTTTTACTACATTACACTAAATTAAGTTAATTACACATATAACATAAAATTGTAATAAAATAATAATCACTGTTTTTTAGTAATGAAAATATACATTTGTCGAATTTCATTGTATTAAATTTTGTGTAAGTAATTGGCAGCTGTCCTAATGCTTCGCATCTTTTGTTATCAAACCTAATCGATTTGTCATTTTTCATTCTTTCTAAAAAAGCCCGACGTTAAATCAGATCGCTTATGGGATGCCAATATCGGGATTTTCAAATCATGTACAAGATGAATTGGTTTCTGACGTTTCACAAACAAGACACAACGCAATCACCGTAGCGCCCTCGTCAATTTAGAGTTAGGGTAGTCTTTAAATGTAGTGTCTACTCTTCTTATTCATATTGGCATAAACGCACCGACTGATTTAAAGCCCATTCGTAAGGAGAAAAATGTTTTCTCCTTCCAACTTCCTATCAAAATAATTTGTACCAGACAGAATATGGTAGCTGCGTAAGGATTTGCTTTTCAGTTCACTAATCTATGTTCACTCACTAATTTAAACCTCATCTTTCGATGGCTCGAAATAAGACTGTTTATGACCATACGAAGCTGCGTGATTGTCAAGTGTCGCAGGATGGCCTGAGAAATTGCTATCAAAATTATTTCTGGAATATAACATATATTATAAATACCAACAAACAATATCCAACATCGTTATTTATTACAATATTTGCAAGACTTACTTTGGATCCACCGAAACGGTTGTGCCCAACAAACAAAACATCCCAGCATTTCACCATCTGCCTACACGATCTATGTCACTGATCCATGCTTAGCTCGAATATTAATATCCTGGATTAAATCTTAAATCCAGCAATAGCGGTTTGAATGAATCCAGAAAATTCAATGCCTTAGCAATTGTTTCACTAGTTTTTTATTAAAGTTAGTTAAAGTTATTTTTTTATTTTTTTGTTAAACTATAATGTATATGTTATTTTTTTATTAATTATTTAAAAACTTTAACATGTGTACATACATTTTAAGAACTTTGTTTATTACTAGCCGTTCCTAAAAAAAAGACATATGCCTATAAAACAAAAGGTATTTTTTATATTTTTTAGAGACCATATAGTCGTATAACTAGAAATTTTAAATGATTCATAATTATTTACATTAGTGTAAATAAAACTGTCTATATATATCCAAATGAATTTTTTAGGAATTCGATACCAATATCAACATCATCTTTTCTCTAATGTTATTACGGGTATGTATTGTTATTGTGAACTAATAAAAGTACATTATGTACAATGTAGGTAACAGGAGGATATTGATATACTCGTATGTCATGATATTGTGAGAATAGTTCATTAGTTTATGAACAAAAATTCATTCTAATTTGAAAAAATAAATATGATTTGCAGTTTACTATGAAGGACTACTTGATAATCCAATACAGTGGTGTATGTTAAACATACATAGTTCGTATTAATTTTTATTAAATTTGTTTGAACAATGACTTTACATGTAAATACACTTTATATTATAATATAAGTATTATAATTACCTGTATATATAATACATGTTTAAGGATTCATACAAAAAGACAAATATTAAAAATTCGTAATCAAAACATATTGAATTTACATGATATTAATTCTAAAATATAAACACATCTAAATTCAATCTTAATGGTACTTTAAATTATACTCAAATTACATAGTGTAGCCATGTATTTCAAAAGAATTGTATCATTGTTAATAATACACGATTAATGATATTTTATTTTATGATTTTAGAACACCATAGAGACTTGTTAGAACAATACGGGTCCAATATGGAGGTAGAATGCATAAGTAAGATATGACATTCATACTAAAAATATTTTAAAATTAACATACATTAAAAAAAGAAAACAGTGAATTTACTTTTCATAATATTCAAAAACTCATATATGAACACATTTGATAGTATTGAATACAATACGTTCTTTATATTTTCACTTTTAGAGATTATAAATTTATTCCATTCTGTATCCATCAAAATTTAGCATCATTTCATACTGATTTCACAATAATGTTTATTAAATATATAAAATTTATAAAAATATATAATTTCATTTTACGTGAAGAAGTATATGAATAATCTATTATAATTGTATACTGAATTTCAATAATTATATTAAGACAAAATGACAGTGGCTGGTTTTAACAGTAAGTAATTTTTTTGTAATGTTGAATCGAAAAAATATGTTGTATATGAATAAACAGATATTTTAATAATTATCAAAAATAATACAATAATTAAAAGAATGAATAATAAATATATATAGGATGAACTAACTTTATTTATATAATTAAAATCAATGTAAAGTAAATTAGTAAGTTGTAATATGCAAAAGTATCTTCCCTTTGTAAAGCCACAGCTCGAAATGCCCTAGAACATGCATTTTACCGTCACGGTGAGTAATTAATAATTTTCTTATGTAAATTTATAGAGTTCTTAAAATTCATATTTCTCAAAATATTTAAGATCTTTGCATAAATTAGGTTAATTTAAAAAAATATTTTCTTCATCTAAAATAAAGTTTTTAATAAAATTTATAGTTTATATGTAAAAAATATATAACATGTAAAATAAGTAAAATAAGTATAACCACCTACAATTTTAAACTTGTTTCTCTTAATTGAATGGTCATTATGAGTGAATGTTAAAACATTTCCACAATAAATATAATGCATTATGCTTATAATTAATTCATTAATATTTCATCATATTACTATAAAATATTTTTAATTCTTTATATTATCTAAAAATGCAGTTTTAAAGTTAATAAAAGGTATGTTATATTTTTTAATAAATATAACAAATTTGGATGGGAATAATTACTTTATTTGATTCAAAATGAACATCATATTGTTTGCCAACAAGTATATAAAAAATATATAAATTTAAATAAATAAATAAATATATATATATATATACTTTAATATACAAAAATCCAATGAGTATTACGTTGATTAATGAAAAATGAAACTATTATAAGAAAAATAATATAAGAAAAAGTTGTTGTAAATGTGTGTTTATTACTACCGGTTTCGACAAAATGTCATCATCAGGTTAATACAAATAAAATACAACAACTGAAGAATAAATTAAAATAAAGTTAATAAGAAAAAATTTCATAGAGAAATAATACAGAAATTACATAGAGAATATTATGAATATTTTAATAAAAAGACATAGAGTTGGGTGAAAAGAAAAAAAAATTGTATAATCAAAATATATCAAAAAGCAAAGAAATTATGTATATAATGAAATCAACTATGGTGTGATATTAATATAATCTAATATGTATTGGTATAGAATGTTATTTTTAAAATCTGTTTGTCTATTTAAGATATTTTAAAATTTATTGTTTAATTTCTTTATAAATATGTAATTTTCCCAAAACAGAATTGATATAAATATTATGTTGTATATTTAAAATTTCTAAGTCATTATGTATATTAAACGTGACAAAATAATTATTTTCTAAAATATGTTGTGCAAAATTTTAATTTGGATTACCTTTTTTTAATCTTATTTCAGATATGTGTTTTTTACATCTTGTATTAAAATTTCTATTCATTTTACCAACATAAAACTTATAACAACTACATTTAAATTTGTAAATACCAGGAAAATTTTATTTATTAAAATTATTATTTAGAAATTGTTTTATTTTATAATTTATTTGTTTGATTAAATTATTAGTAGTATTGAATGCGATTTTAATATTATTTACATTGTTATTTAACAATTTTACAAATTTTTCTGATAATAAATTTTGATATTTCATACTACAATAATTAATTACGTTGTTTATTTGTTTAGGATTTTTTATGTATTCTATTAATTGTGTTCAAATTATATTTATTTTTAAATGCGATATCATATATAATATTAAATTTATGTTTATAATTATATTCATTTAAAGGTAAGTGCTCAAGTCTATAAAAAAATTGAATTAAAAAAATGCAATTTTTTGTGAAAAATGATGATTAGAATCATTAGGAATAATAGAATCAGTTTAGGTAAGTTTTCTGTAAATATTAAATTCAATTTTATAATTAACCAAATTAACCGTAAAATCTAGGAAATTAATCTTATTGTAAATTGAATATGTTCATTAATTTTATTTAAACTGTTAACCATAATTTCTGTTTGTATATTTGTAACTGAAATAAAATGAATGTATCATCTAATTAATCTAATATCGTATGAAATTAACTTTAATAAATGGACTATATAATTTGTTAGAAGGCATATTGTTTAGGCATATTATATAAGGCATTTGTTTCATAAACTATCAATTATAATTCCGATAAAAGTGCACTTAAAGGACCAACTATTACTAGGCGGTCTTTACTAGACCTTCTTTTTGCGTATATTATACATTATTGTATTGGAAATAGTTTTGGTTAATAATAAAGTTAATTGATTGTATAATTTCACGAATTTCATTTGGATTAAAATCACTATTAAGAATAAGCTTATTTTTGAGTATATTTAATGCATCGAGTTTAGGAATAGATGTATACAATTTTTTTACATTTTTGCATTTGGGAAATCATTCTACAGCTAGATATAATATTAATATTATTTATTTTTTTAATAAAATCATAGGAATTGCTTATTGATGGTTCATTAGTAAATTTTAATTTTTGTTTTATTAGTTAATCTAAAAATTTAGCTAAATTATATGAAGGAGCAATTCTAAAATTAATTAATGGTCTGATTGGATGATTACCTTTATGTAATTTTATAAAAGAGTGTAATAGCGGAGCTGTGACGTTTCTATTATTTAATAAAAATCTTTTCTGGTTTTTAGGTATAATTATGGTTGCTTTAATTATTAATTTATTAATTTATTTTAAATAAATTGTAAAAGAGTCAGATGTTAAAATATTGATATTATTTTTATTTCTAAAATCTAAAGTTTTTCGAATATTATTAGTATATGCAATAACAATGGAATTTGATTTGTCTACTGGAATGATTTCAGATTTATTTTGTTTCATTTTATTTTCTATATTTTTAATAACATCATTGTGTTTCATTATATTATGTAATTTATTTTTATAATTTTTATTGCAGTTTTCTATCAACTTAAATCTAGTTTGATTCTCATTACGGTATTGGATAAGTTTAATACAGATTCACACTGTTTTTATTGTTGTTTTAATGAATTGTAATTTATAAATTTAAATGTATTATACTTATTTCATTTGTGTAATAAATTTGTTTCGGCTTTGTTTAAAAATATTGATGCTAAATTTTTAAGGCGTGGTTGAAAAGTATGATTATGCTGTATATTATATGAATTATGTGTTTTCCTAACCATAACATTAATTTTTTCATTAACCTTGTTCCATTTTTCATGGTTTTTAAAATTTAATTTTTGCAATTGCTTTCATTACATACACAATTTTTTTGCTTTTTGATATATTATTATTATTATATATTTTTTTTTCTGACCATGTCTCTCTATTGTAATATTCATAATATTCTATATGTAATTTCTGTCTCATTTTTCTATGCAATCTGTTCTTATTAATTTTACTTTTAATTTATTCTTCAGTTGTTGTATTTTATTTGTATTAACTTAATGATGACATTTTGTCGAAACCGGTAGTAATAAACACACATATACAACAACTTTTATATTTTCTTTTTTTCATTAATCAACGTATTAGTTAATACTTAATACTCATTGGGTTTTTGTATATTTAAGTATGCATACATATATATATATATATATATATATATATTTATTTAAATAAATATTTTTTTTTATTTACGAGTATTAACTTATAATTTTTTTTTTTATTTCTATTTGTTAATTCTTTTATTTCTCTTATTTTTTATTTCTTTATATTTAATTTTTTAATTTTTTTTTTTGCATATCATTTTTACTCTTTTGTTTATATTTTATTTTTTTTCACTACTCTATTAAAGTACTACTAAGTGTAATATAACTATGTGTTGAAAATAACTTATATATAAGATAGTGTTTTTGATGTAAAATAGTAAAAAGTCTTCCACTTTCGATAAAATCAGATATTGAATTATGATTGATATTTAATATACAAGTTAAATTATGAATCAATCTTAAAATGAAATCCCTAGTTTGTCTAAATCAGTTTTAAGCAAATATGTTCTATTATAAAGCTTTTAATGTTTCAATTAAAAAAATAATTTTGTGTCAACATGTAATTTATTCATTAAAAAACGTATAATTAATATACTAACTCTATCCGACATACAACTGTTTGATATATCAAAAAAAAATTGAATTTCATAACCAATGAGTCTGTATAGTATTTTATCGATAAAATTAATAAAGTATAATATTTTGTATTGAAATAGGGGTTGCACGTGGATATTTTGTGTACATGAAAGAAACTATCAAACCATTTATAAGTATGTTTTATGATAAATGATTAAAATAAAATAAATATTACTGAATACATAAATTGCATTTAGTTGTTACGTTATTAGATAATACTACATAAACGTGTACATACAAATTAGCAATTGTAAAAAAAATATAAAATGGTTTAAAATTTAAATTTTAAATTTTAAATGGTAAAATGTTTAAAAACGTAATAGTTTAATTATAAAATCTTATACAATAGTGTTGATTTACTTTTATTTCTGAACAATGATTTCTAAATATTACAATGTGTATTAATATATATATATATAAACGCCACTGATATTCTAAAATATCAAAATTTGCTGACTTTTAATATCTACTCATAATAGTTCTTAGTCACCAATAACTATATCACATTATTTTATTTTATTTTCTTGCGTTGTGTGCAATATTATTTTTCCATTTTAGGGACAAATAAATTACTTGAATTTTCGTTTCTTAAAATTAGTAAAGTATTTTATAATTTGGTGATGTAATGAAATTTGAAATATTTTTTGTACAATATGTCGTATGCAAATAAATTGGTATTCGATTTTTTGTTATGCTGATGTATTCAAATTCGATTTCATCATTGTAATTTACTTACTCAATTCATACATTTATCGAAAGTATAATATAAATTGAGTAAAATATTTTTATTTTATAGCAAAAATTACTGTATATCTATATCGTAGAATGTATTATTGTGCAATAGTTTATTAACTATATAAATATTAATTTTAGTAACTACTTTTCATTGCCTCCCTTTAATAGTATTTAATTAACCCTAGAAAAATATGTTATTCATTTTATAACTATTATTATATAATTTTTGAAGAACATTCAGATGCAAAATCACCGATGGAATTTTGCAATAGAACTACGAGTATATTACCAGCACTTCAAGGTTCTGAAAATCAAAATGAACACTTTACATCTAATTTTAACGCGGAATCTTTTACGTCAATTCCTATGGTACATCCAGATACATATACATCACTCATTAGCAACGAACCATCATCATCTACACCTTGTGTCGATATTAGTGGAAGACAGAGCTATCACCAACATGAATTACCCGTAGACGAATACGAAGAATACGATGATGAAGAAGATGAAGAAGATAAATAAAAATATATAATAAATATACATGTTAAAATATTCCTTCATAATATATTATGTTATTAATTTACAATAATATGTTCCATGTCATATTAAGAAAAAATGTTTAAAACTAATTGTTGAATATATAAATAACTGCAAAAACTTTACTCTAATTTAATAAAATTATAATTTATTTGATTTATATTGTATAGTTATTTTAGAAATTGTTAATTTTACTATATTTAAAAGATAAGAACAACTAAATATTAAAAAAAAAACAGAAAGAATAAAAAAAGAAAACGGTAAGCAAAATAGAAAAGAAGAGTACGAGTGAGCGTATGTGTGTTGAGATAGTTAAAATGATATTTTGTCGGTGAAAAATAATACAAAACAAGAGACGTTCAAAATAATACACATTAATTTAGTTACGTATTCTCCGAACTTAAAACGATTATATATACCATAAAACCACACCCTAAATCAATTTGTGAAAGTTGTTGCCAACAGTTATGACAGGTTATCTGTAATGAAAACTATTTTTTCGGAATGCCTTATCCACACAATTACATAATAAATCTGCATAACTGTCTATGTTTGAACTAAATCATATTGAAGTTAAAAGTATTATCTAGAATTGAATCCTACAACATATCTTATATAGGTTTGTGTAAAACAGATAATCACTGATACCATAAAGTTAGCAAATCATTTAGTTCAAAAACCATTAAATAAATCAAAAGAAAGTATTTAATTTATAATAGTATTAATGCTAAAATTATCACAATATGAATTTAAATATATTATTAAAATAACAAACTTTCCATTCTAATTTTTATAAACGCATGTTTAAAATAAGCAAGAAAAAAAATTATTCAATCTATTAAATCAATATCTACGCAAATCTTCTGAGTAGTATTTTTCAATAATTAGTTTTTTTTTCTAATTTTTTAAACGTCCGATTTATGTGCACCTTTGCAATACCTCATATGTTGAAACCCTCATATATTTCAATGTAGTAAAGCATAAACAATTTAATTACATTTCATTTACATAAAAAAAAAAAATGTGTTACCAAAAGTATGTTGAAATACCATTGGGCCATTTGTTCATTATTTACACAAAACATGATTTAATGTATTTTGTCGAGACATATGTAAGGACAATAGACTGTAGCAAAGAACAGCATTTAGGACTAACATAAAAAACTTATCAGTTGATTTCAATCAATCATACAATTATCATGGATTCCAGAAAACTAATTTTAATATTTTTTAATATTGAAATTTTTTTAGTCAACGCTGATGTGAGTAAGTATAATATACATAGGTATCTTAAAATGAAATATAAAATATTCTAATAATTAATCTACGAAAGCTATAATGTACCTGTCGTCATTTTATACGTGCCACGTCATATTATATAATATTGATGACAAATGTGAATTTATCTTTTTCATTAAAAACAGATTGGGATGAAGGTATTAATTTTATTAAGTTATAAATTAAACAATTATATTTATGATAAAATATATTTACTGTCAGATTTTCTCTATAGAAACATACACTTACTGCCTAATATAGATTTATAATATTTCAAATTAAACCCTAAAACTGATCTACTCCGTTTATATAATTTCATTCTAATAATATGTAATAAAAATTCACAATACACTCAATTTTAATGAAATTTCATAATTTGTTGAAAATGTTCCAACATATATTATTTCCAAGAATTAAACAATACATGATTAAGAATTTATAGACAAGATAAATAGCGCGAATATATGACTAAGTAAGGTGACATACACAAACTCACGAAAAAGAAACAAAAATAGTTAAACTTTGGAAGTTTGTAATTTTTTTCCGAATTAAAATTTTTAATATAATTTCTAAGAATTTAAAATAGTTTTAAAGATAAATATATTAAAATAATTTTTTTGTTTAATTATTTTATATGTTTGTAATTATTTAAATATTTACATGTATCGGTAGCTAATAATTACATAAAAATATATAATTTTATAATAATGCATTGTTTACTCGGCCACTAATAAAGGTAGTCAATGTTTATCTCGTGCCACAATGAAAAATATAAATAAATAGATGACAATAAATAATAATTCAATTATGTTTTTTCTGTTAAGATTGTTATGGTGAGCCTATTTGACATTTACATTACTTATATAGTATAATACAAAATGTTAAGAGTTCATCATTACGGAGTTATAAATGTTACTATATACAGATTTGTACAATTTCTATATTTCAGTTATAACTGACGTACCTATAATAATTTATTTAAATACAATATTGTCGAAAATCATATAACCGAAATTCGTTACGTTAAGTTGTTTAGAATTCAATGCGTTTTTAATACAATTAATCATTATAGAGAGGACAATGATCAACTGATGGTGTATTTTACGAATTCTTCATACTTACAATTGAACTAATAGCATGGAAATAAATAAAATAAATAATTGAATATTGATGTAATTAATTTATCGTATGTTTGTTAATATTTCAAAATTATTCCAATAATTACTATAATAATCAACTAGCACAACTTATTAAATATGGGAAATTTACTGGTAAGTAATGTCGTTATTGTGATCATGTACTTACATAAAACATGTAATTAGTGGCGATTAAAAATTAGTATTGCAAGTAATTTAAATAAATTTAATTGATAATACTGGTTATAAGTAATATTATTGATATTGTACATACTATATAAACAATATCTCTAACTAATAAAATATATAAGAGAACTTGTAATTATTTTATACACAAATGTTTAAAACCCGAAATCACAAAAATTTGTACACAATATCCGCGTATACGTATTCCGACAACTACGTTGTCATCATCAGCGAGAGCTACTAACCGTTAAATGCTATATACACCCGTATTTATACAGTTTTTATTACCTATGACGTCAACACGAAATCCCTCCAATTGGTCATGAGTCATCTAACCACGCAAACCGGATATACACCCGTATTTATAGTTTTTATTACCCATGACGACAAAGTTTTTTACCTATGACTTCAACACAAAATCCCTCCGATTGGAGTATCAAATTTACTAACACAATGTTGTGAATAGCATTACGATAATTAACAACATATTTTTAAATTTATAAATTATTTTATACTATATTTTAGAAAATGATACTAGTATAACTGCTTTCAAAAAATCATTTAATTTAATGAGTGAGTAAATTCAAAACTAGTTTTTCATGGATTCAAAATATAATTTAAGCATATCTTCGTACTAAATTATGTTGTCCCTGTGACGTATTGAATTAAGGTAATCGATTAATTAATACACTGTCTCAATCATATCAATATTATGTAAAAGTAGATAACTAGATTAACATCCATATGCAACGGAACTTTAAAATTGTACATATTAATAATATATGTATTCAAATAATTATTAAAGCATTTAATCGACATTTTTTTTTTTGCAAGATATTAAAGAATAATAGTTAATTATTGTATAAAACAAAATATTTCAAAAAAATATATAAGATTTAATGAATATTGTTTTTGTTTTTATTGTATTGAACAATTAAAAAAGAATATTTTTAAAACACATATATTCGAAAAACCATATGTTGAATTGATGAAAACCCTCCTTGTGGAATGTATTTACAAGAAACCTTTTTATTTGTACTAAATTAATTTGAGTATCTGTTCAAAGAAAAACATTTTGATTTCCAATTTGAGTATAATTGGTTTTCTCGAGCGTTGCAAAACACTTAGTCGTATTATCATTGTACTATATAACTTTCATTTTAGTATTTAAGTTCAATTTTTGCTCTATGTTATCAAAATAAGTTATTTGTTTGTGATAATTAAAATGCACAATTATTACCCACATGTACTATACATTGATTAAAACACCTTGAAATCTTAACTTGACAACATTATGTAACTTTAAATACTCATATTCATATAAATACATAATAAAAACAATCTATCGCAATTTGATCCTCTTATGGAAATTTTATTAGAAATTCATAACGATTAAGAATACTATTAAAATATAATAAACTTCTATGAAAATGGTTATACTAAGCCTACCTCATCTGCACAAAAGTATCGCTTGGGCAGTTTGGATAATTTATTATCCAAGTGATACACCTTACGACCAGGTATTTGTTTATAACATTAGACACAGAACAGTTTAAACACTTACCCTCAGTTATTATTATAATTTTCGATTTAGTTATAGTGAGCAATAGTTAGTTTAATCTTATATTTATATTATAATATGAAAGAATTTTTGAAATATTTAAATATAATTAAATTAAATATAATGATTAATGAAGGTTGGAATTAAGTCTTAAAAATACCAATAACTGATATATTCAGTTATATTTAAAATATTTTATATTAATAAATATTTATATTTAAACATACTTATTTTTCATTAGAAATTCCTAAAAGTAAAGCATTTTTCAAGAGCTCACAAGGTATTACTTAAAATTTTACAATCATTAACAATTACGTTATATGTTATTATTCAAAAACTGTATATCAAAATATGTTTCGCAGATTTAGAAAATCATATTTCCAAAAATATTTTATAATGATTGTTATATATTTAGGTGAAGATAAAAATTAATAAACGTATTAACATAAACTTTTAAGCCATTAGATATGAATATCAAAACTATCTTTACTCAGTAGTTATTGCGAGTATGTACAATTAAATAAAATAAATTCAAGCACATTATGTATATTTGACGTAAATGGAAGATATTAATACATACACAATAATATAATAATAAATAATTATTTGTTTGTGCACGAAAAATGTATTTGAACTTAAAGAAAATCTTCTGATTTTTAGATTACAAAAACGACAAAATTCGGGATCCGTTGGACTGGTGTGTAGCTAATATAATGAGTTCGTATTAATTTTAATAAACTTCTTCAACAATGTTTATTCTTGTAATTATGTTTAAAACATAACGAAACATAGAAAAGTCAAAAAATTTTACAAAATTGCAATAAGGACATAGTAATGATATCAATATACTAATTATTATTTGGCAAATATTTTATATCTAATATCAGTCTTACACAACAAATATTTAAATTATTACGAATTTAAATATTGATAGTAAAAAATTAGACCGTTTACTATTATCCATAATCACTTAACATTAATATCTGTGTGATTTTCACGATAGTCAGACGTGCACTACCTACTCCGATAATGGAACCTGTAATGATATCGAAACGTTAGAAAAATAAAAACAACACGGATATTACCGAAAATCACACAGATAATAAATTTTCAATTCATGAAAGCTTCAATAAACTCACATAACATTAGTGACACAAAATTTCCTTATAGAAAAATATTCAAAATATTAATTCGTCTCTATCTAAAATATTTATCATAATCTAATATATTGTTTAAAATTTAAAATTTTTATATTTTCTCCTAAGTTCAGAAGTGTGTTTTAAAATATTGTTTTGTGTTAATCTCAAATGGTATTTAAAATAATACCACAACGAATGCACTCCTTCAATATGTTATTTAAAAACTGTTTACTTATCATTAATGGTTTACTAAAAATGTATGATAAATGATTTAAGCTTATAATTCGCCAATGCTGGAAAAAACGAAAAACATTCAAAAATCGTGTGAATGTAAGATAGCAGATTTATATTGCAAATTATTTTATAATTTTCATAAGTATTTTTACGAAATTATAGATGAAATTTTATTTAGTAATATTGCAAACTGATATGAGAATTATTTATGATACTATTTGAAAAAATTTCATTTCATTTATAGTGATTTTAAAATATACATTATTTTAGATATTTCATATAAATCAAAATTAAACATCATATTAGACAAATTTTATGCTACCTATATAATAAATAATGTTTAGAACAATATAACCAATTATTAATAAATCAGAATTTATATCTGTGTTATAACCTTATACTTCTTAATATTAATAACGTACATGATTATATCTATCTTAACTCAAAAATAAACAATTTCATTCAGATGAAATGCAAACTGCTGGTTTTATCGGTGATTAAATAGTTTGTATATTTTTTAATGTATATTGGTAGGTCGAATAAATATGATATCGGTGATACTTTAATAGCTTAACAATAATAAATATAACTGTATTTCCCATAGAAAAGTAAATTTAACAACACATGATGATTAAATGTCTACATATAAATAATATCAAAATATATATATAATAAATTTTAATAAGCACAGACTTATTTTTTTTAAAGGCAATGCCAAGGAAGCTTTGGATACTTCATTTAAATGTCACTGTGAGTAAATAATAATATTTGATGTGTATTATTAGAACTATTAACATGTTTATTTATGGTATTAATTGCATTATTATATTATATCATATTTATTTCTATTAACATCAATCAAAATAATATTATTCGAAATGTATTCAAACAATGTTAAATGTTTTGCTAGTTAAAATAAATTTTGTATTAAATATATTATTCCCACATCTAATAACAATTACAGATAATATAAGTAAACCTTAATTGCTCAACCTAAAAATTCTAACTTGTTCCTATATGGCATATGTAAATTTGAATGAAATGTATTTCAACAAAAATAATGGAATATATATAAAAATAATTAACATAATATTTTACCGTAATATTATATATTTATAATATTTAAAATATATTTTATACATGAAAAATCAGTGGTAAAAAAATTAGCACGTGAGTTACATTTTATTAAAACATTTCGGTCAAAAATAATAATAACTCCATTGACTTTAAATAAATAGTTTCAATTTGTAAGATAAAAATATATAACAGTAATAAATCATTATCACTAATATATGTGCATATTATATAAGCGAACCACATCCAACATAATCCGAAACATGGATATAATTATAGTTTTATATAAACAAGTTACATTAATTTAATAAACATTTATAAAAGTAACATTCCAATTTCTTATAAGATGATGTTGGGCCAATATACATATTTTTATATTAGTGTTCCACTTTCCAAAGATATAAATTAATATGTTTCATTTTTTAATGCAATTCATCGGTTTTTCTAAGCTCTTACTCTACACCAGTGTTTCCCAACCCTTCTACCACCACGAACCACATAGAGAATTTTTAAAAGGTCGCGAAATACCTCAACTTTAGGAAAACTAAGAAAAGCTATTTTTTCCCAACAAGAATACATAAAATATAGAAAAACAATTGATAAAAAAAAATGGGGACATGGATCACTTATTACAGACCCACAGGATACCGGTTAGAAAACGCTGCTCTTTAGATATGAAATTAACAAATTAAACATACACCAAATATGAACAACCAAGTTGAAGAGTTACTGATATACTACACATACAGTTAGAATTTCGATAGTGATGATTATTTTTAATTATATTTAAACCAAAATAATTAATAAAGTATACCATTATCCATTTAAATAGAGGTGTCACGTGGATACTTTTGTTACATTCGAGATATTGTCACACAATGGATAGGTATGCTATGTAAATTACAATTAATATAAGACAATTATTACAGAATAATTAAATGTACTCAGTCATTAACATTATTAACAATGTTCGAAAAATGAATAGATTTGATTATCAAATCAAATACGATTAAAATGATTGCTATTTATTTCCAACTTATAATAATCAACAAGTTATAATAAAATATTTTACTTGCGGTTTATTATTTAAAATAATATAAAAGTAGATTATAACATCCACTAATCAAAAATACAATTACTAACTACTATATCACATATTTTCGTGGTTCTTAAAAGTATTATTTCTCTATAAAAATAAAGAAATAACTAACATATATATCTTGTATAATCAAAAAAATATCAAACAGTTTTGTGAAGTAAAAAACGTTAAAAAACTATTAATGTACTTCATTGTTTCATATTGACCACAATAATTAGAAATTTAAATTTTTGTTAAGCCAACATTTTCAAATCCACTCAAACGATTGGAGCTTGAACAAATAATTCATTCATTTTACATACATCGAAGTTAATTAAACTATTTTTGTTAATGTAAACTATTTAATAACAATTATTACTTTATCACAATATTACATTATTCTCCAAAATCCCCAATATCTACATTTAGTTACTTTAATATTAACTCCTAATTAATTTTATAAATTAAAACATGTTTGTTATTTATTAGATAATTATTTTTTTATGTAGAAAATACATATGTAAAAAGTCCGATGGAATTTTGCAATAAAAATAAATCACCTGCACTTCCTGAAGAAGAAAATAACAATATGGAAATTAATGAATGCCAAGAGTATCAGAAATTGCCTCCTCATCAAAATGAACTTCATACCTTTGATTCAAATGCTTCAAAATCTGTGTCAACATCATCGAAACACTTAGGTGAATATCATCCTTTTATGCGAATTATTATACCAATTTTTGAATCTCCTGTAGATTTTTGTAAATATCGGGACTTTAACTAAAACCAATTAATCCTACATAAACTTAATGAAAATAAAGAAGACGTAGAAAATATAGACCACATATAAATACAGTTTGTTTTATGTTGTTTCGTGTTTTAAAATATACTTTTTATGTACGTATGTATAATATTGTTATAAACTTAATTTGTATTCATATTCTCCGTAACCAATCGTTAACTTGTATGTTAATAATAATTGAAACTTATAGGGAATAATTAATAAATTATCGTAAATACTGTCAATGATAGAATACCATTATCAATTTCTTTAGAAATAATTAAATACATTACATACATTACATACATTACATTTAGTACATACTAAAATATGATTGGAAATAAAATAATAAAATAATATTTAATAATATAATTATTATTAAATATTTAATAATATTAAAAATAGATTGGAGTGAAGGTATGTATTTTTCGAAAGTTAACTATAAATCCGTTTTATTTTTAATAAAATATTTATTTCTTCACAATTTTTTCTAACGAAATTTACACTCACTGTCTAATGTAAATGTATTAAAATACAAATAAAACCCTAAAACTAATACACTCCGTTTATATAATTTCATTTTAATAAAATGTAAAAAAAATCATAATTTACTCAATTTACATGAAATCTCATAATATTTGGCAAATGTTCTAACATGTATTACTTCCGAGAACTAAAAAATACATGTGATATTTAATTATATATATTCCATATATAATTGTTATATCATAAACCTTTATCATAGACCAGATTTTTTAATATCAGTAGTGTTAAGAATTTTTAGACAAGATAGGTAGCACAAATATGTGTATAAATTAGGCGACATACGCAAGCACACACAATTTTTTTTTTATTAAAGACATATTATAAAAATAAAAAAAAATTCAAAATAGATGACATACGCAAGCACAAATGGAAATTTGTGATTTATATACGAATTAAAATTTTTAATATAACTTCTAAGAATTTAAAATAGTTTTAGAGATAAATAAATTAAAATTATTTTTTTGTTTAATTATTTTGTATGATTGAAATTATTCAAATATTTACATGTATCGGTAGCTAATAGTTACATAAAAATATATAATTTCATAATAATTTATTGTTTACTCGGCCACTTATAAAGGTAGTCAATGTTTATCTCGTGCCACAATGAAAAATATAAACAAATAAATGACAATAAATAATAATTCAATTATGTTTTTTCTGTTAAGATTGTTATGGTGAGCCTATTTGACAACATTTACATTATTTATATAGTATACTACAAAATGTTAAGAGTTCATCATTAAGGAGTTATAAACGTTACTATATACAGATTTGTACAATTTCTATATTTCAGTTATAACTGACGTACCTATATTAATATATTTAAATATAATATTGTCAAAAATCATATAACCTAAATTCGTTACGTTAAGTTGTTTAGAATTCAATGCGTTTTTAATATAATTAATCGCTATATAGAGGACAATGATCAACTGATGGTGTATTTTACGAATCCGTCATACCTACAATTGAACTAATAGCATGAAAATAAATAAAATAAATAATTGAATATTGATGCAATTAATTTATCGTATGTTTGTTAATATTTCAAAATTATTTTAATAATTACTATAATAATCAACTAGCACAACTCATTAAATATGGGAAATTTACTGGTAAGTAATTTCGTTATTGTGATCATGTACTTACATAAAACATGTAATTAGTGGCGATTAAAAATTAGTATTGCAAGTAAGATTTAAATAAATTTAATTGATTATACTGGTTGTAAGTAATATTATCGATATTGTACATACACATCTATAAACAATATCTCTAATTACATACAAATCTATCTATCTTTTGGTATTTACTAATGCAATGTTGTGAATAGCATTACGATAATTAATAACATATTTTTAAATTTATGAATTATTTCATACTATATTTTAGAAAAAGATACAAGTACTACTGCTTTCAAAAAATCATTTAATTCAATGAGTGAGTAAATTCAATATTAGTTTTTCATGGATTCAAAATAAAATTTTAACATACCTTTGTACTAAATTATATTTTCCCTGTAACGTATTGAATTAAAGTAATCGATTAATTAATTCACTGTCTCAATCATAGCAATATTATGTAAAAGTAGATATCTAGATTAACATCCATTTACAATGTAACTTTAAAATTGTACATATTAATCACATACGTACTAAAATGTTTATTAAAACATTTAATCGACATTTTTTCTGCAAGATATTTTTATATCAATTATGGTTAATTATTGTAGAAAACAAAATATTTATAAAAAATAAAAAAGGTATAATGAATATTGTTTTTGTTTTATTTTAATAAACAATTAGAAAATGAATATTGTTAAAACACATATATTCTAAAAAACAATTAGAATTTTAATTCTTATATTATTAATTATCAAAATTAGTTATTTGTTTGTGATAATTAAAATGCACAAATATTACGCACATACCCACTGATTGTAACAAATTGAAATAATATCATGACAACATTATGTAACTTTAAATACTCATATTCATATAAATCCATAAGAAAAACTATCTATAGCAATTTGATCCTCTTATGTGAACTTTATCTAAAAATTCATAACGATTAAGAATGCTACTTTAAATTTTTTAATTGTATAAAAATTATTATATTCCGCCTACTTCATCTTCGCAGAAGTATCGCTTGATATCTTAATACGCTGGATGAAACATTCTTTATGCACGTGATACAAATTATGACCAAATATTTATTTATATCATAAGTCACGGAACACTTAATAACCTTACTTTTATTTATATTGTTTCATATTAGTTAGTGTAACATATAACTTTAAGAACTATATGAATAACAATTTTGTCTATTATTTATAATTTATAAGTGCAAAACTATATATATATAGGACTTTATAATAATACCTGAATACGATAAGAATTTAGAAATTTTTGTATAATAATAAATGACGGATTAATAAGTCTTCGAAACTACCAAAACTATTTATATATAAATTTGTGATTTCTGAATACGAAACAAGAACTTGACCCTCGTATACGTTCATAGTATATATAAGTCATCAGTTTGGTATGCACTAAGAATTATTTGTTCTTATCTTTTTTTCGGTTTAAAAGACATTTATCGGCTTCGCAGTTATTTACATGTGCATCCAGCTCGTTATTCCTATCGCTGTCATAGTCAGTAGGATCACATCGAACCCCAATGTTATGTGTTAGGAAAATAGATTATACCTCTATCCGACTAGCTTCCAAAAGCCAGATGCACTATGTAAGAATTTTTGTCTTTTGTAGTTGTTTATCAGTAATATTGACGACAATCTCCGTGAATGAAACGTTTTTCTATCTACGATCTCCTGAGGTTTACTAGCTGCGCTGATCAATACGTAGCCCGAACCCAATCTATAATTATCATAACAGAAATCAGAAAAACTGCTAAGAGAGTTTGTTTGCAGCTATTGAAATTAATGATTTGACTATGATTTAAATAGATTTCTGTATGAAGTTGTAGTTTATAATAAGTTATGAGTACAACCAAATTATTTTGTAAGATGGAAAGTTAATTTAAACATGACTGGACTTATTAACGTATTGTTAGCCTTTATAAAATATGCTAAGAAAAGCATGTATGCTTATAGTTTATATACGTATTTTTTATTATTTAGAAATTTCTGACGATAAATACTTATCTATGAATTCAAAAGGTATTTTCAATAATATTACAATCATAAAAATTATTACTGAAAACATTATGTCATGATTCAAATAATGTGAATTATCATATTTTTCGCAAATACAATATAAATGTAATACTAGAAATATTAGATAATATATAATTATTTATGTTGGTGGAGACAAAACTGTCCAAACATAAAAATATGATATTTTAGGGATTAGATATGAATATCAACATCACCTTTACTTAAATGTTCTTACGGGTATGTTTCGATATTGTGAAAAAAAAAGTATATTGCAGGTTACTGCAAGATATTGGTGTATGTCATAATTATATGAGAATAAATAATTATTTGTCTATGAACAAAACAGTCATTTTAATTCAAAGAAAATCATATGATTTGCAGTTTATACTAAGGGACTACTTGATGATCCAATAGAGTGGTGTGTGTCAAACATACATAGTACGTATTAATATTTATTTCAACGATGATTATACTCGTAATTTTATAGTCTGATATCTATAATTAGTTCCATTAGTAACAGTAGCAATAGTTTACGTATAGAAAAATATTCATAATATTGGTTAATCATTATCAATAATAATAATGTACTCCTTACTGAGAATTGTATTGATATTTTATGTATTTTCTAGGATATTTATCTAAACACTACATAATACTACAAATATGTAGCTTGAAATTTTAGATATTTATATTTCCTTCTAAGTGTGTTTTAAAAAATCTAGTGTTAATCTCAAATGGTATTTCAATATATACCAAAAATCATGTTTTTTTAACATATAATTTGAAAACTGTTGCCGCGCCATTAATGGTATAATACAAATATATGATAATGATTTAAGATTATAGGTCATTAACACTGAAAGAAACAAAAGACATTCAAAAAACATGTGATAGTAAGATATCAGATTTATACTGCAATTAAATTTATATACTAATAAATACATATAGATTTGGCTTCGATATATTAGCGTCCAACAATCTCAAAATTTATCGATTTAAAATGTGTACACAACGTAGCATTTCTTTATAAGAGTGTTTTATATACTTTTTATCTCGAATTTTTTTTTGGAATAAGAAATTCCCACAGTTTCGCGGTGTTTAAATAAAAACAATTTTATCTGAAAAATGACAAAACGTAGTTGCAGCAAGACTTGGGGAGATGATCAGGGCTCTTACTCGAAGCTTAGCGGCTTGATACCATTATTTGTTGACAGAATTGTTATTCGTGTTCATCAAACGCCAGTTATTGAGCATGTCAGACAATATCACGCTAACAGTTGATGAGGTATCAATTGTTTATGATAGGAAGAGGATTTCATTCTCACGATATCGCTTGAGAGTGCATACATGTGTTACTACAAAGAATTGCTGTAACTCATAGATGTTTCTATCCATTGAAATATCCAATTCTGTTTCCAAATGATTAACATGGTTATCATTTTAACATCAAAATGTTAAACAAAGTCATTAGTGAATACACAAATAAAATGGTTAGTTTAATGAATGATTTTAATCGAATAATGGTACGTAAAAATAAAGATAACTATATTCTGAAATGCCATTAGCTCCTCCATCAGTACATCTTCAACGTGTATATGAAAATAAAGCCTTAACGACTACTATTCAACTAGAATAAATCAAAAGAAAATGAGATCAGAAGAATATATACATTTGAGAAATACAATAAAGTATGATGGTGATGTACGTAACATAAAAATTCCTACTAGGACAATCTGTTACTGATCACCACAACATAACAGCATACGTTAACAAACAAAAGTTAAAGACATTTATTATTTTGAACACTTCACTATAGGTTTTCGGAGAAACATGTTGGATGTACTCTGAGGAGTAACAAAAAAAGGGATTGCAATATTCGTACATCTCATTATGGTGTAATGTGAATATAATGCCAAATTAAATAATATTTGGTAAAGTAATATCTGCCAAAACGCTAAATTTTAAAAATGATAATGAGTTGCTTGAAGATGTGATCAACACCATGATGTAAATACGTCAACAAAGGAAGCGATATGGCAGTGTTTGGAGTATCAAAAAGAAGTAATTTAGATGAAACCTCCCAGTACCAAATCGGCAGATATATTAGCAGCAATTAATCTGTATAGTGTATTTTAGGATTTCAAATAAATGAGAGAAATCTAAATTTTACCATGCTATTCATCTTAAAAACGGACAAAGAGTGAATTTCATGGAACAAAATATACAGACTGGACAGAGCAACAGATCAACCGAAAACCACATTAACTGCTTTTTTCAATTATGCCTGACAAATTATTTCGCCAGAACTTGGATGTATGCATACATTCCGAATCATTTTATTTGGAACACAACAGGAAAGCATTTTGAAAATAACTGAGGCATAGCAATAGTTGGACAACCTGGAATATTTCATTCAAATACTGTAGAAAGGGAACTCTCTGTACATCCAAACAACCCAAATTAATTTTATTTACGTTTACTTCTGATTATCGTTCGTGGTCCAACATCATTTATCCACTTGCGAACAGTGGATAGAATAATACATTATACGTATTGGATTACGAGCGAGGCACTTAATTTATTGAAAAACGACAACCATTAGGATAAGTCAATTGGAGTTTTATTCGCTACTTCTAATCGATTTTAAATACGTGTGTTGTTCGCAATTATTTCGCTTACATGTTTTCCGACAAAACTAGTATAACTGTGAGAGAAACATAAAGAATATATGGCGCAAAATATTATTCATAGAATGAGTAAAGAAACTCATAATCATGGACTGGATTTCACAGATAAAATATACAATGAATGGCTTATCTTCATCGAATGTTGCGAATGTGAATAATGTGGCGAGTTTTTGACACAATTGAGAGTGACAGCAAGAGTAGGTCCATCAATGCCGCATTCAAGAGAGAACTGCTCAGAGAGCCATCATACAACAGAAATAACTTAGAGCTGTTCATCCAAAAATGTACATCGAAATTACTTCAAGAATATAAGATAGCATATTATACTAACATACAAGTTGTGATCAACTAATCCGATAGATTTTATTTTTTGGACGTTCCTAGTGGAACTGGAAAAACGTTCTTAATATCCTTAATTCTGGCTAAAATACATTCAAACAGCCATAATGCATAAGCTTTTGTTTCTTCAAGTATTGCTGCTTCTACGTTGATGGAAGAAAGCAGAACAGCGTATTTAGGCCTTAAACTATCATAAAACACGAAATTCGCAAAAAACCTAATATGTAACATTTTTAAAACATTGAGAATGGAAATAGTTTTTCGAGCTTGCAAAATCATTGTATGGGATGAATGTATTTAATAAATTAAAAGAAGTCATTCAAATCATCAGACAATAAATCAATATACTTGAAAATAAAAAAAATTCATTTGTTGGAACATTGGTGTTATTATTCGATGCCTTCAGTGTTAACTCGCTCAGCTCAACACCAACTGGTGAATTACATGGCTGCTTTTTGGAGCACTATAAAAAATACATTTAACACCGAATATGAGAATTTAACTTCAAAACCATCTAACAGCTGCCATATTATTACCTATTACCTAGAATATATTATAGGTAGTCACATTGTTACTAACTATTCTAGAAACAAAGCAAATCATATAATTTCTGCATCATCGTAAATTCAAAAAAAGAATTAGTAGACAAGGTATTCCAAAGCATCGAAGAAATTATCATAATTATACATAGTTTAGCGAAAGAGCCACTTTAATGTCTAAAAATGTCGATATAGACGATATGAACAACATCATTAAAAACAAAATCGCAGATGAAACAATGACATACAAATCTATTGACTCAGTGAAGGACCAATGTAAAGTTGTGAAAATTCCAAAAGAATTTCGTAATTCACTCTATATTCCCGGACTACTGACTCACATTCTGAAATTAAAAATTGAAATGTCAATTATATTACTACGAACATCAATCAGCCAAAGTTATGCAATGGTAAATGATGATGGTATTCCGACAGATAAGACGTTTGAGTTCAAACAACTTCAATTTCGAATACGCTTTACGTTTGTTATGGCTATCAATAAACCATAGAGACTATCTTTACAAGTTTTCTGTCTCAATTTTGAAAACGATTGCATCTTTCGTGGGCAATTGTATATCGCATGCTCAAAGTGGGAAAACTACCGAATTTTTATTTTTATGCAGAAAACGGTCAAAAAAAAAATAAATTATTCACTAACTTTATAATAAAAAACAATTTTCAGTGAAAGATATTTTTTCTTTCTTTTCATTCCAAAGCATAGCTACTGCAGCGCAAAGTAGGGTATTAAATTAAATGATGTGTTTTCTCAGTGAATCTATGTTCAACAGAATACTTTTATTTACTTCCTAATAATTAATATGAGACTGAGCTACAGCGAAAAGTGGCCGACTTCAGCTAATCATAAATATTTCTGCAAAATATGGGTAAATTAATTTTATTTAGTAATATTTCGAACTGATGTACGAATTATTTATGATAATATTTGAAAAAAAACAACATTCATTTTGAATTCAAATTTACATTATTTTAGTGATTCTATGTATATCAAAACCAATCAACAAATTGGACTAATTTTGTACTACTAATGTTATAAATAATGTTTAAAACAATGTATCTAATTATTAATCAATACAAATTTATATTTATGTTAACATTTTTTACACTTCATAATATTAATGACGTAAAGATGTATGCATGTATGTATCTTAAAACTGAAAATTCAATAAATGTCTTTAGATGAAATGCAAAATTTTGGTTATTTGGGTAATTAAATATTTTGTATATCATAAAGAATATAATGGCAGATCCAATAAAAATGTTGTCTATAACATAATAATACCTAAACAATAAGGAAAATTAATATATTTCTCATATGAAAATAAAAATAACAATATATGATGATCAAATATCATTATATAATACTCTGAATATAAATAATGAATATTAGTAAGCCTAAAGTTTTAATTTTTTAAGGCGATGCCTTAGATGCTTTGGATGTTTCATTTAATCATTACCGTGAGTAAATAATAATTATGTAATTTGTATTTTTAAGATATTAAGTATGCATATTTCTCAAAAAAGGAAATTTTAATTCGTATAAGTATTAGTTTCAATCAAAATATTATTCGAAATTTCTTCACTTATATAAAACGTATAACTACATATTACAAACATTGTAAGAGTATCTAATTTGCCTGACTTAAAATCTTAAACTTGTTTTCCTTCGTCATTAGTAATGACAAATAAAATATCTTACGTAATACTAAAAATAATTCAATATAAATATATGTAATTAATATTTATTTTACTGTATTCTATTATATTTATAACATTTTTTTTTAAATGTAAAAACAGTGGTAACAAAATTAGAGAGTAAGTTATATTTTAAGTGCTTTGGTCAGAAAAACTAATTTTTTGATTTTAAGCATACAAATCTCGATTTGTTTAATAATAAACATATTATAGTATTATATCATAATTATTAATACATGTGTAAATTATAGTATATATATGTTCAACCAATGAGTTATTGATATATCATATAAACATTTAGAATTTTTTAACTGATATACATATTTACTCAATGGTATTTATATCAAAAAAATTACTAATGTATGTCATTATGAATTTAAATAGAGTTTTCACGTGGATACTTTCGTTACATAAGAGATATTGTCGTAAATTGGATAGGTATGCTATATAAATTATAACTCATATAAAACAATTATTACTGAATAATTAATTGTATTCAGTCTTTAACCATATAAATAATATTATACTAACCAAATTTCACATTTATAGTACTTTATAAAAAAAATATACTACTATTATATATATAAATATATATTGCTCATATGAGATATTTAAAATAGGTTTGATTCGATTACCAAATTTTATATAACTGTACATATTTATATTTATACCCAACCTGTAATAAAAATCAAGTTATACTAAAATATCTTACCTGCGATTTATACTTTACTAAAAGTACATTTACAACATACAATAATGGCAATAAATAGTTAAAGCAATATATAGTATTATCAACTATTTTAACACATACAATTTTCATGATGTTTAATAGTATTATTGCACAGTCAAGAAGAAGAAATGCTCGACAAATATATTCTTTATAAACAACAAATCATTAAACGATAAATAGTTGTTACATTTTTCATTGTGCAGACATTTTCAAATTTAATTAGATGATTGTTACTTGAATAGATAATTCATTATTTATATAAACATAGATGATTATTAATGCAAACCAATAATAACGATTATTACTATATCACAATTATACATTATTCTACAACTTTACGTTAACTACATTTGGTTATTTTAATATAAACTTCTAATTGTCCCTCTATTTCTACAAATATTTAATAACTTAATACATATTTGTTATTTATTTTATTATTATTTTATTTATGTAGAAAATACAAACGCAAAAAGTCCGATGGAATTTTGCAATAAAAATACATCACCTGCACTTCCCGAAGCAGAAAATAACAATATGGTAATTAATGAATGCGAACCTCATGATAATTCACCTATTCGTCAAAATGAACCTCATACCTTTGATCTAAATGCTCTACCATCCGTGTCAACACCTCCAAATATCTCTGATGACCATCATCCTTATACGGAAAAATTACATCAATATCTACATCTAAGGAAAATTCATTTAAAAATTGGGACTTCGACTTAAACCAATTACCCCAAAACGAATTCGAGTATAATGAATACGAAGAGGATGTAAAAAATAATGACTATAATTATAATCCCTAAATACTTTTTTAATGAAGTTGTATATTTTAAAAACTTCCTTCTTTTATATATCAATATACATATATCAAACAATTAATTTGTGTTATTATTCACCATAACCTATTGTAAGTATATATGGTAGTAATAATAGTAAATCAGTAAATAAGTAATAAATATTAGTAAATAAGAACTAAATTATCATTCATAATATCAGTGAGAAAAGACCATTATTAATTTTTTCATGAAAAATTGTACAGACCAAAATTTTTTAAATTTAATTGTTTACAAATACAAATATATTTGGACAATTTAACTATTAGATTTTCCATTCTTTTGGCACGATATTTTTCAGGTTAATTATTTTATTTTCGATAATAGTCGTATTTTTGTTTTGCATGAATAAAATTAAATCATAGGAAAAACAAAATGTCTTATAGTATTATTTTAATTATAAAACATTTGACTTACAACGTATTTCGTAAAAAACATTTGATATGTATAAGATTATTTTCATAAAAACAATTTTTTCTAGAAGGGTTCATTACAATTTACAAATCGTGTCAATCGCTGACCAACCAATGACAACGTTGATAAGAATTTTTCGGCTGCAAATATACACGTGATTGTATGCATTGTTTACTCGCGCTCATATATTTAAGATATAACGGCCGCCGACAGTACAAAATACAAACACTATTTCACGTATAATATAATATAAATGTATACATATACCTACACGTTTATAATCACCGTGGTGAGTATATTTTAGCGCCACATACCGGGTCCAATTGTGAATCTAAATCTTAGATTCTAAACCATTCAGGGACCCTATCAAACACACCCACAAATACATCAAAATCGGTCCATCCGTTTAGGAGGAATTCAGTGACATAGACCTAATGCCGTGGCGTGCATATATCATTGCATTGCGCGCGACCAAAGAAACGTCACCGTCTCGACTAACTGCTAACCGAGTCCGGATGTCATACGAACGCGCCGACGTAGGCCACGCGCATGCAGATAACGCCAGCGTCACGTTTGGAAATTTCGCGCTCCATGTCCGTCTCTCGTTTGCGCACGTTAAATGCAAAACGCGAGACCTCTGTCCATCTTTTCTATCTCGAAGAGCCACAGTTTAGAGAACAGCCTTGATTAACCGGACTCTTCTGTGGTTTCGAGCCACCAGGCCCATGCTTTTGCGGGTCCAGGTCAGGAACGAACCCAAGCCACGAGATGGCGTCAGTAGCTGGCCGATAACTGAAAGTCCTTGTCGCGGGGATAGCCACGAATACATTGAAATAAGTGACCGCCGATCATGGGTCTCCCGCTTCGACAGCTCAGGAAACGATCCAAGCCAGTCGGACGGGTCGTCAAGCGGGACAGGGCACTCCCTGGCTAGAGGGGAGTGTGCCATTACGGGATAAAAATCCTTGCCCGCGGGGAGTGTGGTCTTAACCGGCTGGGCACGGCCGGTCCGGCGAGGCGTCACGCTTGGGACCCGCGGGGGTGCCCGGGTCAGATTGACCGTACTGGCTCGGGTGGGTGAAAGTACTACGGAACTCTTGCTCGGCGATGGGCCCCAGAGTCTCAGAATTAAGACTCCTGGCTCCTGGCCTCTCTTCTCGGAAAGGAGATGTCACGGGCTGAGAGTAGTTGGAGCGCCTGATGTCTGGTGTCGTATATTACGTCTGAGACGGTAGAGCGGCTGAGACGAAGGTCTGCTCGGTGCATGTCCTACTATTGACGCGAGCACAAATAGAAGTACGGGTGTCGCTAAAACCCCGTCACGGGGACTGCCCCGTGACCGTAGTGACACGGATCGAACCTGGTTCTTTCTGGGTTGGATTCGTACGGGTTGGGTTTCGGGAAAATCTTATAGCCTGCTGGCAAACCACGCCTATGGGTGCGCATCGACGTGTAAATACGGTACGAGGATTCGGAGCCCTCGGTCTTGACCGGCGCTATGTCGTTACTCATACGCTGGGAACATCTTTATTTGGTGGCCTAGAATAGCTCCACTGAGCTAATAAAATGGTCGGTCACTTCTAGCCCTCGCCACAGAAGGAACAAATTCAAGAACTATCTAATGTCCGTCTTTTCCACGCTTACACGCCACGATATTCGCACAGTCACCGATGATATCTCGTCGAGGACCCGACCGGTTCTTTGAACGAACGTGTTTACGCACCATACAACGCGGTGCTATTATATATCACTTCACTTTGTTTGTCAATTAAATATTGTTTTACGCGACGGAGGGAAAAAATTGAATAATGTCAACGCCGACAAATACCGTAGGAGACAAATACACGTGACCGGCGTCCGTGTGGCGTAGAGACAAAATTTATAACGCGTCGCGTGTTAAACTTAAACGCTGTAACCGAAAAAACTTTTATCGTGCGTATGACTAAGCACCAGATATTTTGGGATGCGTTTTTGCATTAAACTCCTATCGACGACTATGCTCTTTAGTTTTAAAACTAAATAATATTTACTATTAGAATTTTTTAAATATAATCATGCGTATATAAATATAAATATATAAGCATACATAGATATTTTTAACTATTATCCTTAGTTTTAAGCTTAATAATACTTTTGATTCTGTCCCCTATTTTTGTCCTATCAGTCTATTGCTTAGTTTGACACTGATAGACTGGTTTTTATTAAAAAGATTTGTTAGTCTATTCAAATGGGTAATTGAAAAACGTAATGGAAATGCGTTAAATTTTTTCTAGGCCATTTCGTTTATAAACGTATGTTTACTCATATATTTGTATACAGCTAACAGAAAGCAGGGTATACATGTATTATTATGCTCCAGCATATATTTATGTACCATTATGTATTCGTGTGTAAATATTTATTTATAACATAAATTGTATATAAATATATGAATAAACATACGTTTTAAACGAAATGCACTAGAAAAAATTTAACGCATTTCCATTACGTTTTTCAATTATCCATTCGAATAGACTAACAAATTTTTTTAATAAAAACCAGTCTATCAGTGTCAAACTAAGCAGTAGACTGATAGGACAAAAATAGGGGGCAGAGTCAAAAGGATTATTAGGCTTTAAACCGAGGATAATAGTTAAAAATGTCTATAGTAAAATTAAGTAAAACAGTCTTAGTACGGAAAAAATTAATGTGTAAGAAAAGTATCACTTATTTTAGGTTTCACTCTCAACTGATGACGGATCACGGCTGCTTCAATAGAAATATCTATCGAATCGGTCGTTCAACGCACCCGAGTGTTCCCATTGCCAAGCCCCTGATCCATATAGTCAGGAGGATGATGATGCATTTCACACGCTCTCCCGCAGTGAAGGATAGGAAATTTCAAGCAAGGCGATCTGGTTCCTCGCATGTTTGAATCTCCGGACCCGTGGATCATTTTACGTATCTGTTTTGACGACCAAGGAGGACACCGAGTGCAAGATATAGACCTCACATGGTAATAATGGAAGGAAAAGGGCGGCGCAAGACCGAGGACCATTCACCTTAGTGTTTTTGTTTTTATTGCATTTTTTTTATTACTGTAATTTACTGATTGTAAAGAGTGGTGTGGCGTGAGATTATCCCGTCGTTAATTCTCATTTATGAGCATGATTATTTTTATGATTTAAAAATAAATGATGGCGACCCTCTGCCCGAAATATTGCTTAACGGCTTTTAGGATAGTGGATTTATTGCCGATTTGAAAAAAGAGGTATTTTGCCTTGCATCTGGAGTTTTTGATTTGAGTTTAATGAAAAGTAATTTTTTTGTAATTGTTTGCATATGTTTTAATTTAATAGTGTTAAGATTATTTAATGACAAAGAACATTTATTTGGCAAATTTGTTTTTTTGTTTTTGTTGTTAAGTTTTATAGGAGCCATGCCATTTCTTGTAACATCGATATTATAAGATAGCATATTATATGCATGTGTGCATTTGGTAATTATCTACAGCTCAAGTGTCTTTGAGATAAGAACGGCTCATGAAATGCAATATGCAATAGACACGTAATTGTTGAATATACAAATAACTGCAAAAACTTTACTCTAATTTAATAAAATTATAATTTATTTGATTTACATTGTATAGTTATTTTAGAAATTGTTAATTTTACTATATTTAATAGATAAAAACAACTAAATATTTAAAACAAATAGAAAGAATAAAAAAAGAAAAACAGTAGGAAAAAGAGAAAAGAAGAGTACGAATGTGCGTCTATGTGTTGATATAGTTAAAATGATATTTTGTCGGCGAAAAATAATGCTAAATAAGAGATGTTTAAAGTAATATATATTAGTTTAGTTGCGTAGGCTCCGTATTTAACACGATTTTATTTACCACAAGGCCACACCCCAAATCAATTTGTGAACATTGTTGCCAACAGTTATAACAGGTCTCTTATAATGAAAACTATTTTCCCGGAATTTCTTATCCACAATTACATAATAAATGTGCATAACTGTTTATGTTTGAACTAAGTATTTTCCAAATTCAATCCTACAATATTTTATATTATATTATATATTATATAGGTGTATGTAAAATTGGTAATCACTGTTGCCATAACATTAACAAATTATTTAGTTCAATAGGTATTACAGGAACAAAAAGAAAGTATTTGATTTATAATAGTATTAATGCTAAAATTATCACAATATGAATTTAAATATATTATTAAAATAACAAACTTTCCATCCTAATTTTTATAAACGCATGTTTAAAATAAGCAAGAAAAAAAAATTAATCAATCTATTAAATCAATATCTACGCAAATCTTCTAAATAGTATTTTTCAATAATTAGTTTTTTTCCTAATTTTTTAAACGTTCGTGTTATGTGCACCTTTGAAATACTGCATATGTTAAAGCCCTCATATATATATCAATGTAGTAAAGCATAAACAATTTAATAACATTTTATTTACATAAAAAAGAAAAAAATGTGTTACCAAAAGTATGTTGAAATACCATTGGGCCATTTGTTCATTAATTACACAAAACATGATTTAATGTATTTTTTCGAGACATGTTGGGACAATAGACTTTAGCAAAGAACAGCAGAAATTTGTGATTAACGTAAAAGATCTTTTTTCAATTAATCACACAATTACCATGGATTTCAGAAAACTAATTTTTATAATTGTTAATATTGCAATTTTTTTGGTCAACGCTGATGTGAGTAAGTAATATACATAGGTTTCTTAAAATGAAATATAAAATATTCTAATAATTAATCTACAAAAGCTATAATGTACCTTTCGTCATTATGTACGTGCCACGTCATATTATATAATATTGATTGCAAATGTGAATTTATGTTTTTCATTAAAAACAGATTGGAATGAAGGTATTAATTTCATTAAGTTATAAATTAAACAATTATATTTATGATAAAATATTTTTACTGTCAAATTTTCTCTATAGAAATATACACTCGCTGTCTAATATAGATTTATAATATTTCAAATTAAACCCTAAAACTGATCGACTCTGTTTATATAAATTCATTTTATTGAACTGAATATAATTTTCATTTATAACAATTCATAAAATGTATAAAACTATTTAACAATTCATTCAATTTTAAAGCCATTTCAGAACTTTTAGAAAATGTTCCAATATGTATTATTTCCAAGAGTTATTCAATACATGAATTATATTAATACATCTTTTGCGCATATAATTGACTTATTAGAAATGTTTATCATAGATCAAACTGTTTCATATCAGTAGCACTATGTAATTTTAGTCGAGATAGCCCATGTATGTGACAAAATGACTTGACAAACACGAACACACGAGAAAGAAATATAAATATCTTGATTTTGTGAAATTAGTGATTTATTTACAATTTACAATTTTTTAAATAATTTTAAATATTTTTAGAGATTACTAAATTAATATTATTTTTATAATTTCATTATTTTTTTCATAATTGTATATAGTTTACATGTATCGGTAGCTAAAAAATACATTAAAATATTAAATTTCGTTGTAATTCATTAGTAACTGGGCTACTAAAATAGGGAGTAAATCTTGTCTAACCACAATGAGAAATCTATGTAAATAAAATATAAAAAAATGTATATCGCTACTGATGTAATTATATTTATTCTTTTAAGACTTGTTATGGTAAGCTTGTTTGACTACATTTACATTACTAGAATAGTATACTACAAAATGTAATGAATAATTGATTACGGATTTTTGAACGTCACTACATACAGATTTGTACAGTTTCTAAATTTCAATCAGAACTTACGTACCAATATTAATATATATACATACAATATTTTCGAAAATCATTTTAGCTATATTCGTTACGTTATGTTATTTGCTCACTATAGCGAGGACAATAGTCAACCGATGTTGTATTGTACGAATGTTTCATATCTACAATCGAACTTATAGCATGAAAATAAATAAAATAAATAATTGAATATTGATGTAATTAATTTATCGTATATTTATTAATATTTCAAAATTATTTTAATAATTACTATAATAATCAACTAGCACAACTCATTAAATTTGGGCAATTTACTGGTAAGTAATTTCACTATTTTGTACAATTGTATTTATACAATATGTAATTATTTATGTTTTATTTTTTTTATTTTTGTGTATATGCATGCATCTTTATTTCGATGTATGAACTATCCATATACTCGATCATAAGTTAGTTCCTTTTCGTTTTATAAATGAACCGAATAAATGTATTTGTCTAGTAATATTCTGTTATTTTTATATTTTTATAAGTGACACAAAACTAAAATCCTTGTTGCTCCCACCTAATGGGCCTCTGCACAGAGTTAGTGACCTTTGCCCATTTTTTATAATCAGTCACATAACTTTCGTTAGGTACTCATTATTGGCGAATTGTCACAATATAAGCCATAAATTATTGATATTGTATATTTATTGAATTGAAACTTCTTTATAGAGGGTACAAAAAAAAGATTTTTACGCGTCACGGTCAGCTGTCACGATCGGCCCATCACGGCCCTATTTCTCGAGATTAGTTACGCATGCGCGTTATATCATTTTAGTTGCGGCCAACAGCGTGCAAGTAGACCCGTTCGACTATTCTCACCAGTTTTCTTGAGATTAGTTGCGCATGCGCATAAAGTTCCTGTTGCAGCTAATAGCGTGCGAGCAGACCGCTTGGCCGTCCCCAGCAGTTTTACTGCATCTATTACCCGTGCACCCGCACGCGCCGTGATCACGTCATTAGATGTTTATACTTTACACATACATGAACCGAGCCAAATGAAGTATACAAAAGTGCCACGGCCGTCTTATTTGTGTTAACCTATTATTAGTGTTTTTTTCTTTTCTTTGCTTAATTTACATTACTAAATACACTCAGGCTGGTCGGACTTAGGATTGGTAAGCCAAGTAACTCATTTTAAAATATTTAGCAGCGGTGACCAAGTAAGTATTTTATTGATAAACGCCCTCCGATCGTACAGTTCCTATATTTATTTACCTAGCGAAAAAGTGAATATTTTGTAACTTCCATATACTTTTTTGTATACAAACCTATTTTTTCAATACAAGCCTAATACTCTATCGGTTGAATGACTCTGAGAGAAATCATCCGCGCGTACTCGTAACACGCACAATTTTTTCTATTAATAATAACCCTTATATACATAAGGAACTATCTGCATTGTAGTATTTACTCATACAGTATAATTATGGATATATAATGAAATATATTGAAATTAAAAAAATATTGTGAAGTATTGTAACATTTTGTAGCAAATGATACCAGTAAAGTTGCTTTCTTACGCGTATTTAATGACTTGAGTAAGTAATTGCAAAAAAAATATTCTAAAATTCATAATGCACTTATTTCAGAAATTGTTTAATGATTATACTATGTATACATGAGTATTGACATACAGGATTAAGGTTACCAAATAATGAATTTACTATACCAAAACTGCAGTGTAGTATTATTGTGTTATCAATTCAAAATATTGTTTAATATGACAAAAATTGACAGATAAAGATTCTATAACGATATTTTTCGATACCTTTAGAAATTAAACTAACTATCGCTTGGACTGATTTCAATATACTTTTTGCATGTGATACACATTAGAACCAAGTATTATCAGACAGCATTAGACACAAAACCATTCATATCCTTACCTTCAGTTATTACTATATTTATGGTAATAGTCATAATGAACAATAGTCAGTTTTATTCTTAACATTTAGGTGCGAAGCAACTATATAGAATCTTATCAAAATCTTAAATCATATCTTAATATGATAAGAATTTTGAAGTTTAAATATAATGACTAATGAAGGTTGGAATTAAGTCTTAAAAATACTAATACTATTGATATATTCAGTTATTAACTTGTGGATAGCACACATTAATATTGATAAACAATATATTTATATTTATATTTTAATATACATATATTTTATTAGAAATTCCCCAAACTAAAGCATTTTTCCAGAGTTCAAAAGGTATTACTTAATATTTTATAGTCATAAACTATTACACAATATGTTATTATTCAAAAACTTTAAATCAAAATATGCTTCGCACATGTAGAAAATAATATTTCAAAAATATTTTATAACGATTGTTATATATTTCGGTGATGATAAACATTTTTAAACGTATTAACATAATTGTTTAAGTCATTAGATATGAATATCAAAACTATCTTTACTCAGTAGTTATTGCGAGTATGTACAATTATATTGAATAAATTCAAGCACATTATGTATATTTGACGTAAATGGAAGATATTAATACAAATATAATAATATAATAATAAATAGTCATTTGTTTATGGACAAAAAATGCATTTGAACTTAAAGAAAATCGTCTGATTTTTAGATTACAAAAACGGCCAAATTCGGGATCCGATTGACTGGTGTACAACTAACATAATGAGTTCGTATCAAATTTAATAAACTTCTTTCAACAATGTATATTTTTGTAATAGTGTTTAAAACATGACGAATCATAGATAAGTAAAAATATTACAAATTGAAATGATTACATAGTAATATCAATATACTAATTATTATAAGACCAATATTTTACATCTAATATCTCTCTTACATAATAAACATTTAAATTATTACGAACTTAAATGTTAATAGTAAAAAATTAGACTGTTTACTATTATCTATTATCACTTAACATTAGTAACACAAAACTTCCTTATAGAAAAATATTGAAAATATTGATTCATCTCTATCTAAAATATTTATTAAAATTTTAAATATTTATATTATCTCCTAAATGAGAAGTTCAGAAGTGTGTTTTAAAATATTTCAGTTTTAATCTCAAATGGTATTTAAAATAATACCACAACGAATGCACTCCTTCAATATGTTATTTAAAAACTGTTTACTTATCATTAATGGTTTACTAAAAATGTATGATAAATGATTTAAGCTTATAATTCGCCAATGCTGGAAAAAACGAAAGACATTCAAAAATCGTGTGAATGTAAGATAGCAGATTTATATTGCAAATTATTTTATAATTTTCATAAGTATTTCTACGAAATTATAGATGAAATTTTATTTAGTAATATTGCAAACTGATATGAGAATTATTTATGATACTATTTGAAAAAAAATCATTTCATTTATAGTGATTTTAAAATATACATTATTTTAGATATTTCATATAAATCAAAATTAAACATCATATTAGACAAATTTTATGCTACCCATATAATAAATAATGTTTAAAACAATATAACCAATTATTAATAAATCAGAATTTATATCTGTGTTATAACCTTATACTTCTTAATATTAATAACGTACATAATTATATCTATCTTAACTCAAAAATAAACAATTTCATTTAGATGAAATGCAAACTGCTGGTTATGACGGTGATTAAATAATTTGTTTATTTTATAATGTGTATTGGTTGGTCGAAAAAATATGTTATCTATGACATAATAATAACTTAACAATTTATAATATAACTATATTTCTCATTGAAAAGTAAATATAACAACACATGCCGATTAAATGTCTACATATAATTACAATCAAAATATACATATAATAAATTTTAATAAGCACAGACTTATTTTTTTTAAAGGCAATGCTTTGGAAGCCCTGAATACTTCATTTAAACGTCTGAGTAAGTAAATAATAATATTTAATATGTTTTTTTTAGAACTATCAACATGTTTATTTAAAATATAATTTGTATGATTATATAATATTATATTTATTAAATGTTTACTTCAATCAAAATAATATTATTCGAAATGTATTCAATCAATGTTAAATGTTTTGCCAGTTAAAATAAAATTTATAAAAAATATATTATCCCCACATCTATGTAATAACAATTATAGAAAAAATAAGTGAACCTTAATGGCTCAACCAAAAAATTCTAACTTGTTCCTATATGGCATATTTAAATTTGAATGAAATGTTTTCAACAAAAATAATGAAATATTTTGACAAATAATTAACATATATTTATCTTATTATTATATATATTGTTTATAATATAATTTATACATGAAAAATCAGTAATTAAAAAATTAGCACGTGAGTTACATTTTACTAAAACATTTCGGTAATAAATAATAACTCTTTTGACTATAAATATATAACATAGTTTTGTTTGATAAAAATATATAAGAGTATTATCACTAATATATATGCACAATATAGTATGAAACAATATGTATCATTTTTTAATGGAATCCATTGGTTTTTCTAAGCTCTTACTCTACACCAGTATTTCCCAACTTTCTTACCACCACGAAACACATAGAGAATTTTTGATAGGTTGCGAAATACCTCAAATTTAGAAAAACTAAGAAAAGCTATTTTTTCCAACAAGAATACACAAATATAGAAAAACAGTTGATAAAAAAAAATGGGGACATGGACCACTTATTACAGACTCACGGATACAGGTTAGGAAACACTGCTCTTTAGATATGAAATTAACAAATTAAACATACACGAAATATAAATAATCAAGTTGAAGAGTTACTGATATATTACACATACAGTTGCAATTTCATTTGTGATGAGTATTTTTAATTATATTTGAACCAAAATAATCAATAAAGTATACCATTATCTATTCAAATAGAGGTGTCACGTGGATACTTTTGTTACATTCGAGATATTGTCACACAATGGATAGGTATGTTATATAAATTACAATTCATATAAGACAATTATTACAGAATAATTAAATGTACTCAGTCATTAACATTATTAACAATGTTCGAAAAATGAATAGATTCAATTATCAAATCAAATGCGATTATAATGATTGCTATTTATTTCCCACTTATAATAATCAACAAGATATAATAAAATATCTTACCTGCGATTTATTATTTAAAATAATATAAAAGTATATTAAAACATCCACTAATCAAAAATGCAATAACTAACTACTATATCACATATTTTCGTGGTTTTTAAAAATATTATTGCTCTACAAAAATAAAGAAATAACTAACATATATATTTTGTATGATTAACAAATCATCGAACAGTTTTGTGAAGTAAAACACGTTAAAAAACTATTAATGTACTTCATTGTTTCATATTGACCACAAAAAATTAGAAATTTAAATTTTTGTTAAGCCAACATTTTCAAATCCACTAAACGATAGGAGCTTGAACAAATAATTCATTCATTTTGCATACATCGAAGTTAATTAATGTAAACTATTTAATAACAATTATTACTTTATCACAATATTACATTATTCTCCAACTTCATCATATCTACATTTGGTAATTTTAATATTAACTCCTAATTAATTTTATAAATTAAAACATGTTTGTTATTTATTAGATAATTATCTTTTTTATGTAGAAAATACATATGTAGAAAGTCCGATGGAATTTTGCAATAAAAATAAATCACCTGAACTTCCTGAAGAAGAAAATAACAATATGGTAACTAATGAATGCCAAGAGTATCAGAAATTGCCTGCTCATCAAAATGAACTTCATACCTTTGATTCAAATGCTTCAAAATCTGTGTCAACATCATCGAAATACATAGGTGAATATAATCCTTTTAAGGGAATTATTATTACAATGTTTGAATCTCCTGTAGATTTATGTAAATACCGAGACTTTAACGTAAACCAATTAATCCTACACAAACACAATGAAAATAAAGAAGATGTAGAAATTATAGACTATACATAGATAGTTTGTTTTATGATATTTCATGTTTTGAAATATCCCTCTTATGTGTGTTTATATAATATTGTTATACAATTAATTTGTATTCTTGTTCTCCGTAACTTATTGTTAACATGTATTTTAATACAAATTAAAACTCATAGGAAATAACAAATAAATTATCATAAATACTGCTAGTGATAGAATATCATTAATCAATTTCCTCAGAAAGAATTACGTACATTACATACATTACATACATTACATTTAGTACATTCTAAAATATAATTGGAAGTAAAATAATATTATTATATTTAATAATATAATTATTATTAAATATTTAATAATATTAAAAATAGATTGGAGTGAAGGTATGTATTTTTAAAAAGTTAATTATGAATTCGTTTTATTTTAAAAAAAATATTTATATATTCACTACTTTCTATAACGAAATTTACACTCACTGTCTAATGAAAATGTATTAAAATACAAATAAAACCCTCAAACTAATACACTCCGTTTATGTAATTCCATTTTAATAAAATGTAAAAAAAAATCACAATTCACTCAATTTACATGAAATATCATATTTGGCAAATGTTCTAACATGTATTACTTCCAAAAACTAAAAAATACATGTGATATTTAATTATTTATATTCCATATATAATTGTTATATCAGAAACATTTACTATAGACCAGATTTTATTATATCAGTAGTGTTAAGCATTTTCAGACAAAATAGGCATCACGAATATGTGTATAAATTAGGCGACATACGCAAGCACACAAAAACAATTTTTTTTTTTATTTGTGACATATTATAAAAAAAAAATTAAAAATATGTGACATACGCAAGCACAAATGGAAATTTGTGATTTATATACGAATTAAAATTTTTAATGTAACTTCTAAGAATTTAAAATAGTTTTAGAGATAAATAAATTAAAATTATTTTTTTGTTTAATTATTTTATATGATTGAAATTATTCAAATATTTACATGTATCGGTAGCTAATAGTTACATAAAAATATATAATTTCATAATAATTTATTGTTTACTCGGCCACTTATAAAGGTAGTCAATGTTTATCTCGTGCCACAATGAAAAATATAAACAAATAGATGACAATAAATAATAATTCAATTATGTTTTTTCTGTTAAGATTGTTATGGTGAGCCTATATGACAACATTTACATTACTTATATAGTATACTACAAAATGTTAAGAGTTCATCATTACGGAATTATAAACGTTACTATATACAGATTTGTACAATTTCTATATTTCAGTTATAACTGACGTACCTATATTAGTATATTTAAATACAATATTGTCGAAAATCATATAACCTAAATTCGTTACGTTAAGTTGTTTACAATTCCATGCGTTTTAAATATAGTTAATCACTATAGAGAGGACAATGATCAACCGAATGCGAATTTACGAATGATTCATACCTAAAATTGAACTAATAGCATGAAAATAAATAATATAATTGAATATTTAATATTGATGTATGTTATTAATATATCGTATTATTATTAATATTTCAAAATTATTTTAATAATTACTATAACAATCAACTAGCACAACTCATTAAATATGGGAAATTTACTGGTAAGTAATTTCGTTATTGTGATCATATATTACATAAAACATGTAATTAGTGGTGATTAAAAGTTTATATTGCAAGTTACATTTAAATAAATTTAAATGATTATACTGGTTATAAGTTATAATATTATATATTACTGATATTGTACATCTACATCTATTAACAATATTTCTAACTACATACAAATCTATCTATCCTTTGGTATTTACTAATGCAATGTTGTGAATAGCATTACGATAATTTATAATATATTTTTAAATGTATAAAATATTTAATACTATCTTTTAGAAAATGATACCAATATTACTGCTTTTAAAAAGGCATTTGATTTAATGAGTGAGTAATTTCAAAACTAATTATTACTGGATTCAAAATATAATTTAAGCATATCTTTTTACTTATTAATATTGTCACTGTGATGTACTGAATAAAGGTAACCGATAAATATAATAATATTTTTTGTCTCAATCACTTTACTATTGTATAGTTATGCATTATATCATTTAATTATTTAATTATTTGACACACAAAAAGTAATAAGAATTCTATTTAAACGATATTTTCCGAGATATTCATAAATCTTCAATACGTAGGAAAATTTAGATAAAAAATATTAGGAACTAGAGAACAATACACATGTAATAGAATTATAATATTGTAGAAGTAAAATACCTATTATTTTTTAAATATTTAATCAAAAACTTTTTTGACAGAATTTTTTAAATAACCTAAAGTTTTTTTTTTAAAATACATAATACATAAAAAATAAATAAATAAAAATGAATATTGTTAAAATACCATTCTAAAAACCATAAATTGAAATGATGGAAAACACATTCTTGTATAATATATCTACAAGAAACGTTTTTATTTTTACTACGTTTATTGAAGCATCTGTTCAAAGGAAAGAAATTATGTTTTCCAATGTAACTCATTTTCCCGAGTGCTGTAAAACGCTAAATCATATTAGAATTGTATTATATAACTTTAAATTTCGAATTTAAATTCATATTTTACTTTATGTATCAAAATTAATTATTTGTTTGTGATAATTGAAATGCACAAATATTCCGCACATGCACATTGATTATAACACCTTGATATCCTATGATAACTTGACAACATTATGCAACTTTAAATACCCATATTCATGTAAATACATAACAAAAACAATCTGTCGCATTATGATCCTCTTATGCGAATTTTATCCGAAATTTATAACGATAAAGTATGCTATTAATATACTATTAACTTGTATAAAAATGAATATACTAAACCTAATTCATCTTCGCAAAAATATCGCTTGGGCTCGTTGGAACATCCTTTATGCACGTGATTCAAATTATGACCAGGTATATGTTTATATCATTAGACACGGAACAATTAAAAACTTTACCTTCAGGTTTACAATCATATTAACTACTGTAACATTTGACTATAAGAGCCATATGAACAACAGTTCTTTCTATTATTCATAATTTAAAAGTGCGAAGCTATATATATATATAGGACCTTATATTAATACCTACGAATGAATACGATAAGAATTTTAAAATTTTTGTATAATAATAACTGACTGCTTAATGAATCTTCGAAACTACTAAAACTATTTATATATAAATTTTTGAATACGAATCAAAAACTTGACCCTCGTAAACGTTCATAGTATATATAAGTCATCAGTTGGATATGCACTAAGAATTATTTGTTCTTATCTTCTTTTCGGTTTGAAAGACATTTATCGGCTTCGTAGTTATTTACATGTGCACCCAGCTCGTTATTCCTATCGCTATCATAGTCAGTAGGATCACATCGATCCCCAATGTTATGTGTTAGGAAAATAGATTATACCTCTATCCGACTAGCTTTCAAAAGCCAGATGCACTATGTAAGAAGTTTTGTCTTTTGTAGTTGGTTATCAGTAATATTGACGACAATCTCCGTGAATGAAACGTTTTTCTATTTACAATCTCCTGAGGTTTGCTAGCTGCACTGATCAATACGTATCCCAAACCCAATCTATAATTATCATAACAGAAGTTAGAAAAACTGCTAAGAGAGTTTGTTTGCAGCTATTGAAGTTAATGATTTGACTATGATTTAAATAGATTTCTGTATGAAGTTGTAGTTTATAATAAGTTAAGAGTACAACCAAATTATTTGTAAGATGGAAAGTTAATTTAAACATGACTGGACTTATAACGTATTGTTAGCCATCATAAAATATGCTAAGAAAAGCATGTATGTTTATAGTTTATATACGTATTTTTATTATATAGGACTTCCTGAAAATAAAGACTTAGATAAGGATTTAAAAGGTATTTTCAATAGCATTACAATCATAAACATTATTACCGAAAACATTATGTCATGATACAAATAATGTTAATTATCATGTTTTTTGCAAATACAATTTAAATGTAATACTAGAAATATTATATAATATATAATTATTTATGTTAGTGTAGACAAAACTGTCCAAACAAAAATGTATGCTATTTTTAGGGATTAGATATGAATATCAACATCACCTTTACTTAAATGTTCTTAAGGGTATGTTTCGATATCGTGAAAAAAAAAGTATATTGCAGGTTACTGCAGGATATTGATGTATGTCATAATTATATGAGAATAAATAGTTATTTGCCTGTGAACAAAACAGTCATTTTAATTCAAAAAAAATCATATGATTTGCAGTTTACACTAAGGAACAACTTGATGATCCAATAGTGTGGTGTGTGTCAAACATACGTAGTACGTATTAATATTTATTTCAACGATGATTATACTCGTAATTTTATAGCCTGATATCTATAATTAGTTCCATTAGTAACAGTAGCAATAGTTTACGTATAGAAAAATATTCATAATATTGGTTAATCATTATCAATAATAATAATGTACTCTTTACTGAGAATTGTATTGATATTTTATGTATTTTCTAGGATATTTATCTAAACACTACATAATATTACAAATATGTAGCTTGAAATTTTAGATATTTATATTTCCTTCTAAGTGTGTTTTAAAAAAATCTAGTGTTAATCTCAAATGATATTTCAATATATACCAAAAATCATGTTTTTTTAACATATAATTTGAAAACTGTTGCCGCGCCATTAATGGTATAATACAAATATATGATAATGATTTAAGATTATAGGTCATTAACACTGAAAGAAACAAAAGACATTCAAAAAACATGTGATAGTAAGATATCAGATTTATACTGCAATTAAATTTATATACTAATAAATACATATAGATTTGGCTTCGATATATTAGCGTCCAACAATCTCAAAATTTATCGATTTAAAATTTTTACACAACATAGCATTTCTATATATGAGTGTTTTTATATATTTTTTATCTCGATGTTCTTTTTAAAATGGGAAATTCCCACCGTTTTGCGATGTTTAAATGAAACCAATTATATTTGAAAAATGACAAAATGCAGTTACGGCAATACGTGTGGGGATGATCAAGGCCCTTCCCGAAGCTTCGTGACTTGATACCATTATTTTATATTTATATATATAATTATTAGTTTTCTACGATTCAAACTAAATAATAAATAATAATCTATTAAAAATAAGAATTCATAGAATTATGGTTATACTATTTGAAATATATTTCGTATTTTTTAACATTTTTGTACATAATCTATAAATAATTATTTTTACGGAGATTTTAAGACATTATGACGGTACCGGTTCAATAAAACTTTCACCAAACCGTTTCATTAGCAAAATATAATGATATCAGTTATATCATGTTATCGGTATTTAAGAATAAACCGCGGTATATATAAAAAACTGAAATTAGATTCATTTAATTGTTTACCTTACCGACTGCCACCATTTTATTGTATACTGCGTCACAATAGTCTGGGAAGTAGCATTTAGACAAAATAAATAATAATTAATTTTCAGACCGACAATGTTATATTTAGTTAATTATCATAGTTATAATTAATATTTCCTTTCTTTAAGACTTTTTGTTATATTGTCGAAAATAGCAATAAATTCAATCGTACATTATTCGGCATAACATCGTGTACATGACGCCTAACTATATCTGAATATATAATATAAAAATAAAAATAATAAATTATTATGTCTTAATCACGTTCGAATATAAACCCCGTTCTCGACGCGCAATCACAGAACATTAAAAATAAAAAATAAAATAAAATCGCACTGATTAAGAACGTTTAGACGATAATGAACGTGTTCGAGAGTTTGTACTTCTCAAAGACGAGCAGAAGAATTGACAGATTAGCGGGACTAAAGACATGAAGTCTTATGAATATTAATGAGAAATATGAGAAGCTATTAAATACAATTCCTCTTTTCAGATAACTTCATTCGGCGCTAACTTTATAGCGATGCATTTTTTCACGACATTTGTAATTTAGGACAAATTTACCACAAAGCTGGTTCTTTGCTTCGTTTTTCAAGCAATGGCTGTACATTTTTCCATATCTTTTTTGTGGAAGATCAAAATGAACAATTTAATGCTCGTTGTCACTAGTAGGGTGAAAAGTCATATATTTTAGTTGTTGATAAAATGTTACAAGAAAACAATTATAATTTAATTAGAATGTTATTTAAAAAAAATGCGATTAATGTTATGCTCTCTTACAGTTATAGAATTGTTATTCGTGTTCTTTTAACCCCAGCTAGTGATCATATCAGACAATATAACGCTCCAACAGTTGATGAGGTATCAATTGTCATGATAGAAGAAGAATTTCATTCTCACAATATCGCTTCACAGCGCATACATGTGCTACTACAATGAATTTCTGTAACTCATAGAAGTTTCTTTCCATTGCAATATCCAATTACGTTTCTATATGGTCAAGATGGTTATCATTTTAGCATCAAAATGATAAGCATTGTCACAGGTGAATACACAGACAAAAAAGTCAGTTCAAATTATTATTATTCTTATCAAATATTGGTATCTGAATATGAAGATAACCATATTCTGTTCAACTTTTCCCAAGCAGGAGGTGACGAGTCCCGTGGGTCCATCAGGCAGTTTAGGGCCGTAGCCTAGACTGGCTATGAGAGACAATTGTTGCTCAGACAATTATTTGAAGATTCGCAACAGTCTCCGTAACAAGGATAATTCCATTCTGGAACTTTGGTGGACTTACGGACATAATCGTACTGCGTGGGCAAGTGCATCGCCAAGACTCACAATTAGAAAACTAATCGCAACGTATACTAGGCCTGATTCGAGAAGCCATATATTAGAGCCTAAGTGTATTTATTTCTTCCATACTAATCACAGACCCTCAAGTGGTGGAAGACCCACTTGAATTTGTCAATCTTCCAATTTCAGTTCCCAGCACTCGGACTCCAAGACTTCGCGTTCTCGGATGTGATCAATTACTTTGACACTGAAAGGAAATATCATTGAAGTTGATAATCATCGAGTAGTTCCAAATTCGTCACTTTTACCGAATAATTGTATAGCACATATCAACGTTGAGTATTGCAATTTTGTAAAATTCATTAAATACATTTGTAAAAAAGGTCAACAAAGGCAGCATATGGCAGTGTTTGGAATATCAACAAGAAGTAATTTAGATGAAATATTACACTACCAAACAGGTAGATATATTTGCAACAATAAAGCAGTGTGGCAAATTTTAGGATTTCAAGTCCACAAAAGGGATCCAAACTTAACCGTGATATTCATCATAAAAACAAAAGAAAAATGTGTTTCATAAAACAAAATATAGAGACAGGACAAAGCAACAAATCAACCGAAGACAACATTAACTGTTTTTTTTTTCAATTATGTCAAACAGATAATTTAACAAGAACTTTGATATATGCGTACATTACGATTATTACACTTGGAACACAACAGGAAAGCATTCTGAAAAGTAGAGAGGCGAAACAGTAGTTGGACAACCTGAGATTTTTTTATCAAAAGCTTTAGGAAGAATATGAACTGTACATTCGAACAACGCAAATTAATTTTATTTACGTTTATATCAGTTTATCGTTCGTGGTCCAACATCATTTATCCACTTGAGAACAGTGGATAGATTAGTATATTATACGTATTGGAGTACGAGCGAGGCTCTTATTTACTGGATAACGACAATTATTGGAATAAGTCACCTGAAGACATATCGATTACTCCTAATCCATTTTAAATGCGTACACTGTTCGCAATTATTATAACGATATGTTTCCCTTTACAAACAGTACATTTATGAAAAAAATTCAAAGACCATATGGCCAAACATATTCTGCACAGAATGCGTAAAGAATCACATAATAATGGACTGGATTTCACAGATGAAATATACAATGAATGGCTTATCTTTATTGAAAATTATTGTCTTGCAATATGTGGAAAGTTTTTGACATAATTAAGAGTGACAGCACGAGTAGGTCCAGTAATGCCGCATTCAAGAGGAAACTGCTCAGAGAGCAATCATACAACAGAAATAAATTAGAGCTGTTCATCCAAGAAAATACATCGAAATTCTTTCAAGAACAAAAGATAGCATTTTATACTATCATACAAGCTGTGGTTATCTAATCTTATGAATTATATTTTTGGACGCTCCCTTTAGAAAAATGTTCTTAATATTCTTAATTTTGTTTAAAATCCATTTAAATAGCCATATTGCGTAAGCGCTTGCTTCTTTAAGTATTGCTACTACGTTAATCGAAACAAGTAAAACAGCACATTCAGGTCTAAAACTTTCACTAAACACGAAATTTACTGAAAACCTAACATGTACCATTTTTGAAATATCAAGAATGGGAATGATTCTATAGGTGTGCAAAATATTTCTATGGGATTAGTTTACTCGATAACTCCAAAGAAGTTATTTTTATCATAAGACCATAAATCAAAACGACTAACAAGTTAATCAAATTACATTTGCTGGAGCATTGGTGTTACAATCATGTACCTTCAGGCAAACGCTTAGAGTAATATCACGCTCAACACCAGCTGAAGAATTACATGTTAGCTTGAATTATTTAACTTTTTAGAGCACCATAAAAAAATACCTTTAACACCGAATATGAGTATTTAACTTCAAAACAATCCAACAGCTGCTATATTTTTAAAACAATTACTCAATGTCAGTAGCAGCACAGTACCTACTATTTTAGAAACAAAAAAAATCGACATCTCATAAAATTTTTGTATCACTGTAATTTAAAAAGGAGAATAAGTATACAAGGTACTCTAAAGCATCGAAGAAATTATCGAAATCACATATGGTTATGCGGAAGAGCTTCTTCAGTGGCTAAAAATGTCGATATACATGATATGAAAATCATTTTAAAACAAATCGCAGGTAAAACAATGACATACAAATCTATTGACTCAGTGATAAACCAATGTAAAGTAATGAAAATTCAAAAAGAATTTCGTAATTTACTCGATGTTCCCATATTTCCCATATTACACACATTCTGAAATTGAAAATTGAAATGCCATTAATATTACTACGAACATCAATCAACCAAAGTTATGCAATAGTAAATGATGATGGTATTCCAACAGATATGGCATTTAAATTCAAACGACTTCAATTTCCAATACGTTTTACGTTTGTTATGACTATCACTAAGCCACAGAGAATATACAAGTGTGCGGTTTGATGAATTTAGAAAACAAATGCATCTTTCATGGACAATTATATGTCGTATGCTCAAAGTCGAAAAACTACCTAATTTTAATTTTTATGCAGAAAACAGTCAAATAAAAAATATTATCCATTCACTAGCTTTACAATAAAAAAACGATTTTTAGTGAAAATCATTTTTTTTTCTTTCTCTTCATTCCAAAATATGGCCACAGCAATGCAAAGTAGGGCATTAAATTAAGTGATGTGTTTTCTCAGTGAATGTATTCACCAGAATTCTATTATTTACTTCTCTAATAATAAGTATTAAACTGAGCTAAAGAGAAGGGAATCATAAATATTTCTATAAAATGATGGATACAATTTTATTAGTAATATTTCAAACTGTTGTGAGAATTATTTATGATAGTATTTCAAAAAAAAATTATCATTCATTTTGATATCAAATTTACATCAGCTTAGAGATTCTCTGTATCTCAAAGCCAATCATCATATTGGAATTATCTTATACTACCCATATCATAAATAATGATTAAAACAATATAATCAATTATTAAATAATACAAATATATATTTATGTTATTATGTTATTTACACTTCTTAATATTAATGACATAAAGGATTATACATGTATGTTTCTTAACTGAAAAGTCAATAATTTTATTTAGATGAAATGCAAAATATTGGTTATTTCGGTAATTAAATATTTTGTACATTATTTAGACATATATATATATATAATATATATACAATATGTATATTATATAGAATATACTAAAAGTCCAATAAATATGTTATCTATGACATAATAATATCTAAACAACAATGAAAATTAATATATTTCCCATATGAAAGTAAAAATAACAATATGTGATGATCAAATGTCATTCTATAATACAGTCAATATAAATAATGAATTTTTAAAGCTCAATGTCTTTTTTAAAGGCAATTCCTTAGATGCATTGGATATTTCATTTAATTATTACCGTGAGTAAATAATAATTATGTAAGGTGAATTTTTAAGATAATAAATCTGCATATTTCTCAAAAAAGAAAATTGTAATTCATATAAGTATTAGCTTCAATCAAAATAATAATATTCGAAATTGGTTCACTCATGTTACACGTATAAATACTTATTACAGACAATGTATTAATAGCTTAATAGTTTGACTTAAAACCTTAAACTTGTTTTCCTTCGTCATTAGTAATGACGAATAAAATATCTTACGTTATGCTAAAAACATTTCAATATAAATTTATGTAATTAACATTTATTTCACTTTATTCTATAATATTTAACACATTTTTTTTAAATGAAAAAATAGTGTTAAGAAAATTAGGGAGTAAGTCATATTTTATGTGTTTTGATCAGAAAAGTAGATCTTTTGATTTTAAATATACAATCTTGTTTTGTTAAGTAATAAATATATTACAGTATTATATCATAAATATTAATACATATGTATAACATAGTAAATATACTCAATTAATGAATTATTGATTTATCATAAAAATATTTAGAACTTTCTTACTGATATATATATATATTCAATGATAATTATACCAAAAAATTAATAAATTATATTATTATACATTTAAATAGATTTATCACGTGGATACTTTTGTTACATAAGAAATGTTGTCGTAAATTGGATAAGTATGTTATATAAATTATAACTCATATAAAACGATTATTACTGAATAATTAATTGTATTCAGTCTTTAACATTATTAACAATATTATTGTATGTCTAAAGGGGATGTCGAAAAAAGAATGATTAAATAATTATAACTGCACTGTAATAATTTACTATAATAATAATAATACCACAAAAGTAAAAATGGGAACTCTTACACGAATAATAATCATAGGTTATCCAAAATAATAAACAACATAATACTGTGCCGAATCACATCCGCGTTTCGGTTTGACACCCCACAAGACAATGTGAATCATACAATAGTAACCGGGACGACACAACTGGAACCGGCACCCGTAACTGAAAAGTCCTCGGAGGCAGGCGTACGTATTCAAGAGCCTGTACAACAGGAAAGCACCGCCAATGAGGCCGGAAAACGACGACGATGCACGCTCCGGTGCAATCGTGTCCTCCTACAATTCCGTAATGTTTTCCATGCGTACGGACTACAAGACGGAATTGATTCGCACACTTTTCGACTATCTTAATCTGTTAAGCGTAATATCGCAAAAATTAAGAACGATGACCTCTTCGACCGTCGACAAAGCACTCACACCGACGCCGGCCAAACACCGCATTCGGCGGCCTGCGATATCTATGCGATAGGGCGTTTGAATGAGAAAGGGGAAATAAAATAACAAAGTTTTACATTTATAGTCCATTATAGAAAAAAATAATCGCTTTTATATATAAAAATATATATTGACAATATGATATTTAAAAAAAGATTAGATTCGATTACCAAATTCTGATACGACTCTAAAGATGTTTATTTATATCTTATCTGTAATAATCAACAAGTTATAATAAAATATTTTAACTACGATTTATACTTTAAAATAATACAAAAAGTAGATTTAAAACATCCAATAATGACAATAAATAGTTACAGCAATATATAGTATTATCAACTAATCTATCACTTAATATTTTCATGGTGTTTAGAAGTGTTATTGCATTATTAAGATAAAGAAATGTTTATATATATTCATTGAACAATAAATTGATAAATTTTCCGTTGTGCTATCATTTTCAAATTTAATTAGATAATTGTTGTATGAAAAAATAATTCATTATTTTTACAAACATAGATGATAATTAATGCAAACCAATAATAACGATTACTACTATATCACAATTATATATTATTTTACAACTTTACGTTAACAACATTTGTTTATATTAATATAAACTTCTAATTGTTTCTCTATATCTACAAGTATTTCATAACTTAAACCATGAATGTTATTTATTTTATTATTATGTTATTTATGTAGAAAATACAAAAGCAAAAAGTCCGATGGAATTTTGCAATAAAAATAAATCACCTACTCATCCTGAGGAAGAAAATAACAATATTGTAATTGATGAAAGCATGCAATATCACACACCACCTTCTCATCGAAATGAACCTCATACCTTTAATTTAAATTTTCCGATATCTGCGTCAATATCTCCGAATCACTCCGATAACTAATGTCTTAATACAGGAAATATTACACCAATTTCTACATCTAAAGAATAGTCATGTACATGTCGGGACTTCGAATTAAACCAATTACTCCCACACGAATATAATGAATACGAAGAGAATGTAGAAATTGAAGATAATGTAGAAAGTGAAAATTATAATTATTATTTTTAAATACATTTTTTATTTATGAATTTGCGTGTTCTAAAACGTCCTACTTTAAAAAAAAACCAATGTATATTTTATTATCATATAATTAATTTGTATTAATATTTACGTCACCTATTTTAGATATATTAGAAACGCATTAAATATTAAATAAATAATACTAAATAACAAATAATTTATCGTTCAATAGATTAATAATAAAGGATAAATAAAATTACAATTTATAGGTGATGGAATACTGTGCAATCATTTTTATTCCAAAACAAATTTATGCAAATCAATAATGTATTTTTAGAATGTAATTTTTTAAATAATTTTATTAGAAAAAAATATTTATACCGTCCATTTTTGTTATAGAGGAATTTATATTCACGTTACAATATAGATTTATCACATATTTTACATCAGAAATAATCTCCCTCTATAAACAGTATCTATAAAACAATAACCTAATTGACTGGTATATCAACGCAGAGCTTAAACACTTAATTTAAAGGTAGCTGGTTAGTAGCTCGCGTTGATGATGACAGCGTAGTGGTCGAAATACATATTTATTATATGCGTATTTATACACGGTTGTTGTGTATAATTTTTGTGATTTCGGGTTTTAAATATTTGCGTTTAAGTCCATAGACGAATCGGACAGAAAATTGGCATACAGATAACTATTATGATGTAGGCATCCGCTAAGAAATGTTTCATAAAAAATCAATCCTTATGAGGTTACAAGTGGTAAAAGGAATAAAAATGGTAATTATAAAATGTGTAAAATACTAAACACTGGGGCAAACGTAATTGCATGGGATTGACATTTTGTGAGGTTTCTAAAAAAAAGTTGCAAAAGAAAAAATATATTTAATACACATCAATCTAATCTGAGCAATTCCGAGTTATACAGCTAGTATAATTATATTTAAATTACATTTTAAAATACTATTGATAAATCATTCAATATTAATTAAATTTCATAAATTTTGAAAAATTATGAATAATGTATTATTTTTAAAAATTAGGAAATATTTATAATATTTTAAAACAGCGTAATCATATATATAATTACATTACCTAAAATGTAGTGATACTCATAGACTGATAGACCATTTATAAGTGAAAAAAAACGGACACAACAAAAAATATAATATTTAAACTTTGGGTATTCATTGTGTATTAACGTATAGCTATTTTAAACACAATTTTCTAAAATTAAAAATCATAACAGAGTTTAATAAATTAATAATTGTTTTACCAGTTAACTTTTAAAAATATAGTTCCGTTGTAGAGTTAAATTTTTGGGTTACTCGGTTTCTAAAAATTATAACAATTTAATGTTTATAGTAATCTGCTTACGCATTTTGAAGTAATTAACTAATTACTAAAGAGTACATTTCAACAACTCCAGTGTTGTATTATAAATTAACATCAAATTAAATTATCGTATTACATGGCACACACAATAGTAATAAAAACTCTAATAAAACGATATTTTTGAGATTTTTAGACATTTTTAAATTACTTAGAAAGCAGCAAAATTATTCACAAAATACAAGAAGGTACAATGCAATTATTTATAATTTAATTCAAAATGTTACAATAAAAGGTTTGTTACTAACATTTTATAAATTAATCATTTTTTGCCCGACAAACTTTTTAAACACAAAATATTATAAGGACCGTATATTGAAGTGTCGGATAACACATTATCGATTAATGTTCCTACATGAAACATCATTATGTGTTATGTGTTTCTAGAAGAATCTGTTTAAAGAAAAGAATCTAGATTTTAATTATAACACGATTCTTTGATTTTTTTTAATGCTGAGTTATATAATTATATTTTGTATAAGTTTAAATTTCAATTCCAAGCCCACATTATACTCTATGTTACCAAGATTAATAATTAGTTTGTGAAATCATTACACTGGGGAGATATCCGAGTATGATGACCAAAGATAAAAATTGTATGCGTTGTCCTCAAATATAATTAAGGGAATTTATTTAATTTTACATTAAAATTTTAATTTCTATAAAAACATTATGATAATAATAAATTTAAAATAATTATCATATGAATTAAAATACTTCAACTATTACACGATTCGTGTATATTATTTATATTTTTTGATATACATTTTATGAGTCAAAATCATTAAATTTAAATCAATTTCTACAATTATTTTACACACATTTTACAACAAATTATAATACACTGTCTGTACAAATACTAATATGCCTCTTATTTATTGTTTGCTCAACATACCATATTCAGCAATAAACCAAATGAATCTAACATAGAGGAACGCATTAGTATAACTAATATATTAACAAACTGAGCATGGATTCCCGAATACTAATTTTTATTGTTGCTTTTATTGCAATTTCTATAGAAAACGATGATGACGGTAAGTATACTCTACAAGTTGTATTGAATAGTGTATGAAATACTATAAAAAGTACTTTACAAAAATTATGCTATTGTATATTACTACATTAAGTATGTGACATATCGTAAAATTAATAATTGTATTTAGAAATAAATTGGAAGAAACGTATGTATTTTTAGCTAGTTTTTAGGTAATAATATTTGAAAAAAAAATTATTTACACTGTCAATTTTTCTCCCCATGTATATTTAATAACATTGCAATATAGATTTAACACAAAGTAAACCTCATATGTTATATAATAATTTAATATTCAAATTCTCTTCGATAATAAGATTCTATTTGATTAAAATCTATAGTAAACCTCAATCTAGTGTCTCAACAAGAAATACAAATGCAAGTGATATTATGTATAGATAAAACTAATAAAATTATTATGCTTATTCTTTTAAGATTGTTATGGTAAGCTTATTGATTATGTATATAATACTTATATAGTTTGCTATACAATGTAAGAGAGATTTTGATAAGAGATTTTAACTTTATTCTATAGATTATAACACAGTTTTAATCGTTATTGGCATTTTTATATAAATATATTTAAAATTTAATATTGTCAATAATTCTAAAAAACATTCATACTTAGTTGTATAATATCCTATACAAGTCAATAATATTGCGATTAGAAACCCATTACTCGATAGCAGATACGGAGTAAGATAAAAATTTTAGACTGGTAATATAGATTGGGCAGCTCATTCAAACAAACGAAAACAAAACTTATATCTATTTAAAATATACAATAATTAATATGAACTTATTGAAACAACGGCTGTAATGTATTTATGAAAAGTAATTTTAGGATTTTAACATGTAGGCATTACAAACGCTTTCAATTATGTAGCGACAAATCGCAACCCACCAGCAATCTCCTAGAGTCCCGTCAAATTAAACCTATTCCCAATGTCCCTGCTCGATGGCATATTATACGAACATTTCAGAACGTAAAATTGTTGTTAATTTATTTATTATACAATAATATTTTTAAAATATTTAAATATTTAACTTTATAAATTTTTAGATCAACTCATTAAGTATGGGAAATATGACGGTTAGTACAAATATTCTTTTGTTCATTTTTACTCGTATACATACATACATACACACTCATATGTAATATGACGATATTTTTGACAGGATTGTATATTGCATGTATCATTTTAATTATTTTCAATATTCATATCGTCTCTAAAATTTACATAATTGACATTGTCCATCTAGATTTGTAAAAATTACCCACATACACAATATCTGGCATTTAATAATAAACAACGCAATGTAGTATATAGATATGTAATATTCATTAAAATTTATAAACTATTGTACGTTTAAATTTAGAAAATAATACTAGTACTGACGCATTTAAAATTGCATTTAACAAATTGAGTGAGTAGTAATTAAAAAAAAAAAACTTTTAATTTTAAAAAGCAATAATTCCACATTTTATATCCCACAATCATTTCAACAAACAACAGAAATCCGTCCAGCATGAAGAGTTCAAGTGAAACCGCAGATTTATCGTAGTTTCACTAGATTTGTGTAATTTGTTTTGATTGAAAGTTTATAGCGCATCAAATTAATTTTTTTTTTTTTTGAAACTTTGTTAAGACAATTAGTTTCAACAATTACAATTTATACAAGTAACTTAAATAATAGAAATTTGTTTTTACAATAAAAGTCTTAGATTAAAAAACCAGTCTGGTTAAAAAGAGAAATGATAGAAAGGATAATGGGAGAATGTTGCGAGGAAAGAATAGATTGAGTGTTAAAAGGAATGTTGTAATTTTTAACCAGCGCTTGAAGTTTTTTGCGTTGTGCCAATAAGGCAGGGCACTGGAAAAGGATATGGGGGATGTTGCAAATTGATTCGAAAGTGTGGAGGGTGCAAAGAGGAGAGTCACAGAGAGATAATTTAAAAGAATGGGATGGACGTAGCGTGTGACCTAATCTGAGTCGAGAGAAAGAGCAGATTGTTTTCCTACTAAGATTCAGTTTGTGGAACCACAGTTGTGACGGAATCGTAGGAGAAATGCTTTTACACCACGTGGCGTAATTAGGGGGTAAAATATTCCATTAATTTAACCACAACGAGGCAATGTGAGATTTTAGCATACAGCAAAAATCGGTCCACGGAATTAATATTGGTGAAATACTGAGAAGAGAGGAGGTAGACTTAGCCAATGAATCAGCAATCAAATTAATTATTATGATTATTTGAAAAAAAGCAATGTTTTACGTATTAATTAAATAATTTATTTACATCAATTATTTTTCATTGATACTTTAACATATATCCATACAATTAAAATATAATTTATATTTTATAAGCCGTTCCTCTAGATAGAAATTACAATAATAAAGCAAAAGGTATTTACTCTTAATTTTCAAATATTTACACTATGCCGACAAATATGTTATACGAAAAATGATAATAATTAAACGCTTCGCAAATTAGGTGTGATCGCGTAACATACAATATAAAATAATACAATATTTTCAATTCCAGTATAGAGAATACTGTGTAATTTAAAAAGTTTGAATTTTGTAGGGATCGTATATGAATATCATGACCATCTTTACTCAGCAGCACTTAAGGGTGTGTATCATTATTGTATGAAAAACATAAATACATTATGCATATTAGAGGAGATTTTTGAATATTTATGTATGTCACAACGGTATTAGAAGAAATGGTCATTTGTTTATTCACAAAAAATCATTTCAATTTAAAAAAAATGATATAATTTGCAGTTTACACACACAGATTATTACAAGATCCAATTGAATGGTGTTTGAATAACATACCAAGTTTGTAATATTTTTTATAGACTTTGTCTAAATATATATATAACTAAATTTACATATAATTGTAGATTACAAATCAAATGTTTACATGTATAAAAAATAGAATAATGTGTAATGTAATAGTTATAAATTAATAAAACAACATAAATAAATAAATATATGTATATTTATCTATTTTAATCAAAGCCAAAGTGTATTACAAAATAAACATATAAAGTTGTTTATAAAAAGTGTTTGTTTAGTACCAGTTTTGTTAATGTATTCTCTTTCTCCCACTATACAAAATAATTAATTTTAGTCGAAACCGGTAGTGAATAAAATAATTTTATATAACTAATTTTATTTAAGTTTAAACGTTATTTTAAATTAATTTTTTACCAGCTGTTTTAATATATTCTATGTAAGTTAAATTCATAATTGTTTCTGGTTATTTATAATATAATCTATCTGTATTGTTTATTAATTTAATATAGTTGATAATATACCATTTTGTTTTTTATTATTCATTGTATTTCAACGAATACCTACAGCCTCAACTAGTTGTATTATTTTTCAAAATTTTATTAAATACTCTAGGCATATTTTCTATAAATATATATTTTTTTATAAAAGCTTTACAAATTTCTATTGTTTAATTTTATATGACAGCTCTATATTTTTATTTGTTTAGTTTTGTATTACATATTGGCTTATTTCTTAGAATACGAGTATATAAATAAATAAATAAATAAATATTTATCTATATATATATATATATATATATATATATACAACATGAGTAATCATAGAAAAGTAGAATAATTAGAAATTCGAAATCAAAATATAATATTCATATAACATTAACTATTTGACACAAATTATACATGAAATAGCAATATTTAAACTTAAACTTTTAAATATCTACGACAATAAATGTTAATGATAAAATTTAAAAACATTTACTTTTATTCATAATTATTTGAAATAAATAACACAAAATTTGCTTATAATAGACATTCAAACTATTTTTCTATCACGGTTAAAGTTAATGTATACCTTCACCAATAATCGCACTAACTTCTGGAGTTATTTTATATATGTACATCATACCAGTAAATTAATTAACATTTTATAAATATATATTTTTCTCAAATCCAAGAGTGTTTTAAGAATAACCTAGTCCTAACTTCAATTAGTACATAAAAATGTCACAAATTATAAAGCTAATTTGTATTTAATATTAAAAATAATTTAATAAATTTAAAAATTTATACATAGTTTACAATTAACATTTTATTATAAATGATTTTAGAATTTAAAAAAAAAAATTTTGATTATCAATTTCACTGTGAAAGTAAGATATCAGATTAACACTAATATATATTTTATAATTATTATATATTTTTAACATAACTTTCATATGAAAATTCATTTAATTGTACTCCAAAGTTTATAAGTGCTAGGCAACGTTATGATAATATTTAAAAATTTACGCTTTATTAACTAAATATTCAAAACATAAATATTTTTAGACAGTCATAGTCATCGAAATTAAACAACATTCTCAGCTATGCGTGCTAATTTACTTACAATTATAAAACTAAAATTAAAAAGTGAAACAAAAAATAAAAATATTTATTTAAAATGATGATTTCTTTTATTGATAATAACAATGCAACATAAAACCAATATCAAATTAATTTGTTCTTAACACAATAATATAATAAATAAATAAGTTAATCAAGTTAAAATTTAATTGGCCGACAAATATTAATTACCTGTAGTGCTCGTTATCAGAAATTTGTTTAACACATGTGATTGCCCTGAGATCTGTAATACAATGGAGACCAATTTGAAGGGATTCGATCCTGGTAACGTCATGATTATTGAGATACAGGCACACTGTAGAATATACGAAAATATAATAGCACAACTACAATTTTACTGCTGCAGAGTCAACGACGAAATCACAAGGATAAACTACGTGGACAAAGACGAATGATTTTTCCAGTAAAACATTTTGAACTAAATAAAAAATATTAGTTATAGCCCAGCTAACATTTGACCGATATTCATCAGACAATAGAAGGCAAATTCACGATGACAAAAAACCAACGAAACCACGTTTGATCAAATGCTGCGTTACAGCAGAGCTCGAAGTTGAAAAATTTGAAATGCAAAGATAAATGTTCACTTTAACGACTTATTGCTGACAGAAAAAAGAGGCAGGTCTCACACATACCGACAATCGGTTTTACCGGGCCCGGATTTGTTGAACATGAAGTATGACACGAACCCATTTCTGTGTCACCACGATACGAAGAAACGCCCGAAATTGAAGAATTCGGCGACACAGAGAACATGAGTACACCATTTATCGAAAACAAGGAGAGCAACACCGAATTATTAGTTGTTATAAACTCGTAGCCAAGCAATTGTCCAGTAACGATGTTGAGGCAATGCTCGCAACAATGGAATGATAACCAATACACGAATGTGATAACGATTTGTAAACTATTAGCGGGCGTCCGGCTGCTGCTGCAATAGTGAATCACATTGTCACCTTGACACTTTTATACATGAATTGTTAGTGTACATTTATATTTAATATTGGTAAACATTTTCTTTCTCACAAAATAAATAATATAAAGTAATTTCCTATAAATGTTTATATAACAAGCGAAAATCTTTGAAATTGTTCGCGTAACCTTTATGTTCCTTGGAACATACTTTGAGAACCCCTGCTTTAGAGACTTTTTATAATAAAAATTGAACAACAATTTAACTGTATTTAAATTATCATAAATAATAAAAATGCTTAATTACATTTTATACATGTTTTTATTATTAACGAAGTGTATTCGTTAAATTATTTATGTTTTTTGTTTAAATTATGTTTAATTTAAATTCATATATATATATTTAGAAATAATGGGAAAAGTTGATTTTAATAGTAAGTCATTATTTTATACATTAAATATTATATACTACCGGATCAATTTATAATATTGTGTATAGCATAATAAACCTTTATCATAACTAAGATAAATAAATTTAATATAGGATAGTTAAATAAAAATTAATTATGAAAACGATGATAAATACAATACAAATCAATGTAAATGTATACTTAAATGATTTTAAATATCTTGTCATTGTAAAGGCACAGCCAAAAAAGCTCTATATTTGTCATTTTACCGTCACTGTGAGTAAATATATTTGTATTTTGTGAACTTATTAAGTTCTTCAAATGTATATTTCTTCATTTAATTGTATTTTTCGTATTCATTGAGATCAGCTCAAATTAATATTTTTTTTGGAAACTTTAACTTTTAAAAGTTGAATTTATGTTAATTAAAATATAATCAATAATTAAAAATTCCTTTAACTTGTAAGGTAATACTGAATAAAATATCTTAACTTTCAATGCAAATAATTTAATACTCGTATAATTTCAAATAATTACTTTCATATCACAATAAGTATTTTATTTATTTATTTTTCTTTTGTACGTAACAAGTAATTTCTAGAGAACTTTCAAGTAAGTTATATAGTTTTAAATGTTTAAGTGTAAGATAATTATTCTTTTCCTGATTATAAATCTTTACGCTATTTACTAATAAAAGAATTAAAGTACGATATGAATATAACTATATATAATATATTAAATATTATGTAGAATATTATATAAGGAATTCATACCATCAGTAAAATATAATATTAGAATTTTATCAATCCACAATATAAACGATTCAAATATTTAATTTTTTTCTAAATGTATAATTCGAGGTTTTGTAAATTGATTTTAGGAAATTGTATTTTTTTTATATTTGTTAAAACACCTTCGCTTTTTTATTAGAGAAAGTTGAACACATTTAAATTTGAAATGAAATATATTATTTATGTATTTCCTTAGTATAAACAAACATATTAATCGTATACCAATTAAACCCAACTAATAAGTATTCGATTAATATCAAGGAAATTTTGAATGTAATCATTGATACAGGACAGTACATAGTATTTATATTAAAAACATAAATAAAGTAAAAATTATGTATGCAAATAGATATGCCACGTGAATACTTTGTGTACATGAGAGAAACACTCGCACCACTGATAAGTATGATTTATAAGCTATGGTTCATATGAAAAAAACTATTGTAAAAAATTGATATTATACCACTATACACAATGGTAAATCATGTTCACTCATGGAGAGAGTGTGACTTTAAATATGAAATAGTCTTCTCTCCGAATATACAAAATAAAATTTGATCAATTAGTAGCAATCAGTCGATCTTCCTACTGCATGACCGGTAACATTGTACTAAGTGCTTTTGAACCGTACAGACCGGAGAAAAATTTATCGTTAAAATAATAAACAAGAAATTATTATGTTATTGCTTGGACGACTTGCCACGTCCAATGCTCGTCTTTCTATATATTTAGATATAAGTATACATCTCGAACAACTCGATTTTTTGCACCTTAGTCACATACCAAATTCGTACGTGTAAAAAACGATTTGACAAAAAAAAATAATTATGTTATTATATTAATTTATCCAATTTTAAAAAATGATACAATTATTCATATTTTTCGAAATAAAATTATAAGTTTTCCTTTTTTTTAATTTTAAATAAGGGGTGCAATCATTTTGTCATCCAAGCCAGGAATTACCACTTACTACACTACATTATTCTACAACTCATTTTAACTATATTTTGTCATCTTAAAATTTACTCTTAACTGTCTCCGTATTTACGTAAGCAGTTAATGACTTATGAAATGTTATTTTATTTATATCATTATTATAATAATTATAATTTAACTTATATAGATGGCACAAACGCAAAAAGTCCGATGGAATATTGCAACGAAAATAAAGCACCTGCACGTCCTGTATTACAATATAATAATCTTGTATTCGATCCTAGCCAACAGTATCATCAATTGCCTGCTCATCAAAAATGAACCGCATACTGTGTCAAGACCTCAAACTGACTCTGATGAATATCCTTCTAATTATGGAAACATTACATCAACGTCTACATCTAATGCAGATGAAATTGATTATCTGGGATTCGACTTAAACCAATTGCCTCCAGAAGAATAAGAATAAAATTAAAAACCCTTATAAAGGTTGTTTAATAAAATCACGGTTTTTATAACTTGCACCTTTTATATTGCGTGATTTTTAAATTAGTTTTTAATGGTATGGTCCTATATATTATTATAAAAACTAATGTTAATAACAAATGAATCACTTAGTAATTAATAAATTGAAAAATTTTGATGCTGGTATTTTTCGATAAATATAAATAAATAAACATTCGTAAATGTTCGATCATTTTAATATTTTCGTTTTTTTTACAACAACATAATTGCACAGCAAATGAAATTTCTTAAGCTATATTTTATATAGATTCATAAAGTATTATTAAAATAGATAAAGAAATAAATTCGATAGTGGGCAGAAGACGAAATACATTGTGTTTCTTCCTTAAATCAATGTTATTAATGATTTATTTATTTTTATTATCCAATTTAACGCGATGGTCAATTATAAACTATTATATCATTAAGTATCTAATAAAACTATCTAATGTTCGACATGATCTCGTGTGTGGAAGAGACAGTAACGTACACGTTATATACATGTACTATACGTGTTTTAAAATATAAAATTTGGCATAGTCATGAAATCGACACTTTATGTATGCCATTCGCTTTAAGGTAATAATAGACGACCAAAACGTTTCTGTGTGAATATTATCTAAACAAATTCTATATATATATATTTACACACACACAAGTCATCCGTTGAAGAATGATAAGGGTTTAGGAGTAGAGTTAATATGTGTGTCAATGCCCCTAGTGTATATCGAAGCTCACACACGAACACGGACTAATACGCTCCACGCATTTTGGGGGTGAATTCGGAGACCAGAGAACAGGGACTGGTACCTTAATGATTTTATCGGTTCTGGGTTCGGTTCTTAAAAATAAAAATTCTGCTCCGGTTCGTGGATATTATGTATTTCGGTTCCGGATAATACCGGTATTTACCGGTTCCTAAACATAATAGGAATTAGTATTAACAAGTAATAATTTGTTAATTATACTGTGTATTCAGTATACAAGTAATATTACCTTATATTACTTAACTTTAGCCTTACCTTCATTATCCTTAAAGTTTTACACATTTTCAAACTTTTTTGAGAAATATATAAGACTTTTACATAATCACTTGTGAGAATAATTTACTAATATTCTTCTTGTCATCAATCAATGTTGATAATTTGATTTTGAATATTTTAGATTTTTAGATTAATGAGGAATGTATTAGTTTTATAATAATGTGCTATTTTAATTTACTTCTATGTCTTTACTTTTTGTAGATTTTTTTTTTTTTTTAAAGGAAGTTTCGCAAAAATTACATTTAGATTTTTTTGATGGGAAATTCATTCAAAATTAATTACCATTATTATTTATAATAAATAAACCCACGAAATTAAATCTGAGAATTTTAAAATAATTTCAAAAATATCAAGTTGATCAACAAATAGAAATCAATTATCAAAAATCTAGGTAATTTATAATTTGGAAACCATTAGGAATGAGAGTGGATACGCGAGTGTTTCCGTTTCTACGATAATATAGACTTTATCACAAAGTTCTACCGAAGATTCGTGTGCTTCCCAATTTTTACCACGGTGCAACTTCCTCCGAACCAACCTAAATCGTTACGAACACTCATTTTACCACATTGTCATTGCGCGTGCACGCACGTACGAGTTCTCATATAATTTATACAAATATATACAAGAGTCTTTGCAAAATTATCTTTTAAACCGCAGTTGTTTTCGTTCATACATATTCATAGTATTATTAGGTCTGAGTATATATAAGAACTTTACGCTCACACACACACACACACACATACACACGAGTCTAAGAATTACCACTGGATCCGGACGTTACTATAATTATTATATGTGCGAGGCTGAAGTGGATACGACGACGTGTTTGTCGGAGTGTAGAATTATTTTTTATTAGATAGAAACATTCTGATCGTCGATTCGTCGCTGTCACACTGTGTTCCTTAAGATAAGAGCACAAGTCACACCGCGAATTCTATAATCTAACGTCCGAAATACGATATTATGTAACTAGATAAATAAAAAATATATATATATATATATGTATAAATGTATACTTAAATATACAAAAATCCTATGAGTATTATTATTATTTTATTTCAATTCGTTGATTCTTTTAATTCTATTATTATTATTATTATTTATTTTTTTTTTCTTGCATATCCGTTTTACTCTTTATGTGTTTTTTCTTTTATTTTTACTACTATATTATAATTAGACAGATATATTTACCGAGATATTTCTTCGACTGTTTAAGATGACTTTAGTGAATTAATGACACTGGTCCAATTCAAACTAGAATATAATGTGCGGAGGTAACTGGTCAATAGTGTGGGGGGGGGGGTGTTCGCGCGATTACCGTCATGGTGTCATAAAACACTGTGTAGTATGCTGAATCGCACCTTATAGACGTTCGTTGTTGGGCCGAGGCTAGAACGCCAAATGAACTCATGTCGGAGTACCGTAAAAAGTACACAATGCTCGCGAACAGATGCCTTCTACTCTAGTTTAGGCCACCGACGTTCAACATCGAAAAAGATGATCACCTATTAGCCATTAAGCCTTATTGGTTGTAGCTCGCAGGTGCGCAGCGAACATCACCCATTTGCAACTAGTACATTCTATGTAGCTAACAATAAATGTTTCACAGTTAAACTATTAACACTATTCATCCCTCTTAAGTTTTTCTGACCAAAAGACTTAAAATATGAACTACTCCCTAATTTTTATAACACTTTTTTTAATTTTAATATAATGTGTTAAATATTATAGAAAACAGTGAATTAAATGTTAATTAAATATATTTTTTTGAACTATTTTTAGTTTAATGAAAGATATTTAATTCCTTTTTACTAATAACGAAGAAATACAATGACATAATGTTTTAAGTCAGATTGGTATGACATTTTCACATTGTCAATATTAGGTTTTTTTATTTTTATTGTAATAGAATATTTAATATAAAATGTCAAACTTTCTCCATAAATGACTATGTGCCATTAATGAGTATAAAGGTATAATTTCTTAGTTAAATAGTTATTCATTATTTTGCTTCAAGTATAGTCTATGGTTTATAAAATGAATGCACTATTTACACAAATCACTAATTCCATTGGAAAACGGCATCAAAGCCTATAAGTCTCTGATTGATATTTTGTTGGTCCATGGAGAATCAAATATTATAGTCATATCTTTGGCTTGGAAAAATAAAATAATACTAGTAAACCCAAAGAAAAAAAAATGAGTGTTATATTTAGTGATGAATATATATAGTAGTTGGCTGAGATTAATAACAAACTTATATCATCTTAAATGATGAATTGCAAATGTTAAATTGTTTTGTAGTTATTTAAGAATCATTTTTCGGAAATAAAAGTGATTCTACATAAGAAATCATAAAATTCTATAAGTTATAAGTGGCAAAAATGTACACAATAAAAAATATAATATTTCAATTTTGAATATTCATAGCGTATTACGTATAGATATTTAAATACAATTTTCTAGAATTCAAAATCATAACATAGTTTAATAAATTAATATTTGCCTTACCATTTAATTTTTAAACATAAATTTGTGTTGTAAAGTTAAATTGTTGGGTTACTCAGATTCTAAAAAGTACAATAATTTAATGTTTATATTAATCTGCATACGCATTTTGAAATAATTAACTAATTAATAAAGAGTTCATTTCAAGAACTCCAGTGTTGCATTATAAATTAACATCAAATTAAATTATCGTATACACGATACACACAATAGTAATAAATAACACTAAAAAAAACGATATTTTTGAAATTTTTAGACATTTTTATTTTACTTAGAAAACAGCAAAATTATTTTCAAAATACAAGAAGGTATATTACAATTATTTATAATTTAATTCAAAATGTTACAAATGAAAAGTTTGTTACTAACATTTTATAAATTAATTTTTTTTGTCTGACAAATTTTTTAAACAACAAAATATTATAAGGACCGTATATTGAAGTGTCGGATAACACATTATCGATTAATGTTTCTACATGAAACATTATTATGTGTTATGTGTTTCTAGATAAATCTGTTTAAAGAAAAGAATCTAGAATTTAATTATAACACGATTCTTCATGTATAATGTATAATGTAATATAATACATTTATAATGTAAAAACATTATGATAATAATAAATTTTAAATAATTATCATATGAATTAAAATACTTAAACTATTACACGATTCGTGTATATTATTTATATTTTTTGATATACATTTTATGAGTCAAAATCATTAAATTTATATCAATTTCTACTACTATTTTACACAAATTTTTACAACAAATTATGTTATACTGTCTGTACAAATACTAATATGCCATTTGTTCATTGTTTGTTCAACGTATATTCAGTAATACACCAAATGTTTCTAACATAGAGGAACGCATTAGTATAACTAATATATTAACAATCTGAGCATGGATTCCCGAATACTAATTTTTATTGTTGCTTTTATTGCAATTTCTATAGAGAACGATGGTGACGGTAAGTATACTCTACAAGTTTTATTGAATAGAATATGGTATACTATAATAAGTACTTTACAATAATTATACTATTGTACATTACTCCATTAAGTATGTGACATATCGTATTTTACAATAATGGTGAGTTAACAATGTAATATTAATAATTGTATTTAGAAATAAATTGGAAGAAAAGTATGTATTTTTATACTGTTTTTTTAAGTAATAATACTTGAAATATTATTTACTCTGTTAATTTTTTTGCCAATGAATATTAATTAACATTGCAATATAGATTTAACACAAAGTAAACCTTATAAGTTATATAATAATATAATATTCACATTCTCTTCGATTATAAGATTCTATTTGATTAACATCTATAGTAAACCTCAGTCTAGTGTTTCAACAAGAAATACAAATGCAAGTGATATTATGTATAGGTAAACTAATAAAATTATTATGCTTATTATTTTAAGATTGTTATGGTAAGCTTATTGATTATGTATATATTACTTAAGTTGTTTACTATACAATGTAATTGTATATTTTGATGAGAGATTTTAATAATATAATATTGTCAATAATTTTGAAAAAACGTTCATACTTAATAAAATAATGTCCGATACATGGCAATTATATTGCGATTAGACACCCTTTACTCGATAGCAGGCACGGAGTAAGATAAAAATTTTAGGTTGGGAAAATATATTGAGCACCTCATTCAAACAAACAAAATCAAAACTTATATTTATTTAAAAATATACAATAATTAATATGAACTTATTGAGACAACGACTGTAATGAATTTATGAAAAGTAATTGTAGGATTTTAACATGTAAGAATTATAAACGCTTTCATTTATGTAGCTACAAATCGCAACCCACCGGCAATTTCCTAGAGTCCCGTCGGACTAAACCCATTCCACATATCTTTGCTCGATGGCATATTATACGAATGTTTCATAACGTAAAATTGTTGTTCTTAATTTAATTATTGTATGATGATATTTCTAAAATATTAACCTAACCTTATAATCATATAGAACAACTCATTAAGTTTGGGAAATATACCGGTTAGTAAATTCGTTCTTTATTGTTCGTGTTGTTCATTTATACTCGTATACACACACACACACACACACACACACGCATATTATGAGGATACTCTCGACCGAATTTTATACTGCATGTCTAATATAAATTAATTTAAAATAATTTCAAACAATACAAACCCCACATACACAATTATTTACTTTTTATTAATAGTCAACGAAATGCAGTGTATGGATATGTAATTATATTTATTAAAATATTAAAACAATTGTACATTTATATTTTAGAAAATAATACGAGTACTGATGCTTTTAGAATTGCATATAACACATTGAGTGAGTAGTAATTAAAAAAAAAAACATAATTAATTTCAAAAAGCAATAATTCCACATTTTATAACACACAATCATCTCAACAAACAATAAATAACAAAGACCAATCCAATTATTGTAGTTTTAATAGATTTATGTAAATAGTATTGATTGAAAACTTGTAGCGCATCAAATTTATTATGATTAATTGAAAATAGGCAATGTTTTACATATTAATTATATAATTTATGCACACCAATTCATTTTCATTGATACTTAAACATGTATCAATATAATTAAAATATAATTTATATTTCATTAGCCGTTCCTTTTGATAGAAATTTCAATAAGAAAGCAAAAGGTATTTACTTTTATTTTTCAAATATTTTCACTATGCCGACAAATAAATTAAACGTTAGTATTTAAAAAATGATAATAATTAAATGCTTCACAAATTAAGCGTGATTTCCTAACTTACAATATAAAATAATACAATATTTTAAATTCCAGTATAGAGAAACTGTGTAATTTAAAAAGTTGGTTTTTTTTAGGCATTTTATATGAATATCATGACCATCTTTACTCAGCAGCACTTAAGGGTGTGTATCATTATTGTGTAAAAACATAAATACATTATGTATATTATAGGTGATTTTAGAATATTTATGTATGTCACAAGACATTTCTGTATCAGAAGAAATGGTCATTTATTTATTCACAAAAAATTATATCAATTTAAAGAGAATCATGTAATTTGCAGTTTACACAGACGGACTATTAGAAGGTCCAATGGAATGGTGTATGCAAAAATGTACCCGGTTCGTAATTTATTTTATAGATTTGGTCTATATATATAAATATATAGATGCTTGTAATGTTAAATAAAAAAAAAGTTATAAAATACAAATAAAATAACTATAAATTAATAAAACAACATTTATAAATATATAAATGTATATGTATCTATATTAATTGAAGCCAAAATGTATTACAAAATAAAAATAAAAATATAAAATTATTTATAAATTGTGTTTGTTTCAGTGATGTAGTTATGTGGGGATAATGAGGATAGATCTCCCCAAAGCTTTTGTAAAAAATTTAAATTAATTGATAAATATTAAATATAAATATATATATATAATATATATATATATATATTAATATATATATATATATATATATATATATATATATTTATTTATTATTTATATTTATTTATTTATTTAGTAATTTATATTAACATATGTTTCGTATGTATTACATCATAAAATTTAACTTTGTGCAGTATTTAATAAAAAAAACCTGTGTTTGGCGAAACAGTCTATCCATTGCTTACTCAACAAATTATTTATCCCTTTCCCAGAACATAATCATAACTACGTCACTTGTTTGTTTACCCTCCCGTTTTGCTCTTGTATTCTCTTTTTCTCTTTATACACGAGAATTACTTTTAGTCGAAACCGGTAGTGACTAATCTAATATTATATAACTAATTTTATAATTATACATAATTTTCTACCAATTGTTTTAATTGTTTGTATGGTAATTATTGGTACACCCAATGAGACACACGTTCCTCACAAATAAATAATTTTGCGCAACACGCGATATTACACACACAACGATAAATATAGTACATGAAGGTAAATTATATTTAAACCAAAAGAAAAACCAATAAAAAAAGAAAATTACACTTTTGATGTCAACCAATCGACCGTATGTCTCGAGACGGACTCATTCACCGGTCGTGACTATTTTCGCGATATGGACATTGCTTCGCGATAGCCCCGATGCAAATATACACGTTATTGTACAGCTCGAACACATATATTAGTTGATGTATCTTATGGTTTTCATATTATACATTGAAACTTGATTATCACTTATAGTTACAACAAGTTGTTACTTTTCTAAACATTTATTGAATACTCTAGGCATATTTTCTTTAAATATATATTATTTTTATAAGAGTTTTACAATTATTTAATATTTAATTTTATATGACAGCTCTATATTTTTATTTGTAATTATTATTGGCATAATTTCATATACATATAGATATATTTATTAATTTATAGTTTGTTTGTTGTTAGTATATATAATTATACAAATATATATACAAATTATATATATAATTATACAAAAGTAGAATTGTTAGAAATTCGAAATCAAAATATAATATTCATAAAACATTAACTATTTGACACAAATTGCACATGTAATTGCAATATTTAAACTTAAACTTTTAAATATCTACGACAATAAATGTTAATGATAAAATTTAAAACCATTTACTTTTATTCATAATTATTTGAAATAAATAACAGAAAATTTGCTTATAATAGACATTCAAACTACTTTTCTATCACGGTTAAAGTTAATGTATACCTTCACCAATAATCGCACTAACTTCTGGAGTTATTTTATATATGTACATCATACCAGTAAATTAGTTAACATTTTATAAATATATATTTTTCTCAAATCCAAGAGTGTTTTAAGAATAACCTAGTCTTAACTTCAATTAGTACATAAAAATGTCACAAATTATAAAGCTAATTTGTATTTAATTTAAAAATAGTCGTATATTTATTAATAGTTTACAATTAGCATTTTATTATAAATGATTTTAGAATTTAAAAAAAAAAATTTTGATTATCAATTTCACTGTGAAAGTAAGATATTAGATTAACACTAATATATATTTTATAATTATTATACATTTTTAACATAACTTTCATATGAAAATTCATTTAATTGTACTCCAAAGTTTATAAGTGCTAGGCAACGTTCATGATAATATTTGAAAATTTACGCTTTATTATCTAAATATTCAAAACATAAATATTTTTAGACAGTCATAGTCATCGAAATTAAACAACATTCTCAGCTATGCATGCTAATTTACTTACAATTATAAAACTAAAATTAAAAAGTGAAACAAAAAATAAAAATATTTATTTAAAATGATGATTTCTTTTATTGATAATAACAATGCAACATAAAACCAATATCAAATTAATTTGTTCTTAACACAATAACATAATAAATAAATAAGTTAATCAAGTTAAAATTTAATTGGCCGACAAATATTAATTACCTGTAGTGCTCGTTATCAGAAATTTGTTTAACATAAGTATATCATTAATCGAAAACTAAGAGAAGAACATTAAATTATTAGTGGTCCAATCGTCCAGTAACTAAGTTGAGGCAACCCTCGCCACTACGAAACGATAACCACTACACAAATGTGTTAACGATATGTACACTATTGGCCGGCTGCGTTCAGGGATATTAAGCCTCCGCCGGCCGCTGCTGCAATAGTGAATGACATTGTTATCTTAACACTTTTATTCATGAACAGTTAGTGTATATTTATATTTAATAATGGTAAACATTTTCTTTCTCACAAATTAAATAATATAAATTAATTTTCTTTGTATGTTCATATATCTTGCGGAGATCATTAGATTGTTTGCGTATCTCTTAGATTCCGCGGAACACACTTTGAGAACCCCTGTTTTAGAGACTTATTTTCATCAAAATTAAATAAAGTTTCGAATTGCTTTTATATTATCATAAATAATATGAATACCTATATTCATATATATCTTATACATGTAGTATTATGGACGAGGAATATTATATGTAGTTTAATTTTAATTAAATATATATATATATATAAATAAAAATAAATAAATAAATATAAATAAATATATTTATAAATATAAATATTTATTTATTTATTTAGAAATAATGAAAAATGTTGGTTTTAATAGTAAGTCCTTTTATACATTAGTATATACTGCTGGATCAATTTATAATGTTGTGTTTAGAATTTGTATACCCACGGTTTTTCGCCAAAATTTATTTTTCGCATGGAAGTAAACTTCACGCAGTCTTCCTACTTTACTCTTTTTTTTTTTGGTTTGGCAATACTCCCACTGCCCTTAAGGTCTGTTAAGCAATTCATGGGGCAGTAAATTGTTTCGTTTATTAAATAAAAAAAAAACAAAATAAACACTTATTCTCTAAGGTGGGTGATTGGACAATCCCCGGACACGCCATCCCTTACAAATTAAATATATACATTCCGCGCATATGCGACGAGGAAGAATAGTGCTTTCCACTTCTCTCTTTATAAAAAGAAACTAATTATATTTACGGGCGGGCTCCCTCTCCTCCAGAGACGCGATGGAGCTATACCCTACAGCGACTGCCTCTCGCGCTCAGCTACCTTCTTTACACCCATCACTGTCGATGCAATTTGGGCTACCGTTTCCCAGTTGGCCGGGAACTCCAGCATGTGGGCGATTGGATTGCGTGGATAGAAACGACCTATAATGAGTATAAGAGAGTCGTCTCTTGTCCACTCAAACGCCTCGCAACGAACGAGCGTGTGAAAGGCGTTGTCTTCTAACTCGCTGTAAGAGTCGGGCGGTCCGTAATGAGAACACCCGTCGTCCGAGGCACCCGTGACTAAGAAATGAAACGTCATCTCACCGTGGGCCCTCCTCACCTATCAACCCCCACTTTATCCCAAAAACTTCACACCTTCACAAGAATTTTACAATTAATTTGCTAGAATTTTATCGACTATTTTTAGAATTTACATACCCACAGTTTCCTGCTACTTTTAACTTATGATGTGTAATTGTCCCAACAACTTATTGTATACCAGTCATTGAGTCTGAGTGTATTAATTATAACATATCCTATTATCCATTTATAATCATAGTTTTGAATGAATTTCGTTAATTTTTGTAATTTAAAATATTCTATTATTAATATTAAACAACCATATGTGCAAATATGAGAGGGAAGGTTAGGGGACTAATTCCCCCCCCTACATTTTAAATACGCCCTTCAAAAATTGATGACTGTCACTTGTCAGTCTTTATTGTTATGTATTATAATTTTTTTGAGGGTTTTGAATTGGTATAAAAACCTCATAAGAGTGTTTGGGATAGATTTAGACTTCAGCCTCCCCCTCCCCCAAATCTCAAACACTATTTGTACAACCTATTTAAACAACTTTTATTAAAACATCCTTTTATAGAAATATGTGTACAATTAATTGTAATTAATTTTTAATGCTTGAAATAATGTATTAAATACGGGTTTTCAAGAAAAATGTTGCGATGTATTTTAATACTTAATGTTTTTTTATACTATGTATTTTATAAAAACGTATAATTATTATATTATAATATTAGTTCTTATTAATAATCTAGGTGTTATTTGGAATTAGGTGATGTTATTTTTGTAATCAGACAAATCATCCACCAACATTTATGCTATTATTGAGTCTCCATCTAATGTACCAATTATGAACAATAATATCATTGATAATTCACTTTCCTCTGATTCTTCAATTGATGCTGTTGAAAATTAGGGTGGCCATGGAAATGAATTTCTTATTATTCAAATGCCAAAAGCAACGTATAAGAAACGAAGAATAACGAAATATATAGGATTCCATCCCGAAATGGGAAAAATATTAAGTACTTCAATAACACGTTTAACTTTGGATAATTTATTAAAAAACTGTAATTCCACTACGCCGATACGTAAAAGAAAATATCTTGTTCAAAATACGTGTCATATTGACTCTGTAGTATCAATCATAGTAATGGCATATACTTATAATATAACATATAAATGATTTATTGATGCGAGTTATAATAATTGTTTAACATTTTGTAAAGAATTAGCTCTTCATAGAATATTAAAAAAACATATGTTGATCAACTTAATACACTAAAAGGAGTTTTTCCAGAAGATACAAGCATAATAAATGTGAAACTAATAAATTCAGAATGTAACGTTACATTTATCATTACGAATCTACTAAAAGATGAACCTTCAGCTAAAGAACATATATCATATTCTAAAAATCAATGTGTTAATAAATCAAAAACCAATAATAGTCGAACAATGATTACACAATTAAAAGAAATATATGCAATTCTTTATAAAATAGCTTACCATTATTGATGTATTTTAATCCATGAAAGTTTTAATAAATTCATAAAAATAGCTTGCTTTTATATGAAGATAATAAGACATAAAATTGCCCAGAAAAAACATGTATTGGTGTAATTAAATCATATCGCGCTCTTCAAAATTATATATGTATTGAAACTGATAGGCTTTTAGGAGATTCTAACAATAAATTGGATAATTTTTCATTTAACATCAAACTAAAAACGGAAAGGTTGGTCATTGAATTTAAATTAATTTCATATATAATAAATTATAATATCTCCTCATTATGTATTAAATAAAATTAAAATTTTCAAGATTTGTTTTCAGTTTCATATTCTACAAAGCAGTTACATATAATACTGTGCATTATGTTGCATACACACGTAGAAATGAGAAAAATTGGAAACTCCATAATGATATATTAAAAAAATATAAAGTTTTCAACTTCCCAAAAAAAGCAGCTAACTCATATTCATATGCTCTATAAGTTATAGGTGAGCATAGAGTTAAAGCCAATTTAACTTCCATTAAATCAAATTTTTCATAATTATCTTCTTCTTATAACAGCTCTAGAAGAAAAAGAAAAATATTTATCAAATTCACTTGTTATTGTAAATAATGTTTTTAAAAAATTAGAAATTTCAGCAACAGCTCTTTAAAGAAAACCAATATTTTTCTGACATACAGAAAATATTAGAAAACAATTCTGGGTTAAAAATTTAAATTTGAAAATATCAGTAAAATAATTGTTAGTCACTGTAATCAAAATAAATAACATTTTATTTATATTGTTGGTTTTTAATTAAAATTATACTAGCTGTATCACCTAGCATCGCTCGAATTAGATTAATCTATTACAGCTACCGTGGGTATGCAAATTCTAAAAATAGCCGAGTAAATCCTAGCAAATTAATTGCAAAATGACTGTTAAGGTTTAAAGTTTCTAGAATAAAATAGGGAGTGGCTGATTGTGAAATTGTTTTTCAATAAACGATGGCGACCCACTGCCCTAAGCACTGCTTAACAGGCCTTCAGGGCAGTGGGTGTAAACGCCAATTTTTACCAAAAAAAAAGGATAAAATAGGGACCCCGGACGCTGATACCCCCCGCGATACTCGACCGGTGGGTGAAGAGATCACACGGTGAGATGACGTTCCATCTCTCTCAGCTGTAAACGGAGGAGGGCTGTTTAAATCGGTTCCTACACCGGATCGGCCGTGCTTCAGAGAGCGGGTGTTCCCATTGCGGACCGCTCGACTCTTACAGCAATGAGGATGACGACACGTTTCACACGCTCGTTTGCTGTGAGATTTTCGAGTGAGCCAGAAACGACCTTATACGCGTTATAGGTCGTTTTCGACCGCGCGATCTCGTCGCCCAAATGCTGAAGTCCCCGGCCAAGTATGAAGCAGTTGCCCAATTCGCATCGACCATAATGGATATGGATACGAAAAGGAAGCGGACCCGGAGAAGCAGTCCTTGCAATGGGTAGCTTCATCGTGCGGCTGGGGAAGTGAAGGACGGTTGTAAACCGCCCTTAATCGGAATCAATGGGGGAGGAGCAGTAGGTATTGACCTGCCACTCTTACCTACTACAAAACTTTTGTATTTATACTTTTGTAAGGGGTAATGTGTCCTGTCACCCACCCCAGTGAAATATTGTATTAATTTTTATTGAATAAACGATGGCGACCCACTGTCCCAAGTACTGATTGATAAGCATTCAGGGCAGTGGATTTATTGCTGATAAAACACAACAAAAAAGTTGAAATAGGGGAGGGGTCAATTTCACGGACGTGATTAATACAATTACAATCAATGTAAATGTATACTTAAACAATTTTAAACACTCAATTGTAATAAACAAAAATGTCTTTCCTTTATAAAGGCACAGCACAAGAAGCTCTACATTTGTCATTTTATCGTCACTGTGAGTAAATAATAATGGTATTATGTGAATTTTTAGAGTTCATTAAAAAACTGTATTCTTCGTATTCTTTGAGATCAGCCCAAAATAATATTTTTTTAGGCCTTTTTTCTTTTAAAGGTTGACATTATGTCAATAAAAATATAATCATTAATTACGAAATTCCTTTAATTTGTAAGGTAATACTAAATAAAATATCACATTTTTCTTAGCAAACATGTCATATAAAAATCGCATACTTCTAAATAATTACTTTCATGTAAAAATAACAATTTTTTTTTTTTGTTGCAATAAGTAATTACTAGAGAATTTTCAAGTAAGTTACATTATTTTAAATGTTTAAGTGTAAAATAATTATTCTTTTTCTGTATATAAATCTTTACGTTATTCACTGATAAGTGAATTACAGTACGATAAGAATATTACTAAAGTATAATATAATACATAATATGTAGAATATTATATAAGAAATCCATACCATCAGTGAAATACAATATGATTACTTTAATTATACACGATATAAACAATTAAAAATATTAATAATTTTCTAAATTTATAATTCGAAGTTTTGAAAATTGATTTTAAGAAATTGAATATTTCTTATATTTATTAACACACCTTCATTTTTCTAATAGTTAAAGTTGAACACATTTCAATTTAAAATGAAATAAATTATTTTTGTACTTTCTATTAATTTCCTTACTATAAATAAACATATTAAGCGTATACCAATCAAATCCGACCAATAGTAATTCGATATATTATGTGGACATATTAAATATAATTAATGATGCAGGATAGTGCATAGTATTTGTATTAATAACATTAATAAAGTAAAAAATTATGAATGCAAATAGATTTGTCGCGTGAATACTTTATATACATGAGAGAAAAACTCGCACCATTAATAAGTATGATTTATAAGCTATGGTTCATATGAAAATAATTATTATAATAACCAAAAAAATTGATATTATACCACTATAAACAATGGTAAATCATGTTCACTCATGGAGAGAGTGTGACTTTAAATATGAAATAGTCTTCTCTCCGAATTTACAAAATAAAATTTGATCAATTAGTAGCAATCAGTCGATCTTCCTACTGCATGACCGGTAACATTGTACTAAGTGCTTTTGAACCGTACAGACCGGAGAAAAATTTATCGTTAAAATAATAAACAAGAAATTATTATTTTATTGCTTGGACGACTTGCCACGTCCAATGTTCGTCTTTCTATATGTTTAGATATAAGTATACATCTCGAACAACGCGATTTTTTGTACCTTAGTCACATACCTAATGCGTACATGTAAAAAACAATTCGGCTAAAAAAAATAATTAAGTTATTATCTTAATTTATCCAATTTTAAAAAATGATACAATTATTCATATTTTTCGAAATAAAATTATAAGTTTTCATTTTTTTTAATTTTAAATAAGGGGTGCAATCATTTTGTCATCCAAGCCAGGAATTATCACTTACTACACTACATTATTCTACAACTCATTTTAACTATATTTTGTCATCTTAAAATTTACTCTTAACTGTCTCCGTATTTACGTAAGCAGTTAATGACTTAAGAAATGTTAATTATTTATATCATTATTATAATAATTATAATTTAACTTATATAGATGGCACAAACGCAAAAAGTCCGATGGAATATTGCAACACAAATGAACCACCTGCACGTCCTGTATTACAATATAATAATCTTGTATTCGATCCTAGCCAACAGTATCACCAATTGTCTGATCATCAAAATGAACCGCATACTGTGTCAACAACTAAAACAGACTCTGATGAATATCCTTCTAATTATGGAAACATTACATCAACGTCTACATCTAATGCAGATGAAATTGATTATCTGGGCTTCGACTTAAATCAATTGCCTCCAGAAGAATATGAAGAAAATGAAGAAACCGTATAAAAGTTGTTTAATGAAGTCTCAGTTTTTATAACTTGCGCGTTTTATATTGCATAGTTTTTAAATTAGTTTTTAATGGTATAATCCTATATGATATTATAAAAACTAATGTTAATAATAAATGAATCACTTAGTAATTAATAAATTGAAAAATTTTGATGCTGGTATTTTTCGATAAATATAAATAAATAAACATTCGTAAATGTTCGATCATTTTAATATTTTCGTTTTTTTACAACAACATAATTGCACAGCAAATGAAATTTCTTAAGCTATATTGTATATCGATTCATAAAGTATTATTAAAATAGATAAAGAAATAAATACGATAGTGGGCAGAAGACGAAATACATTGTGTTTCTTCCTTAAATCAATGTTATTAATGATTTATTTATTTTTATTATCCAATTTAACGCGATGGTCAATTATAAACTATTATATCATTAAGTAGCTAATAAAACTATCTAATGTTCGACATGATCTCGTGTGTGGAAGAGACAGTGACGTACACTTTATATACATGTACTATAAGTGTTTTAAAATATAAAATTTAGCCTCGGCCCCCTGGTACGTATCAAATGAAACTCTACACAAAGACTTAAAAATTGCCACAGTTGATCAACTAGCCAAACTATACTATAACAAATTTCACTCTAAACTGCATCACCATCCCAATCCTTTAGTATCCCACCTATTATCACGTACTCTTCCCGACAACCCTCCACGACGCCTTAAGAGGAACTGGTGCCGCGACCTGTTAAATTAATATGAAAAAAAAAAAAATTTCCAGAGGGTACCCCATCGCTGGATGATTTTCCCTCATCATGTGCTTCATGTGTCATTTTTATTACATATGTGTTATATCAGTCATCTCTTTTACTTATTGTGTTGTATAATACAGATTGTAAATTTTCAAAATAAAAAAAAAAAAAAAAAAATATAAAATTTGGCATAGTCATGAAATCGACACTTTATGTATGCCATTCGCTTTAAGGTAATAATAGACGACCAAAACGTTTCTGTGTGAATATTATCTAAACAAAATTCTATATATATATATATTTACACACACACAAGTCATCCGTTGAAGAATGATAAGGGTTTAGGAGTAGGGTTAATATGTGTGTCAATGCCTCTAGTGTATATCGAAGCTCACACACGAACACGGACAAATACGCTCCACGCATTTTGGGGGTGAATTCGGAGACCGGAGAACAGGGACTGGTACTTTAATGATTTTATCGGTTCTGGGTTCAGTTCTTAAAAATAAAAATTCTGCTCCGGTTCGTGGATATTATGTATTTCGGTTCCGGATAATACCGGTATTTACCGGTTCCTAAACATAATAGAAATTAGTATTAACAAGTAATAATTTGTTAATTATACTGTGTATTCAGTATACAAGTAATATTACCTTATATTACTTAACCTTAGCCTTATCTTCATTATCCTTAAAGTTTTACACATTTTCAAACTTTTTTGAGAAATATATAAGACTTTTACATAATCACTTGTGAGAATAATTTACTAATATTCTTCTTGTCATCAATCAATGTTGATAATTTGATTTTGAATATTTTAGATTTTTAGATTAATGAGGAATGTATTAGTTTTATAATAATGTGCTATTTTAATTTACTTCTATGTCTTTACTTTTTATAGATTTTTTTTTTTTTTTTTAAAGGAAGTTTCGCAAAAATTACATTTAGATTTTTTTGATGGGAAATTCATTCAAAATTAATTACCATTATTATTTATAATAAATAAACCCACGAAATTAAATCTGAGAATTTTAAAATAATTTCAAAAATATCAAGTTGATCAACAAATAGAAATCAATTATCAAAAATCTAGGTAATTTATAATTTGGAAACCATTAGGAATGAGAGTGGATACGCGAGTGTTTCCGTTTCTACGATAATATAGACTTTATCACAAAGTTCTACCGATGATTCGTGTGCTTCTCAATTTTTACCACGGTGCAACTTCCTCCGAACCAGCCTAAATCGTTACGAACACCCATTTTACCACATTGTCATTGCACGTGCACGCACGTACGAGTTCTCATATAATTTATACAAATATATACAAGAGTCTTTGCAAAATTATCTTTTAAACCGCAGTTGTTTTCGTTCATACATATTCATAGTATTATTAGGTCTGAGTATATATAAGAACTTTACGCTCACACACACACACACACACACATACACACGAGTCTAAGAATTACCACTGGATCCGGACGTTACTATAATTATTATATGTGCGAGGCTGAAGTGGATACGACGACGTGTTTGTCGGAGTGTAGAATTATTTTTTAATAGATAGAAACATTCTGATCGTCGATTCGTCGCTGTCACACTGTGTTCCTTAAGATAAGAGCACAAGTCATACCGCGAGTTCTATAATCTAACGTCCGAAAAACGATATTATGTAACTAGATAAACAAAAAAAATATATATATAAATTTATATCTTAACAATCATATATACATATATATATAAATGTATACTTAAATATACAAAAATCCTATGAGTATTATTATTATTATTTTATTTAAATTCCTTGATTCTTTCATTTCTCTTCTATTTTATTTCTTTATTTTTTTATTTTTTTTTTTTTTTTATTGCATATCTGTTTTACTCTTTATTTGTTTTTTCTTTTATTTTTACTACTATATTATAACTAGATAGATTTATTTACAGAGATGTTTTTTCGATTGTATAAGATGACTTCGGCGAATTAATACACTGGTTCAATTCAAACTAGAATATAATATTGCGGAATTTAATTAATTACTTTACAGATATTGTACAATATTATTGTATTAACGTATTATCTATATGTAATCATAAATATAAAACAATGGAATATTTATTTCACGAATTAGATATTTATTTATAATTCAAGATTAAGCAAATACAATTAAATATTCAAATTTTTACAATATTACATAACTGAGCAACATATTCCAGTTTTTCTACTGTCCTTTTTTTTTAATGAACTTGACGCTAAACACAGGAATTTACGAGGACAGATAAGTTGTTACCTCACAAACATAAGTCAAATGACATCAATATTCAAATAACAATTACCTACAATACCCATTAGGATTTTTCAAAATAATGCAGTTATCAAGTTAATAGAATTATAATAGTATGTTTTAAAAGTAGGGATAAAATTTTTCTAGCACAGTTGGATAATCAATTTGACCCTATTTTTATGATGGGCGACAAAATTGTATGCCTGATCTGAGGTTTTACTGATTTCATTGCTTATTAACGTCTATCAAAATGTCATCGTTTTTATTTACATCCTGGAGTTAGCCATTTGTATTCATATAGGCTGTGATAAAACTACAAAAATATAGATTAAAAAATGTTCATATATTTTCATTCAAATAAAAAACAAAAATGCAGTTAAAATCCGAATTATTACTTTAAAATGTGTATTTAAGTACAATTTAATAATAAAAAAAATATATATATCAATAGAAATTGATTTTTTACTTGATTTTTTAATTGAACACATGTTTGTAAAATAATATTCCAATATTCCAATTCGTTTTAGATTTCGTATATTGCATCATTAAACTCAAAATGTCGGATTATGATTGACGACAAATATAAAAAATGAATAAATTTCCTTTATAATTATTTGAAGGTAATACAAGTTCATTTAGTTTTATATTTAAATATTTTTGCTATAATACTATTTACAATAATAATAATAATAATTTTGATAACAATTTTACAACCCACAAAAGAATTATGCATATAATATAATATAGATTTAATATGATAAAATCATAAAATTGTAATCAATTTCTACAATAACATTCTATTAAATTTCTTCGACAAACTATATTTCATCATCTATGCAAATACTAATGATTGATTGATCATTGTTTGCTCAAAACAAGCTTTCATTTTTTTTTAAATTCATATAAGAACAATGAAATACTGTTTTAATTTTAATGATTAGTATAACGACAACAACGACAAAATAATCATGTGTTTTAGAAAAATAATTTTTGTTGCCGCAACTATTGTAATAATTTTTGAAAACGCTGATGCAGGTAGGTATAAACTTTGTATAGTATGGAGCATTTAAATATGTGATTTACAAAAGCTATATCGTTGTATTTACCATATTTATGTTCCAAACGCAGTATAATATAGTTTATTAGGAATATGAAATTGTTCATTAGTGGTATTTTTTAATAGATTGGAAATCAGGTATGTATTTTTAGAAAATTATTTGCTAAATAATTCTATTAGAAACAAAATATTTATATTATCAGATTTTTTAAAGAATTTATACCTGCTTTTTAATATAAATTTAACGCAAATAAAACTCCATAAATGATCCCTTCAAGAAAAATGATACCATATTAATAAAATTGAAAAAAATCTAGACAATTCATCCATTCATTAATGAAATTTATCCATTTGTAAATATATAGAAGATATTCATAACATACATTTATCGGATCAAAATTATTCATGTTATATTTTAACAGAGCATACATACAATTATTTTATCAGATTATTTTGATAATCATGTTATCGGCTTTTCTTATATCAATAATATTAGTCATAGCAGGTCAAGATACAATGTACAATTAAGCGACCGAGTGACATATTATACACAAACACACGAGGAAATCAAATGTTTTATTTCTGAAAATTCAGGATTCACTTATGTATTTACAGAATATTTGTAGACATTAGTTAAATAGTATTTAAATTTTTAAATTTTATATATATATTTTTTTTTAAATTTATTATAATAATAATTATTTTAAAAATATTCTCTGATCAATATACATTATCAATCCCAAAAAAATGCAAACCAAATATAAAAATTTCGTTGTACAATGATTCATTGATTACTCGGCCTTTTAAATGGGAAATCAATCTTTATCTTAGGTCACAATGTGAAATTCACATGCAAGTTAAATTTACATAGATACATATGACTAATAATATAATTTTGTTTTTTCTGTTAAGATTGTATTGGTAAGCTTACTGATTACCTATTAATAAAGAGTTTTACTATTCAATATAAGAGAAGTTTTGGAAAAATATTTTCCACGCGAGTTTTGAAATTTTATAAATATTCAATCAGAATCAATATAACTATTTGAAATTTAATATTTTCAATAATCACTGAAAATAAATGTACATCGTTATGTTATATACGAGACAATTCGATTATCATGCGATTATAAAGCCGTCGATACTTTGTAGTGTGATGCATGAATAGTTCATATTTAATATCAATCTTATGAACTAAATGAAATTAAACATAAATTAATTCATATCGTAATTAATTAATTTTATGTGTATAAATATGTTTATAACATTTTAATATTAAATATAATAATTACTTAGAACAACTCATAACAAAAGGTCAATGTACTGGTATGTAATTTTGGTCTTTTTTCAATATATATATATACAGTGGCAGCTCATGGTCGTTGATGGAGAGGGTGCGACTTCGAAATAGTTCTCTCTTTGAATTTAAAAAAAAACCCCGAAACAGTGAATCAATTAGCAACAGTCACACGATCTTCCTATTGCATGACCAGAAATAATGTTCTACGTGATTATTGATCATACAAGCCAAAGAAAAAAATTATCGATGATATTGACAGGTTGACTACCACGTTTACAATTTTTTGTACACGAAATATAGTCCATACTTTTACGTGATCATTTTTTATGCTATCCAAAAAAAATTGAGCTATAATTCGCAAAAAACGTCATATTTATACACGCTGTAGTTTGATAAAATATCTAGTATGCAATAATATGTACACCAGAACAAAAATGGTAAGTTAAGGTATATACGAAAATTTGTACATACTTCATCTGGTTCAAAGTCTCGAAAAATACCGTGGCAGTCAGCTTCTTAATACTAATATATTATGATTTTATTGTTTTGACGTCGCGACGCGGCTTTTGTCCAAATGTTACGTCCATTAGACAACGGTTCAAATGCACACGTACAATGCTAATCTTCCTGTGTATTTAGATTCACGTATACATCATGGACGACGCGGCGACATTTCGTCCTTATATGTCACTACATATAACTTATGCGTATTCGATCCCGGTAATAGCAAGGATACGACATTAAAAAAATTGTTTATATTCTTGTTTTACTCGATCCAATTTTAATAATATTTGAATAAACAATCAACTTATGTATACATTTAAAAATAAAATTTCAATTTTTATTTTATTTTTATTTTAAGTAGTAGGTGCGATCGCTCTGTCATCCAAGACAGAAGCCGCCACTGTATTTATTTATATAAATATATATAAGATCGAAAAGAAGTAAAAAATTGATGTTTTATTTAAATAATTTAAATTAATTATACTGATTACGAATTTTACATTATTTATATATCTTATGCAATTTTGTAAATGGACATATAACAAATTATAATGTATTTTGAAATTAATTATTTTATTGCAATTTTTTAGTGGACGATACCAGTAGTAGTGCTTTCAAAAAAATATATGATAAAATGAGTGAGTAATTTAAAAATAATAATTTTAATTTTAAAATGCATTGCTACAAACAATATTTTAAAAACTTATACACGTCTCACTTATACGTGAAACCCGAAGCTACACGAACGTGCCGGCCGAAGCCGAAGAGATCCACCAAAAGAAGTGAAATCGCAAAATTATCGTGCATTCGCCACAACAAATACATTGTCACGTTGTGATATAAACTTTGTTTCAATTGTGAACTAGACGATGCCCGTGATTGACATTTAATTGATTACACGTAAATGTATAATAAAATATTAATTTTTTTTTACTAGTTGTTCCTGAAAGAAGAAGTTATAATATGAGAAGAAAAGGTATTTTTTCAAACTTTTCAACAATTTACAGTTTCATACCAAATGTCTTAATATTACAATACGTTTTACTGATGTAGTACAATAATATTGCCAGAAATGTCGAATAATATATTGTTATGTGTTTCATTATACATACAACTTCCTAATCATATAAATATGATTTTTTTAGGAATTAGATATGAATATCAAGACCATCTTTACATGGCGAATCCTTTCGAGTATGTTCTTTCACGTAATCGTTAGTATAAATGAATATTATGTATAATTTGAGTGGGGGATATTGATATATGTGAAAATAAATCATCATTTTGATATTTATAAAATAGTTTTAATTTAATGGAATTCATCCAATTTGTAGTTGACATAGACGCCAAAATTACAAGTCCAGAAAATTGGTGTTTGACTCACATACTAGGTTCGTACTAGTTTCCGATTAGTTACTTTCGACCTTGTCTATACTTGTCATTTTATTGTACATATATTATAATTATATTATATAGATTCATACAAAATTATCAAAAATTCGTAATAAAACGTATTGAAATTAATTATTAGATTTTATTAATAGACATTATATTTATAATATTTATTATAGATATTACAATTATTAGACATAAATTGTGCATCTAATTTCAATCTTAAATCATAAACTTTTAAATATCTACGAAAATAAAAGTGGATAGTAACTTTGAAATAGTCTGCTTTGATTCAAAATTATTTCAAATAAGTAACACAAAATTTAAAATAAAATGGTATTAAAAATATTGTTTTATCACTATTAAGTTAAAATATAATTTCATCAATCGTGTTACTAATATCTAATTCTATTTTAAATATTATACATTTTAAATATAATATATTTTGATTACATCTTGAATATTAAAATAATAAGATAAATAAATTCAAATTTATTTCTTGAATTTATATATATATATATATATATATAATGTTACAAACACAAATTTTTGAGGTAAAACTGAGTCCGAACCTAATTAATTCAAATTATAATGAATTTGAACAACTCTGAACTTCCAATATTTTATTCAAACCCGAATCGAATCGAACTATTCAAGTTAAATATGAAACCCAAACCCAAACCTCATAAAAAGTTAAAATGATTAAATTAAATTAATAGCATCAAAGTTTAACTCGTTAAATTTAAATGTTTGTAAATTTAAATAATTAATTATTAAATAATTAAATAAGTAATATAGGAATTTAGTATTTGAAATCATTTGTTTTTTAATTCTAATGAAAAATTAGTACCTAATGATAATGTTATTATCAGATATGCATTTAATCGTGCGGCTAATCCAAAAAACAAACGCTTTTGGTATATCATGCGTATAATACATTATAATACGATTTTTATACCATAGCATCTTATGTACGAGTATGGATCAAGGCGTTAAAGGAATACAGTGTAAAAAAATACTCACATAATATTTTTGTCTTTTGTCTAAAAAACGTGAAGAACTTCTATAACTAACCAATATTAACTATACAACAACACGAATGAACCTAAAATAAATACTCATTCTATGACTAGCATTATAACCACAGTCACGAACGCAAACTATGATGATTTGTAACTAATTTAGCAAGTACTTAGATATTATCAACACGAAAACCAAAAAATGTATTTTAGCTACAAAACTGCTATGAATGTTTTATATGGATAGTATATAATTTTTTCTTCATAGCCTACCGATAATACTTTAAATTTATGTAAGCAATAATCATCACAAATTATTCAGAAGCAAATGATTTGTAAACACTTGTTAATACAACACTTTATATTATTATAATGATAAACGACAACGCAAATGGAAAAATATATTGTGAGTATTCGTATAACTGGAGATTGCGGAAACAAATTAATAACTATCCCGAAAATAGAATTTTATCTATCTAAACATTTTTATTGTTTTCCGACAAATCTAACAGTTAATAACATAACTAATATATACATATATAGTTTTAAGATATATATATATATATATATATATATCTTAAAACAATATATTAGTTAAAATTTGAGAAATGTGCATTTCTCAATGTTCGGAGAATTTTTAAAATCATCTAATACATCCAAATATACAACACATCATGAATTATTTATTTTTTTTTTAAGTGTCTAATTTCCTTTTCATTTCAAAATTTTATGTCATTATTAGTACACGATTAACGATCTCATAAAAAATGGTTTTAGATTATTATTCAACAATATATGAGTACACGAATGATATTCAGAGCATTTGCAAAAGTAAAATAACAGATTTATACTGTATTTTATAATTATCATATAAAATTTTTATGCGTGAAATTTTATTGAATAGAATTATAAAACTGATATATAAAACATTTATGATAATATTTTTAAGAATACATTTTTGTTAGTTAAATACTCTTAACATACATACTTTTAGAGATTATATTTTCGATAAATTTTACATTATTTGAAATTAAACATCATTTCAAACCGTTTTTATATTATTGTAAATAATCTATAAAATAATATAACATTAATATAAATATATAATTATATTTTACGCTTGTTAACTACTATTGACGTGAAGTATTATTTGTATTTTTACTTAAACTTTAATAATTATATTTAGTTGAAATGGAAAAAGTCGGTTTTGACAGTAAATAATTTTTGTGTACATTATATATTATATAATATACTGCCGGGTTGATTAATAATGTTGTAAATAGCATATTAATTTTTAACAATAATCAAAATTAATGTTTTTATCATACAATAGTATAATATTATTTATAATGAACAAATTTTATTTTTATAATTACAAACAATGCAAATTCTCCATTGTAATAAACAAAAATATCTCTTTATTATAAAGGCACGGCCAAAAATGCACTAAACTTATCATTTTACCGTCACTGTGAGTAATGATTATTTTATATTATGTGAGTTTATAGAGATTCTTAAATACATATTTCTTAAAATAATTTTGTTGTTCTCCTAATCTAGGTCTAATTTAAATCAATATTTTTACAAATCTTTTTCCTTTAAAAAAAACTATTCAATAATCAAATCAAAATCTCTTATAAAATATTTATGTAATTGCTATTAGTCGTATGTTATTAATCATCCAAATAAAAACCTTCAACTTGTTTCTGTTACTCGTATGGTAGTAATTAATGAAATTTCACACTATTGAACAATGAAAATAATATGATTACAAATTGTTGATTTATATTTCACTATAATACTACATTATACTTTATTACATTATTTTTTTTATTTTTTTTATTTTTTTATTTTTTTGATTTAGTATATAGTAAACAGTTTACAAGTAAGTTATATATTTCTTAACGTTTTGGTGTGAAAAAATAACTATTTTGATTAATAACAAACAACCTTAGTATGTTTAATGATACACGAATTACAATAAGAGATAAAAAAACTAATATATAATATAGTAAATTAGATTTGAAATATTGAAAGGGAACAACAGTCAAGAAAATCAGAATTAGAACTTTTAGGTACTTGATAAAATATTAAAAATTTCTAAAGTAATATTCAAAATTTGCGTATATCGATTTTGAACAAATCTATATTTTGATAAAAATATTCATTTTTTTATTAATGAAAAATTATTCATTTCATAATTGAGTCAACTCAAACTTTATAAATTTGAGAAAATTAACTGATCAAATACAAATAAATCTACTCAGCAAGTATACGTTAAGACATGTAGAACTTTTGAATTTGATCACTGTTATGTATTGTGTATACTGTAGTGTTATTATGTGTAAAATTAATAATGTATAATATCATATATTTAAATAGTGTTGACACGTGGATACTTTAATTACATTAGAAATACTCTCGAGCCGTTGATAAGTATGTTTTATAAACAATGTTTTATATTTAACAATTATTACCAATGAATTGATTTCAGTCAATAACATTATTACATAATATCACATGTATGAATAATTTCATTTGTAATTCAATATTACAAAGATAAAATGAAAATTAAATAACGCTATTGATTGAAAACAGAAGCTTATACAATTTAGTGATTTACTTTTATTTCCGAAAAATGATTCTCAAATAATTACAAAACAATTTAACATTTACAATTCATCATTTAAGATGATAAAAGTTTGTTATTAATTTCAACCAACTGCTATACATAGTCATCACTAAATATAACACTCATTTATTTCCTTTTGTTTAATAGTATTTTTGTATTTTTCCAAGCCAAAGAAATGACTATAATTTTTGATTCTTCGTGACCAACAAAATATCAATCAGAGAATTTTAGGCCTATGATGTCATTTTTCAATCGAATTAGTGATTTGTGTAAATAGTTCATTCGTTTTATAAGCCATAGACTGTACTTAAAGCAAAAAATTAATTACGATTTCAACTAAGAAATTATACCTTTATACTCAATAATGGCACATAGTCACTTATGAAGAGTGCGGCTTTAAATATGAAATACTCTTCTCTTTGAATTTACAACAAAGAAAAAAAAACCGAAACGGCTAATCAATTAGCAGTAATCGGCCAATCTTCCTACTGCATGAACAGAAATAATGTTTAATGTGCTTATGAATCATATAGGCTGGATAAAAAAGTAATCGTTTTTATTATTAATAATAAATTATGATTTTATTATTTGGACGATACGCTGCGTACAATGCACGTCTATCTTTGTATTGAGCAATCTTATAAAGTATTTGAATACAAATATATGAGTAAAAATATTTAAATACTTTTGTAGTATTTAGAATTCATTTTAAATAAAGTATATTTAAAGTTTTTAAATTTTATTTCATAGGTATTTGTTTTAGAATTACAAATACTTTTATTTAAATACTTCTATTTAAAATTTCTTTCAAAAGTTTTAATTTTAATACATTTTATTCAATCTAAATAAATTTTTAAATATGTTGGTGTATTACAATTTCAAGTATATTATTATATCTGACAGACGGACTTATATGTATATGCGGGTGTAAAGTGTATAAAGTCGATAAATATCGTAACCGCGGACGGATGATAATCGGCTGTGTGAAATTTGTCTAAAAATAGGTAATAACAATAACTAACATCGAGACTCGACCTAAAACGTTGGTTTTTCAAAATTTATATTTAATTTGATAATAAAATTTAAAAAAAATTGTAATTTATATTTATTATCTCACTGATTCTTTTACAAAATAAAATCTAATTTTCTTAGCTTCATTGGTAGATGATTTATTACTTCTTATTTAATATTATAATTGTTTCTTTTTTTAGAGTTAGTAGGGTTGTTCCTATTTATTTATACTTTTTCACCATAATATATATGCTATGTCTAATAAATCTAAATGTAACGAATGTGATACACTGTGCCTAACACTGTATCAAAAATATATCCATGTATACTATGAGAAATTTTGGTAAAAATTATAATTACTAATTTTGAAAATATTGTATAAGTTAAAATATTTGTAATAATTTAAATATGTATTACATTATTAATTTATTGTATTAAATATTTAAACCTTGATATTAAGTTATAAAGAGGTTTTAATACCTATAAAAAAATATATTTTAAATAATACGATTTATAAAATATAATTAATAGCCCCGTTTGAATAAGTATTTGTATCTCTATTTAAATATAATTTTAAAAGTTTTTTTATACAAAGCTTGTATTTAGATATATGTATGAATCTCGGGAAACGCGATTTTTTCCCCTATTAGTCACATACCTTATGCGTACGTGTATGAAACAATACGATGTAAAAAAATTATTATGTTATCTTAATTAATCCAATTTTAATAAACAATGCAATTATTCATACATTTCAAAATAAAACTATAAGTTTTCCTTTCGTTTCATTTTAAATAAGTGGTACAATCATTTCGTCATCCAAGCCAGGAGTTGCCACTTACTACACTACATTATTCTACAACTCATTTTAACTATATTTTGTCATTTTAAAATTTACTCTTAACTGTCTCCGTATTTATACAAGCAGTTAATAACTTAAGAAATGTTAATTATTTATATCATTATTATAATTATTATTATTTAACTTATATAGAAGACACAAACGCAAAAAGTCCGATGGAATTTTGCAACGAAAATGAACCACCTGCACGTCCTGTAGAACAATATTATAATGTTGTATTCGATCCTAGCCAACAGTATCACCAATTGCCTGATCATCAAAATGAACCTCACACATTTGATCTTAATTTTCCACCAGCTGTATCAACATCTCTAACACACTCAAGTGAATATCCTTCTTATTATGGAAACATTACATCAACGTCTACATCTAATGCAGATGAAATTGATTATCTGGGCTTCGACTTAAACAAATTGCCTCCAGAAGAATATGAAGAGAATGAAGAATAAGTATAGAGACGATTTAATGAAGTTACGTGTTTTAAAATTTACGCATCATATATTGCATTATTCTAAAATTAATTTGTATTGATATATTCCCATATAATAATATAAAAATATAATTCTAATAAAAATAGACACTCAGTAATTAATAAATAGATAAATTTTTAGGCTAGTAATTATCTGATCGATAATTTTCGTATTTTCATTTTTTATAACAACAGCAAAATCGTCTGCACACAAAATTTCTTATACTATATATTTTTTTTTGTTATTAAAAGAAATTTTGTACTAAATACACATCAAACTTCAAAAATTTAAGTGATTGACAAATATACTATATTTTCTATCAATTGATAAAATATTAATTATACTAAAATAAATAAAGAAATAAGGCAGAGTATTAAATACATTTTGCTTCTTCCTTAAATCAACATCTTTAATGATCTTTATTTTTTTCTTTTTAAGACTCGTATATAAAACATATAATATAATACGTACATAGTAAAAACATTTGAAATATATATATAGTATAAGAATATTTGTAAGGAATTTTTTTTTCCGGGAGGTTCAATATAATTTTCAAATCTTATCGACCGATATCAATGATAGCCAAATTAGTAAGTTGGACAAAACTCATGGAAAATTCATTAGAAATTTGTAATTTTCATATCTCGTCAATACTAGATAGAAATAAATAGCAGAAAATTATGATATAGGAGTAATTCAAATACGATATATCGATATACATGTTCTATTCTCTTGCGTCATCGGATATTACAGTGACTCAATGACTTCTCTGAGTGATACAAAACATCGCATTACACACTATAATAATCGTTGTAAGTTTCACTGAGTCAAGAAGGCTTTTGCTGTATATGTAAAAATGGAATATTACGGCGAGAAATTATGACACCAGAGGCAGTATCAGTAGTTAAATATCGACATTGAATCTAACTTAACAAATTCTCGAATTTTTTTTGTTTTTTTTGATTCTTAATGGCTTTTTAATAGGTTATATGTCGATTGCCATCGATTGATAGATTTCACTAGGCACAAGTAAATATTAATCGCGAATTGATTGTCTACACGCAATTAGTAAATTGTAAAGTATATCATTAAATTGGTTATAAAATTATTTTATGTTCCATATAATCTCGTGTGTCGAAGAGGGTTTTTATGTATATATTTCTGGATAGTCATCGGAACGATTAGATGTTGAGTTTTGTTCGCTTCACCGCGGTACAATGATGACACGTCATATAAGTGTACTTCGAGTGTATTATAATATAAAGTTCGGCGTAATCATGAAACCGACACTTTCTTAACGTCATTCGCTTTAAGGTAGGGGTGGATGATGAAAGCGTCTCTGTGTGTATATTATGTAAACATATTCCATATATATATATATATATATACACACGTATATACAAGTCATCCGTTGAAGAGTGATATGGGTATGGCAGTAGGGTTAATATGTGTGTCAATGCCTCAGAGTGTATATCGCAGATCACACACGAACACGGACAAATATGCTCTACGCACTTTGGGGGTGAATCCGATAAGTGACCGGAGAAAGATCGGTTTGAGTACGGGTAGAATGGCAATAGCCAAAAGACGACGGAGACGCCGCATGTTTGATGGCGATGAGGGCGGATACGCGAGTGTTTTCGATTCGTCGATAATATAGACTTTTCCACAAAGTTTTCCCGAAAATCCGTTTTCTCTCCTATTCCTATCGCGGCGCAACTTCCCCCGAATCAACCTGAATCATTAATAGCACCGATTTTATGACATTGCTATTGCACGTGCGTGCACGTGCTAGTATAATACATACAAATATATACACGAGTCTGTGCGAAATTATCTTTTAAACCGCGGCCGTTTTCGTTCATACATATTCATAGTATTATTAGGTCTGCGTTTATATAAGCATTTTACGCTAACACAAACACACATATATTCACGCGTTTAAGGATTACCATGGGGTCCGTACGTTACTATAATTATTTGTACGAGGCTGGAATGGATACGAAGATGTCGGAAGAGTTGTCGGAATATAGAATTATCTTTTATAAGCTCGAAACATTCTGATCATCGATTCGTCGTCATCAGGCTGTATTTTAAAAATAAGCGCACAAGTCACGGAGATGTTTTTGCAGAGATATTTCTTCGACTGTTTAAGACGACTACGACAAATTAACGACACCAAATCAATTTAAATTAGAATAAAATGTTCCCGAAATATTGACGTAGTTATACAGTCAAGTGTAACTACGTTACTCTAATTTCGAGTACGCAGTTTTCTCCTTTTTTTTAAAAAAAATTAATCAGCAATACTCTTGCGTCCCCTGATAATAATGCCGTAAAGCTTCCAGAAAACATGTACCGTCATCATTTATTTAAATAATAAATACAAATAAATAACATACTTTCTATTATAATTTAGTATATGAAATAGCTGCATACGCACTGAGCTGGGCGGCCTTTCCAATCAGAAGTATAAGGGGTACCGCCACCCCGTATTGCCTTGTAAACACCACAGCCTGGGTTTTCTTCACCCATAGATGGAGACCCAAATCACGGATGAGATCTTAGACGATTTCAAGGGCGACATTCGCGTGCTCTTACACAGGATCCACGGTATCCCCCCTCCGCTACGACGATTGTATCGTCTACATAACCGATCGCTGTTGTCCCCCTCGTCATTGGGAACCGAAACACAGCGTTAAAAGCGATGTTCCAGAGGAGCGGCCCGAGGACGGAGTTCTGTGTACCCCACATGTCATGTTCATTGTTATGGAGCCTCCCTGGTCATCATCGCACAAATGCAGGACCCTTTCCGCGAGGTATGAGCACAGAATTCGCCGTATGTACGACGGGAGACCAATGCATTCAATATGCATTTGTCTCCTATGAACTGAAAAAATTAAAATGTCATTGTATGTGATATTAATTTTTCATATTTACTTGAGAAACAAAAAAAATATTTTATCAACGTGTATATACTTTCGGTTTAATATTCAACTATATACGATAAATTAATGATAAATCAAGGTTTTTTTTTAAATAAATAAATAATTCATTTTTTTTTTTTTTTTTGTTAAAAAAATCTAACTAAAACTGTGCCTTATGAAATTGGCAGTAACCATTTTTGTAGAGTTACTAAAAATAATCAAATCAAAAGAACTACATATATATTAAATAAGTAAATATGACGAAAAAATACTTTTTAATACATATCTTCAAACACGTAATTATTTTATTAATATGTACTGTGAATAACAATTTGATAAACACATCATGGCAAATTTAATGGGATTCTGATATAACAATTTAAAATGATATAATATATTATAATTTTTATTGTAACCTTTTTGACACAAGTCATAATAACAACAACAATAATAACAATAATAATATAGGTACATTTATTTTGTTCGAAACGTATATTTAGTCCTTAGGACTAACGATATTTTATTATATTTTAAAAACTATATAAATACTGTAACATTAATAACACAATTTCAATCCGGATTAAATTTACCTCTACAGAATAATTTAATGTGCTCAGAAAGTATGAATTAATAAAGTGTTTAGTAAATATTTTTTTTCTGTTTGTTTATAAACTCGATAAAATTTCAGATTTAATAATATTTTTGATATAGGTTCCAAAAAAATACTATTTTATAATAATTCAATTGATATTAAATATAAATTGTATTCCCACTACAATACGAGTATATAGAAAAATGTTATTTTATATTAACTCGTGAACAATAACATTACTACATTTATATTTCATTATTTTTGTATCAAACTGCATAATATCAATTTTTATTTTTCTTGTCATTTTGTTAATATTATAATTATTATATAAAAATTAACGTAATTTAAAATCAATATTCAAGTAAAATAAAACCTAATAACATGACAATTTTTCGTTTTACTCACATTGTCATATCATTCGCTAACTAATTTTACACACCTTGAAAATGTTTGTTTAATGACATTTTTTTTATTTTTTTTATTATAGAATAATGTAATCGGTTGATCATAAAAAGCAAATTCCAGTATCTAGAGGTCATACATGTCCAATCCAGATATTTAGATATCGGTTTGCTTTGTTTTATACGAGCATATTTTTATTTAATTGTACTAATATTTATATTTCATATATTCTATTGGTCGATAAATTCCTCACAATATTTATATATATACATACATACATACATACATACATACATATGTCATCACACGGTATTCGAAAATACGAACCCATTTCACATAACATCGTAACATCTGTCATGACGTCATTCTGTTGCAGAATGAAAAATTTAAAAGTAAACGAACACAATTTTACACTACAGATGATTGTCTAGATATTATTATGATTTTGACTGGCATTATTTCGTACCTATGTATAACTGTTATAAATCTGATTAGACAAAATGGGAGAGATTGGTTTAATAATTTTATGACTGTATGCACTAAAATGACAACAAAACGAGAAGAAATTACTGAAAAATGTTATTATGCAATGATTTAAATGAAAATATAATTTTATATTGTAGCTTCTGAGAATAATAAAAATTTCAGTTGTTTTAAACACAGTTTTCTATGAAAATTGAAATGTATTCTATTACCGTTTTTGTGAAAATTAAACAAATGTTGTTTTTTAATCAATTAAAAAAAATTAATTCTGTATAAAATGTGTAAGTGTAATAAAAATAAAATTCAATTATTTCTTTGTTTGTGGAGGGAGAGAGAATTTAAAATTGACTGATAGTCAGTTGACTGTTAAATTTTTTCTCAGTGTTAAAAATTGTTTTATTTCTTTTTTAGTTAATTCTTTTACGTGTTTTTTACAGATTACAAAATTAATACTTGTTTTGCAATTTTATGCAATATGTTTTGTGATAAATTATTAATAAAAATATATATATATATATACACATTTAAAATAAATCCAATGAGTATTACCAAATACAAAAAAATATATAGAATTTTCGTATAAATTTGTTTATTCATTACCAATTAACGACTAAAAGTTATCGTCAGGTATAAAGTAAAAAAGTAAATACAACAACAAAAGTAAAAAATAAAATTCAACAAGAATGTATGGAAGAAATTATTATTATTACAATAATAATATAATGAGTCAAACCAAAAAGAAAAAATAATAAATAAAAGCAAATAAAAATGATTAAACCTCCACCCAATAATGAAAATTGTTTAATAATATAAAATTATTATTATTAAAAATATAAATTTTACGGTTTTTGTATAACCAAGTAGCATAAAATATTTTCATGATAATAAAATGTATAATGAAAATACCCAAATATTAAAACTTGATCTTTATAATAATAATAACGATAATAGCTTATAATTTCATGTCGAATACAAAGTAGCATGTAATTTAACATTCGTAAATGTCGTAAATGATTTTCGAAGACTTTGGTGTTTTATATATTATTACGTAATGCATACGTAATAAATACCAATGGAATGTAATTAGAACTAGCAGGCCGTATACAAATCGGTCTTGTTACGCGCTCGATTGATCCATGCGCTCCACCACCGTCTCCGTCCACATCGTAGAAAATCAAACATTCTAAATCTCGGTGAGCAACAAATTTATTTTCACCCTCCACTAAAACCGTATTAACTGAATATTGTTCTTTTTGCGGAAAATAAAAACAAAAAATTAACGCTGTTCAACACGGGAAAACGCACGTCTCCAAAAATTCTTTGCCTTGCCCCCACCCCCTCTACTTACACCAATACACACTCACAACAAAGTCGTTTCTAGAGCATTTAATCACAAGCCCTTTGTAGAAATGTTTATTTTTTTCAGGAATATAACCGTAAAACTAAATAACAGCCGTGTAAGGAGCGCATTAATTAAATATCCCCTTAGAGAAATATTACCGGGAAATAAAGCGTTTTCGCGATTACGCAGCTAATCGCCGGAATGTTATATTTTACGACAATTAATAACTAATAACGCGGTCGTTGCGTAGCGAAATTGATTTTGCGAGAAATGACATTGCAATTCCCCGAAACCGTATTGACCGTTTGAGATAATAATTGGTACAAATAAAGATGAGATATTCGATGCGAAAGGAATCGTTCCGATCGGATGTGAATTGATATCGGGAAAAACGACCGTTTGAAATACGCTTAAGAAATCAAATTACTGGCACAGTGAGAATACTGATGGTTATTCGTGTTACGCAATGTACGTTTGACAATACGTGCATGTATTCATTGTTAAGACAAACCGACGTGAGAAAATACACGCATACCCACAAGCATAATAATATTGTTAATTTCTTTTTGACTCTAAATGTAAAAAAAAAAAACAGAACATAATATTTTCTTTATCGATTGTTTTGAGGAACAAGCAAATGTAAAAATGAATAAATGAAATATCCTCAAACTCCTGTGACTAAGTTGTTTGAAACAATAAACATAATGTTTTACCGTTAATGCAAAATATATGTGTTCATATTTGAATAAGAGATTGGAGTTTTATCTCGTACGTGTTCAGCGACCACATTTCAAATTGCTTTTTACATAAATAAAGTGAACGCGGTAAAATAGGTAAACAATTGCTTTATTAAATTAACGAACGCGTACACACAACATAAATGCTATATTTATGTGCGCGTGCGTGTAAAAAATATAATAACGTGCTGTGTACTGTGTAGTATATAATATATCAAAAGGACGGATTGATAGAGGGGTCTGTTCTATTACTCGCAATTCATAAATTGGCATTACTATACGAAAACGCAAAAAAAAATTCAAAATATTTAACAAAAATTCGAAATTGTAATGCTTCAGGAAAATAGTGTAAAATAGATTTTTGAGATTTTTTTAAACATTTTATTAGTTTTCTACAATCAAACGTTTTATAACTCTAGCATAAAAACCTAATATTTTCTATATTTTAAGGAAAGCCAAAAAATCGTCCATTTTACTTATAACAGTTAAACTTTAAACTTTTGAAAATTAAGAAAAGTGTCAAAACTATTTTTGGAATTTTTTAATGCCGTTTTATCGTCATAATAATATTTGATAGTTTTTCATTACACATAAAGAAACCGAAAACCATGTTACGTATAAGATATTTGTTCAAGAATTCTATATCAAAATGCGGAAACTCACATATGGATAATCGCTGTGCTTGTGTGATCCAAAAAAACTGTTTGCAGACAAATATTATTGAAAAACCATAACATACCCTATTCACCACCAACAACTATAATCGAAAATTCCAATTAACTTACAAAAACTCGTAAAATATACAATAATGCACATCGGGTCAATCCGCAACTGAACATATACATTTATACTTATTACATATATTATATATATGGTTAGACAGTTATATAGTTATACGGGTGCGAAGCACGTATTTAAACAGGTAAATATATATGAGACGCTTACTTGCTTAACACGAATAAACTTTATCTACGTTCGTCGTCAACTGGCAGCAAGTCTTTAAACGTAATTTATGAGCTGTGTTATGCCGAAGATTTGGTGGAAGCCGCGTAGTATATTTTAACTTTGATTTAGTAAGTATACACCGAGTTATAAATAGACAAACGCTAACATATACTTAGTTTATCACCAAACTACTCAAAGATCAAAAGCAAAACATAACCAGTTTTCGGCGAATAGGTATTATTATTTATAAGCATTTTTAAGTTTAAAATGAATTAAATAATACAATATTTTCGTTTATTTGTTTTTTAATTATGCATAGCAATTACTAAAATCAAATATATACAACATGCACTCGGGCTAGTAATAATTGATACAGTCTATTTGTATTGTTTATGAATTTATTAATTGATTTCAGATATAAAATGTAGGGCAGTATTTTAAAACATTAATTATATGGTATTTTGAATCGACGTACACATTCCATCGTCGAAATCAATTTTGTATGCATCAATCAAAAACATATTGTGTAATAACGTGTATTAATATGTTTTTAAATTTTGTTTTTAGTCAAAAGATAATAATAATAATAAGTTAAATATTTTTAAAAGCATAATCGATTTTATATTTAACAAAACCACATTTCGTTAAAAATGTATTGATAACATAATAAGTGAAATATATTTGAATATAAATATTTTACAAATATATTAAAAATAATTCTAATTTATAAAATACAAATAAAATGACCTAAATATTTGAACGTAAGGGTAATGGGTAAATTATATAACTCACAACCATTATGTTTATTTTTAGGTTCTAATTTAATCCTACCTACACGTATTATTTAAGCAGAATGTATAAACTATTCGGGATGACCAAAATAAAAAAAATGATACAAAATGTCTGTTATAAATATTTATATACTTTTACATAAATACTATTATATAGTAAAAAATAGTTTTCAGCAGACATTATTTTAGATTTTGTCGATTTAAACGAAGCAACGAAACTGATTTTTATGAGGTAACATTTTGAAAAAATACTCATATTGTATTACGTACATATACATATAGAAACACAAATTAAAACTGACAATTAATATTATTTAAAATATAGTTTTTGAAATCATGAGGAAAAACAAATAATATACATGTATTGGAATGTTTCTAAATATGGCAATCAAATTATGATTATTTTTTTATTTTTAAGTTGATTAAAAAGGATTTGTCCGCAAATATAGTTATTACAATGTTATAAAATGTATTTTATATTGTAACAATACAATGAGTATTTCCACAACGAAAATGGTAATTTGAAATGATATCAAGACGCATATTTTCTTGGAACTTTTATCGCCACCTATTCCCGAAAGTTATTATCTGTTCGTCATTGGTGAATAAAACATTTTATACTTATCAATAATTTGAAATAAATCAAAATCGTTTACATTTAAAAGCTTAGGTAATCTTTGAACACTTTATTACATTATAATTACATTATCTTTTTCTTGTTTATAATACGTTTTACGCAGTATACATAGCAAATATGGAGTTGATTTGATCAATGAAATATAATGCGTACAATCATATACTTAATATAAAAACGTTTCATCAGCATTTAAAATTATATATAGTGATATATTTAAATTAAATATATTAATGTTATAATAATTAGGTTCAATTCATCATACAATCTTATGATAATGTATACATCAAATAATTGTATATTTATAATTTATTTGAAACTTTACAATTGTTAATATACTCGTATAACCGTAGTATGTGTGGTCGAAATATCAAAATAGATGTATCAAGTTTAGTGGATTATTATTTTACCAATTAATATATTATATATTATATATATATATAAGAATTAATATATTATATATATATATATAAGAAACAAACGAAATTGTTAAACGGTAGTCGTTTTGTCGAATGTTAATCTTACTGGTGGAAAAATGTCATGTTTCCATAATCACATTATATTTTATCAAGAGTGTTTCAAAAATTAGAATACAGTTATCATAACATAAACAACCTCTATTGAATAGATAACTATAACAAAAGTTAATTGAATTGTATTAATTTGAAAGAAATATACCATTTCCTTAATGATTCAGGAAATTAATCAGATTAATCTCGAAAATATATTAATTCAAACAATAATTTGTACAAATAAATAACATTGCGTATTCAATTTCCACGTTCGTTATTCGTTGATTGCATGTCCGATGTTTCGTTTTCGAATAATAAAAATAAAATAATCAAGATATAAAAACATTAGTCGTAACATACTTTTTATATTCGTTGTAACATTTGTAAATGTAAACATTCCACAGAACAGTAACAATTAGCAATAATAATACCGTACGTAAACATGTAATCTGAACGGCTCGCGCAGATATAGAAATAGAAATTTGCGTCCCCAGTACGAGTTCTGGGGTATTACGCGAAACAGAGAGAATCAATTGTTGGTTCACATAGTTGTTGATTTATAACAACTATTTGTACGCGTTGTAATCGAATAGGTGCCGACGAGCATGTTCGAATTTCGGCATTTCGTAGCCGACTTATCAACGAATGTCTCGTGTGAATTTAATATTGCGTAAATAATTTTAAAGTGCGTAGACGACTAATGACGTTTACGTCGGAAGACAAAAAATCAAATAAAACGAAAAGGAAAAGAAGACTTTAGAGGTCCTGGGCCAAATGTACAGCGAATAAAAAACCTTTAACGCATATATTATACATATATGTATGCAAATTTTTGTTAGAAGCGACATACACCCGTGCCGCTCTACTATTAACGTCGCCGCCATTGTCACGACTACGACACTATACTGTACATAAATAAACACGTATTCATATATATATGTATATAAACATACATCTCCGTAAGATAATAAACGAAAAGAAATGTGCATGTCTTTCTTTTGCCCTACTCGTCCCACTCGTAACACCTTTTGTCTATTTAAATTTTACCGATTGTTTGACCTCATACGCGCACGCCACAGTTTTACGTGTGTGTATGTATATACAAGTACATGATATGAATGTGTATAAACGTATAAAAAATATTTGTAAAAGTCAAACAAACGACTTCAATGTATTCCTTTAAACCTATTATTCAGCAAACGCGGACCGGACAACGACTAACGTTCCGAACAACGTTACACATGCCAGGTTGTATAATATCGTGTGCGGTGCGCGTTCGGCGGGACGGGCAAATATTTTCTCGTACGACGTTCCGCGGGAAATCTTTTGATTTACGTCCAACTCTGGTGATGTAACATGTATAATGTATATTATTATTAGTGATGTTACGAATCCAGATTTTTGAAGTCGAATCGAACTTTTTAACTCAAATTATAACGAACCCGAATTGAACTTACAATTTCTTATTCGAACCTTAGCCGAATCGAATTACTCAATTTAAATATCAAACCTGAACCTGAATTTCATAAAAAGTTCAAGAGATTTAAATTAATTTAAAACATCTGAGTACTCGTTCGATTTAAAAGCTGGTCAACCTAAATAATTAATTATTTATTCTCAAATAAGTACTTATAATCGAGTTTTTCTGAGTCATAAAAAAAAGTGGTTACCGGAATACAAAATCGGTACGAATTTCATTTTCCTTGGTTCGATACTCGATATTAAAAATTGAACAGTTCATGATATTACTAATTATTATATATCATAATAATATTCTTTCTCCGCTATGAAATTGTCATTAATTCGCACGGTACATATATATATATATATACATATTGTGTATGCAATCGTGTAAAACGTAAACTGTTGGTCATTTATTTTGTCATGACATCGAGCGTTCGCGTCATTCAGACCGTCTGCATGTAAATAGAACTACGTGAAAATAAATCGTTTATTCGTCATTATCATCATCACGGTGGCTCTAGACGTATTTTCGCCGGTCGTCGTGCGACGCGTACCAATCACAATCCAAACGACGTTATAAATATTACGGATGCGTTTAACACGCGTTCGAACATCGCAAACGCTCGTGTTACGTTGTCTCGATGCGACGTTGATTTTTCTGGGAACTAATCGTCGTTCCGGTATTGTTCGCGGGGCAGTGTACGGATAGTGACCGACGAACGTTCGACCCGCGCAAATTTCCTGTTACCAAACGTTATTTGCGCATGTCTCGCACTCGCTGCGGCATAGTGCAAGTCTGTCCCGTTCCGTTAGCTCGTCGTCGGCTCGTAGACACGAAATGATCGCGGTCTAAAATCGATTGTTATTTTTTTTTTTTTTTTGCCTAATATATGGTTCTCAATAATTATCATGTCGCAACGTAAACCGTCAACGATGATTGGCATCGTTGACGGACACTCGAAATACATTTTTAAATTGGAGAAAATTTTTTTTTTTTTAAATATTAGTAAGAACATAAATTATTATTAAGAGAAATTATATTAATAATGTCAACTTTTTTATTCAAAAATATACTCAAATATATAATGTATATATATTAAATTGTTAAGTAAACATTTTTTTTAGTACTTACGTACCATGAATAATTATTATTGAATAGCTAAATAACAAATTATTGACCAAATACCTACTCAACAAAAAAAAAATATGAAACTCAAATTAAAACGTAAATAGATCACCGCACACGTCGAGGATCGTTGTCGGGCCAAATAAATGTTGTGTTACCAAAATATAACATAGTTAAAAATACTGTAGGAATACTTTTTAAAATTATTTTACTCGAATGAATAATAATAATAATCCGCACTTCATGGTATGTTCTAAATTTGGCTATACGTATATATACACACTGTATTCGTAATATAAAAATAGCGTATATGATCTGCAATCAATGCGGTTTTCAATATCTATCATTTAATACGGTTCGGAGTCTGTATGACGTTGTAACACAAGTTTAGCGTCGAGATTATATTTTACTGTCAGTCATCACGGCACGGGAAACTTAATCATTTAACGAGATAATATTTTCACCTAATGCGAATGCACTTCAACGAAACAGTCTAAAGTTTCATTCCATTATTTCGTATTTATGTAGATGCCACGTGTTAAACACGGGAGCGCTTAAGTGGTTCGCTTCTATATATTTTCTCCTGATTCTTTGTGTGCATGTATGTGAACGCCTGGTGTCCATTAAATCATTAAATCATTAAACGAATTAGTCTCGACGATAATTTTCACGCGTCGTTTTATCATTTGTATTTCGTTGCCGTTCACTTGTTTACACACGCGGGACTGTGTTCAACGCCCAGGGTTCGGCTTACATTCATAACATTTAATGTTAATATCGGTTTTTGAAAATTCATATTTCGGCTTCCGATTGAGTGTCTTAAATACACAACATTTGTTTTGTGATTATAAAATTACCGATTAAAACTGGCGTTACTAACAGTTTATTCAAAGCAATTTTTATTCAAATAAATCATGTAATTAAAAATCGTCAAGCTTTTTAATATTATTATACGACAAAAAATATTTAATAATAGTGGTTAATATTTCAGACTTGTTATATATATATGTACTTTTGATGAAAAAAATTGTGTTTTTCGGCTTCTGTCATTAACTAACGTAGTTAAATAACTTTAATATTATCGATTACATGTTCGCAGAAGACAGAATTAATTAATTAAAACTATTTTACGAATGCGCTGGAAGTTGTTGGGCTTATATTGAGCGAATGATATCATTTTTTTAAATTCTTTTTCAGTTCTCAACACATTTACGAGTACGTCATTCCGACATGATAATATTTTATTAATGTATAGTCAAATAACTTATTTTGACGGTATACATTTAAAAATTATCATTGATTTCGCGAAACGTCTTAATACTTACAAATAACGATCCCAGTTCAGTTCCGGCTCTAGGATTTTTATACAAGATTTCGGATTTGAAACATAGATTTAGGTTTAATCCGAAGCTACTGTTTCGACGGTTTATTATTATACAAGTATATATTTCTTCAGTTTTTTTTGCATTTTACACGACTGTGTGTCGTTTCCGTCGCGTTGTCTCGTAGATATTGGTATACCGTACAAACGGCCCATAGATCCGTGTTGCATTAACATTTTTTTCCAAATGCGGAATCGCAAATGACGATACGTATTTCATTTTTTTTGTCTATGCGCATTTTATTCATTTCCTGGTATTTCGAAATAACAAGAGAGAGACCAAGAACGGATAAGTGGCTCCGTTTTTATATCGTCATGTCGTTAATAATGTTATAAACCGATTGTGTCGAGGACTTTTTTTCTTTTTTTGTGTTTTGTCGAGTTTTGTGAACGTCGAACGAGTCAAACCATATAACTGCTCGCGTCGAGTGTCCATTGTTCCGCCAGTTTTAAATGTTTTATACAAATATAACTAAATATTCCCTGGAATGAATATTGATAATCTAAATTGTTAATTTCGGCCGTATTTACGAATACCATCATTGCTGGTCTTACAATTTGTTTCACATTATTCGTCTCAAGTTGAAAAAATAGACATTGTCCTAGTGTATATATAGTAAATACTGCGTGATAGATGTTTTTTTAGTTTCACGATCCCGTCGAAATACATACATATAGATCTCGTTTTGACAATAGATTTTTTCCTTTTATAAATTAAATTCGTATCTCCGATATTAGTTTATTTATTTTAACTTGAAGTGATTTCGAATGACACTATTCACAATCGAAGCCAAATAATGTAAAGTACCGTGTTTGATTTGTTGGCCACGTTACATATACTGTTCTGTTAAATAATTTAAATTTAATTAAAGTTACGACATATTATCTATTTTCTCCCAAAATACAATACGTTTATAGTAATAAAATTCCACACTTATGAATCGATTGATTTAAATTGTGAATTTTCGAAAATGTGTTTGAAACCATTGAAATGAAAACAACACAACGTGAAATCGATTTAAATGTGTTGAACACTCAATTGCAACGTGAATAAAAGTAATTTATAATGATTGACATTTAAATGTTTTTATTTTAAAATTTCGGTATTTATATAAATCAAGAAATTAAATAAGACTATGAGAAATGATTAATAAAACAAATAACACTCTATACGTAATTTGTAGTACATTTTGATTATTTATAAATATAACGTAATTGAAATAGATAAATTAAAATTAATATAGTGTTTTATAAAAATAACATAACAAACATTAGACACGGTATACTTCTTGGCTATTTTTAATTAATTTTTTTTAATAATTTATTTGCCGATTTAAAATTGGTCGTAGAAATGTATATATATCCATCAATTTCTCATTTAAAATTAAAATACAACTAATTTAGATACATGAACTCACAGGAAATATTATCTTATTATAGCATAACATATTATTGTGTTATTTAAAAAGTGTATTCATTTTAACTGTCCATTTTTTTTTTTAAATATACTATAATTATTTTGTAAATTGACGATTTGTAATTAATATTACGTGTAATTTTTTTAAATAATCATTGGGTGGTTCCTACATTGACAATAAAAAAATTAAAAATGTAAACTTAAAACCCATATCAACTAAATTTAGCTTTACACAAGTTCAGTCATAGTCAAGTTCATAGCATAATGCTATGTTAGAGTTCATTACTTTATGATTTAATGGAAATATACATGTATATAACCTGTAAGAGTTATGACAGTCAATTCAAATTTGACGTAACTAAACTGATTGTTTACAATAAAATTACGTTCGCGTTTGACTAAAAATTGTTTCATGAATAACTGAGGCAGAAATAAAGTGAGAAATAATGTGATTCGAATTAATGCGTTAAGATTTGCATAACGCCCATAAATATTATACATATATAAATTTAATTATTTATAGTAAATTAAATTATATTCATGCAATATTTTATTGAAAGTACACGAGGAGTACAAATTATGTATTTATATGAATGTCAACTAGACACAAAAGTATATTTCTACATAAATGGATTAATTTTGAATTATATATTCTATTAATAAGAAAAATATATTTTGAATACATTTTTTTTTTTTGCGTTCAACTATACAATTAAAAACAAATAAGCAATAAATCTTCTTGAACATACTACACAATACATAGTCGATGACAATATTTTTTATATTTAACTCTATAATTGATAACCATCCACATATTCATGAATTCTTGAACAAATATACACATTTAAGTTCAGTTTTATGTAAAATTCACGAGAAGTTTCAAAAGCTCCTTTTATACTGCGCATCATTAAAACTATTGTTGGTTTCAGTTTTGTTAACTTTCACCAACGTAAAAAAAAATAATACATTTTACTGTGAATGTATTCAAGTATAAAACACCGTATTTAATCAATAAAATTACGATATATATATATTATACCTATTTTTTTTTTATAATGTTTTATTCATATAACTGATACTAATGGTACCTGGTACTTAATTGGCATTTTAATAATATTCGTTCGATTTTTGACCGCGTGTATAATAATTTTGTGAACATTAAATGACAAAAATAACTTAACAAATAGGTTTATAAAATATTATTACTACATAATCCAACTATCATCGTGCACAATTTACAAAAAATTAACAATTTAAAAATGAATATTAGTTTTTGAAAAGCGACTAGTGTTCGTAAACGACCCCACAATTGAGTTTCTTTAATGTAAGAATGAATATAAATTATATAAACCGATTGTATATTTCACATTTAAATCTAACTCTTAACTGCGACCCTGCTAAACGTATTATTTTTTTATATTCACAACACACGCCGATAGTACGTGTCCATTAATTTTTTTTTTGTTTTCCTCATTACGCACGACCTGATTTATTTAAACATTACACTTTGTATCAACTTGGTGAATTCGATTTTTTCCTCATTGTTTTTGGTTTTACATTATGCACAAAATACCATATCATTATCATTGCTAATTTTTTACGTGTTACATTTAATTCGAAAACGGATTTAAAGTAAACATAGTTTTAAATAATGTAAAACTTCGGACGCGAAGTTTTCATTACAAGCTATATACGTTTTATATTGACAATGTGAATATTGAATGTGTGAATTTTTTGTTTTAATCGTTTTTTTACTCCAGAGAATTTTTAATTTAAAAATAAATCGTTTTTTTTTCTAGTGTGGTCTTAATTACAATCCAACATTAAACTTTTATTTGCGTATATAAAAATAATAAATGAACGATGCCCACATATCCAGACAAACGTGTGCGATTCGAAAAGAAAAACCAAACAACAACAACCACCCTCGATTATCGATGACAAAATAATATTTGAAAAGTATGTAAAACGTATAAAAAACGATGTGAATACGTACGCATTTGTTAATTAGAAAAATCATAAAAAAAGATACGAACATAAATCGTATAGCATTATTTTTGTATTATTTTATCAAACATTATATATAAAATGGTTCGGAAAATGAATATAAGCAATTTTTAATTTATTTTTTTGTTTGCGATTTCGATTTCGTCGAATACGCGGTAATCGTGCAATGGTGGAGGGGGGGCGCTATATCTTGAGCATACGGATGAGTAAAAACACGACGGGGATGGTCGCACGGCGCGATAATATTTTAGACGAAAATTCATAGGTTAATATCCGGTGCTGCGGTGGGTCGTCGCCGCCATTAGAACACGACCGCCGGATACCATTGTCCGGGATTAGGTCTGCTGTTTTTGGTCATATTACGTAACGGGTGCCTTTATATATATGTATATATATATATGTTTATGTGTGTGTGTGTGTGTGTGTGCAATATAAATAATATTATAGCGAAACACGGACTATGTACCTAACAACAGCTATGCCGCGGACCTTCTGTGTATCGTTCTCGACACACGCCCGAACCCCTAATTCTGCCGTGACCTCATTCCGTTCTCTCCACGCAGGAACCGCGTTTAATCCGTCAAAAGAGCTGTTCACCTGGTCATTATCGAAATCGACCTCTGCACAATCATCAGACCACCGCCGTTCCTCACGCACGACCACCATACAAGTACAGCCATAACTGTACATACTATACCGCCATCATCATGATATGTTGCCACGGAACCGTCCGTTTAATTTGCCCAACGGTCGCATGTCGGTTACAGACACGTGGCGCAGTCCCCTCGAACGTGATGACGGATTTATCGCTACGGCGATAAACGGACGTATCAGCCCCGCCGTGCAGTATTATAGGTCCATGACCACCTCACGACCTCACATGAAGAGAAGACGGTTATCGCTGGAAATCTAATCTAATTGAAGACGTGCACCGTGTGAAATTTTACGAAAAAGAATCACGCGATTCTTAGCCGACGGTTAAATACTCGATATAAATTATATCATCGGAAAATAATTGTCATTACATAACATCGAAGAGTAGAACTCAACGTAGATATATATATATATATATAATAAAAACCGTCAATAAGTGCGATTCATTGCCGTGTTATACATGAGTGAGACGGTAACGTCAGTAATAGTATTAATACTTGTAGTTAACAGTAGTATCGGTGGTCATTGTTGTATGTACTGATATATTTGCCGTCAGCCAAAGAGTCAATGATTTTTTTTGCTACTATTTATATGCTGCAAGGGTATCAAATCAGTTCTTAAATAGAAATCATACAAACAAATCTCACAACAATTTAATTATAACGCAAACACTTCAACGCATTTTATAATACCTGTGTACTAAAATTGCATGCAATTTTTACGTTAGAAATACTATTGAAAGTATAAATATTACATATTTTGTAATATTAAAACGTATTAGAAAATAACAACAATAAGAGCACATTGAAAAAGTTATAATTCAATCGATTATCGAATGCGATTGTGTGTATTTTATATATGTTCTGCTGTAATAACAGTGTTAAATACAACGTTTAAACCGGTTTAAATCTATTTAAAGACGTTCACCGAAAAAAAAAAAAAAATAAGAATAACCAAAAAGCTACGAAATGTGAAATATTTTCATATTCAAACATCACGTCTTGTGTTTCTAATATATTTAGGCTTCTATATCCTATCACCACTCCTACCATTGCAAATTATTTATTTAATTCGAACTCAATATTCAAATGTCGTAAGGTGTGGCTGTTTAAGAATTGTTTATCTGAAACGCCGTGTGTATATAGATTAATCCAGCGGACGATCTCGAAAAAATTACTCAATATTTACTCTATGTATTTATATATATATATATAACTATACATATTTCAAATTCAAAATGCTGTTTATATTGATTCTTGTCTATGGTAGCAATAGGGTCAGCGTAATTTAACTCTTAGAAATTATTTACTTTTGGTACGATCTTAAATTATTCAAATAGATGATTATTTGAATAATATATTTTCTTAACAAGTTTTTGTTCGAAATTTTTATTTTTAAACTTTTTAATATTCCATCTTTCAATATTCTAGCAAATTGTTTTTTGACAGTGTTTTAATGAAATTTTTATTATTTATGACATCAAAATTAAAAAACGTAACTGCTAACTATTTTGAACTTGGTACGTTTTATTGTTTTAATATTTGTTTGTAAACAAAATTTGTTGTGGTTAAAACCTTCGAAATGCAATATTGTATATATGCATTGTATATTTCAATGTTCGGCATTTTATCTTGGATTTTCACGTTAATATATCAAGCTGTGTGATTAACTTTGCATTATATAGTTTTAATTACGAAAATAATTTGTTTTGATAGAAAAATATACTGCGTACTTTTCAACTGCTATACACACAAATGAACAGTTTTATGCAGCGATGGAACTTTGATATGACTTATACTTATTCAAAATACGTAAACATATATTGCGAATAACTAAGAATGAGTTTATTGTACGCAACATTCAGAATATATATTTTAGTAGCTAGCATTAAACCCATGTTTATGCGTTAACTTCTTAAAACACTTAATTAAATTTGTGATTTGCGATATTTCCTAACAACTCAGAAAGGTTTTCAACGAGTATGTATTTAATACTTTATGGGCAAATTTAAGTTAAAATTATAATATCTTTTAATTAAAAACAATTTTATATTTATTATGTTTCCAAAACGTAAACCTGTGTTCTATAACGAATTTAACAATAAGTTAATAAATAATCAATTACGTTTTAAACTTAAAATAACTTTTAATGTTTGTCTCAACATTTGACAATAATTAATTTTATCAGTCATAGAAAATAATTTAGTAAGAAATGTGTGAATTGCGTCAATTGGTATATAATGTAATATTACAATTATATGTGAATACAAATATTGAAACATCATGAAAGAATATTATTATTTTGATTTTTTTTAAATTTATTAATATTATAATTATCATAATTGATATACAATTGAGTTTAGAATAAACATTATTTATAGATTTGAAATTACTTCGTAGTTAAATTATATAATAAAACCTTTACCACTGGCTAGTTGAAAACAACGCGTGAAAGTTTTTTCAAAATTATGGAATTAGGATAAATAATTAAACCATTGAAACTATAATTGTTTTATGTTTACGTCAGAAGCACCAATTAACTTCGTGCAATAGAATTATCATTTTTTCTAAAAACATTATACGTATAAAATAAAACGTATAGAATAAAGATACTTCTTATAACAATGTGGTTATTCTTTTTTTGTACAACTAAAATACATTACTGTAAATAGGGGTAATGATTGTCAATTACATATAAATAGACAATTGGTAAATTTTAAGTCTTAATTATTTTTGTAATTAAATTATTATATTATTATGTAGTTTGTTTAAACTAAATTGTGTATAGTATGTATAGATTGATTTTGAACATTTTCATTTTGTTAAAATGATGTACATATATATTATAAAATTTCTAAAATATTATATATACTAGAAAAATAATAATTACATTATACCCGCCAATTTCGAGACATTCGTTTATTATTTATGTACAATGAAATAACGTTTTACTGTAAAACAAAATCGAAATAACACTTGCGTTTAACGTGACAAATAACGATCTAATAAACAATCAAGAAAATAAATGTTACATGATAAATGTATGCGAATTTCTTGAAATCATTTTTTGCTGATACGAACTTTAATGACTTACCTCTGTACAATAAAACTATACTAATTAATTTGTTCGTATAAATTCTAGTTAACCGTACGCAATAAAAAACAACTGATGAATAATTATTTATATTTAATTCGTCAAAATGATGTTAATATTTTGATATTTGACAAAAATATTTTTTTATTATATTTTTCTTCAAGATATTAGATCATGAAACTTCGTACATATTTAATAAGTTAAAAGTGTTTTAATTAAATACAATTTATGAAATAATACTTTACTTGCCGTTATTTCATAAGGTTTTTGTTCATTTTTATAAATAAATAATTGAAATACATAATTAACGATATAAATTGTTCGACCTTTGTTATATTGTACAACGTATTAATTATAAATAGGCTGGTTTTTATTAATGCCAACACTGAACGATTGTAGTCAACAACACGCACGTGTTCACGTATTATAAATTGAATACAAATAAAGAAGACAAAATTAATGAAGAAAACATTATATTTACATTTTATAATATTATAAACACGAAACAATATTAAGCGTCGTGACCCATATTAGAAAAACGTGGATATGAAATTAGGAAAATATATGGTTATTTGATCGTGTCGGTTTATTTCTAAAAGAGAAAACATGTAAAATTAAAAAATATCATAGATGACTAAAAAATCGTTGAAGTAAAACATATTTGCATTTTCAGGTCATTGATGGTCACTTCCTTCATAGGTTACAAAAATTATATAATTACGTAGCATTTCATATACACTGTAAAGATATATCGTTATACAATTCCTCGGCTATGAGGTTTTAAAACTATCGAAATTTAAGTCCATTTCTATTTTTGCGCAGACATTAATTTGTGAAGTATAAAAACCATACTGAGAATAATATGGACTTATATCATATAACTACTACACTTTACTGCTGATTTAGCCGTTTTCTAGCTTACGATTATTTGGGAATATAATGGGGATTTTGCAGTTTTGACACGCTCGGATACCACGTACATCCAATTCTGATCGATTGAATATTACATGAGAGAATTGTGGAATATAATAGATACAATAATAATGCCCTAAAAAGTGTTCAGCAGGAAAAAATGTATACACATTATCGTAAAATCAATAGTTTCCATAGCCCGCTCAAAGCTTGAAACATTATTATATACATTTTAATAGTATATAACAATATAATGATATGTTTTCATAAGGAAATTATTTATTTATGTTAATTCAATAATAAAATAGATATTAAACTGTCGTTTCGAATAAAATATTAGCGTAATAAAATAAAACTATAAAATGACATTTCGATATTAAAATCGAACCAACGGGCTTGGAAAATTGTATAAGAAAAATCAAAAAGTAAATTGTACATATGGTACCAATTCAATTCAAATACAGGACGTGTCTATTAATAATAAGTCAGTAATATTCATATGATATATAATAATACGAGTATATCAAATCAAAAATATAAAATTCAGATGCATTATATATAGTACATGATACGATTGTATTTTTAAAACCGTCTTGTTAAATAAACATATGTAAAAAATAATAGACGTGCAATACGCAAACTATATATTTTAAATATATTTATAGATCAAAACTTTTTTTTCAATGTTGAAATTTATTACACGAAAAGGAAAAAATCGAGAATTCCTGATGGTTATTTTCAAAGGATATTCACAAACAAGTCATGTAAATATAAATATACTCGTATATATGTACATTATAAATATATACATTTTTTTTCGAAACTGTGGAAAAAGTAATATTTTGAAACGACGTGGCAATTATTAAAACATAATTTATGCGTAACGCATTCACGCTTTTTAAATAAGGTATTTTCGAAAATTAGTACCGTAGCAGTGTTAATAATACAACGAAAAATAAAAATAAAATCGAAAATTGACATTATATATTTATTTCATAATTTAGATTGACTTATAATATGTTGACATGTGATTTATTATTGTATAATTATGAATATTCAACGATGACTGTATAATGAATACCTAATTTTTAAAAACATACTTTGAAAACACGGGTTTAAAAGTGACTGTAATAAAATAACGTAATAAATCGCATATAAATATATATATACTTTAAATTTGTTTCAAGCTGTTCCTTCTTAATAATTAGTTATCAGATCAAAATAAATAAAATAAAATACGATTGTGCATATTTAAAATCTTTTTCCTTCAAAATACATCTTAAACTTATAAAATGGTTAAATAATAAATGTCTGTGTTTTATGATCAATAATACAAGAAGATAATTTATGAGAAAATTCTCTAATTTATTGCCTCGGTAAAAACTCGAGACGGCATCTATTTTATTATTTTATAAATTGACATTTTTTATAGTGCACGGTGGCCTACTAATGCACATTCACGCGCATATCTGTGAGTGTACAATTTATTCTTTTCTCTCAGACAACAGTAATATATTTAAAAATAAAATTGTAAGGTCTCTGTGCACAATATCAATTGATACGATTAGAAACTAATCGTATATTACGAGTTTCCCCTCTTTTACGAGTACATCTATTTAATACATGTAATAAGTAGAAAAAAACCGACGACGAAAAAACGCGGCCGGAAAAGGGTATCAGCGATCGGAAATGTTATTACCAGAATCCTTTTAAAATATTAAATAAAAATAACCGAAGCACGTTTGAATTTAATGAGTCCTGAGCGTGTTTGATAAGACGAAACGCGCTCGTGACAAATTTTTCAGCCAAAAGTAAGCGACGACAGGGCGGAGAGTTAATGATAAAAATGCAATTTAATCTCGCGAGAATAAGTGTGTGTATATATATAAGTGAGTGTGAGAAAAAAGTACGAAAACCTCAGACGACACACCGCGGTGTGTAGATGAGAATAATGTACTGATAATAAATTGATAATAACAAGGCAATATAAAACAACGCTAAGCCTTTGTACACGTTGCGAAAAACTAATAAGAGGAAAAAAAAGGAAAAACGATAACGGAATATCGTAAAAATAACGAGGCCTGTTTCCGTCGCGTGCAGCGCGTATACCGTTGTAAGGATCGACGCAAACGATAGATAACGCGGGCCGGCAATAACCGCTCTTTAAAAACGACATTGTTCAGGATTGACTTTTCCCTGTGCTCCGTTCTCTCACAGCACACCCAGGAGCACCTTATTTGTTTACACTTTATACGTAAACTCTCCGGTGAAGTCGACTTGTTTTCCTCTTTTTTTTTTTTTTGAATCGGCAATACACCCACTACCCTGAAAGCCTATTAAGCAATACTTGGGGCAGTGGATACGACTTGTTTTCCCTTGTCACGACGCACCTAAATACACACATGCACACACACACACACAAACACATATATATATATTCGCGGAGATGTCCTGTTGTGTGTGTACACGCGACATCGGGTCCGGTAAGTAATTAAACATTAATTGCGACTTTGACGGACGTGCGGACGGATGGACGAAAGGAGAACAAAAAAATACGGAATACAAAAATAAAACTAACAAAACATTATGAAATGCGTCCCCTGGCTTCAACCTCAAGAGACGGTTCCCCCGGATGGTAAACAACAATGGATGACAATTCGGCGACCGAAATTGAGGAGTCAACATTTTAAATTAACCCGAACGGTTCTGCGCCCCCACGTTAGCAGTTTTTATGCACATTTTCCAGACTTTCTGATCGAAAAACGTAAAACAACAGCGAGGAAACGAAATAGTAATAATAAAAACGAGACGTGATAATGTAAACATTTCTTATTCTTGACGATTAAAACTAATTAATTACTCGGTTTTAAGCTCGGCGGAATTGTTCAAAGAAAAAATAACACGAATCCCTTGAAAAACAACCTCGTAAATAAATTTCAGCGTTAAATGAATTTTCCAATATATGTACAGTAATGGTTTTTGTCATCAGATAAAATTCTGACGAACACAATACACGTTCCAAACTCAAACCGAACATTGGATATTTTTCAATAACTCACAACATATTTTGCATTTTTTTTCTTTTCACCCGACAAAACAATATTTAAAAAAAACTGCCAGCAGCAAACGTGAATCGGAAGAAAGTTTTGAAGAGGGCACCGCAAAATCAGATCGTGAATCAATAGGCTAAATATATATTACTATTACATTCCTATAATTGGCGTCGAATTGTTCGAATAATCCGAATTTAATACTATATGCATATATATATATATACGAACAATAAAAACGAAATATTTTATAGCATAGAAGCAGGTGTACGCACTCGCTTCCATATACAATTTTAAATTATATTGTGTTCTAAAATTTTTATAAAGGTTATTGTACTATTTTTAGTACACAATTGACAGTGTAAAAAACCTTGGGCGGTTTTCGCCATTTAAATTGGAATTACAGTTGAACTAACAAATGAAACATAAAATAATATATCACAAACATCAATCGAGCAAAAACTGGAGATAAAAGGAGATTGTTTGGATTTTCTGAATTATTTCTTCTGAAAAATGCTTTATAAAATACTCAAAATACGATGAAGCACTTAATAGGATTCACAAATCGAATTTATCACTATTACTTTTATTATTATTATTATTATTATTATTATGTTGTATTTTAATTAACACGATTTATATGATATCAAAATGTTCAATATTTCACGAGTATACAGGAAGAAGTTTATTACACGGATAAGAAAATTTGTATATCAAAAATTTAATATTATCATCTACAAAAAAAAAACCTTGATTTACTTAACGGAATTACACTCATGTAATTTATTATATTGTATTGGGTACTTTATGTATTTTATACAACCATTATTATATATTATTATATGGCAAATGTACAGCTATATGTTTATACGTATTTATGTAAATATCTGTAAATACTATCCCTCCGTATCGCTATGTATTATATTTTTAATAACTATTTGATCAAAAGCATTTTTTTGTTTAATTGTTGATATATTTTGTTGACGAAATAATTCCACTTAAAAAATTTAAACTATATTTAAAAATTAAAAATAAAATTATGTATTTTATATAATTTGCGAATATTACAAATGATGGTAGTTTTTAACGCGTTTGGAGAGCATATTAATTATTTTGTTATTTTGTTATATTAGATTATATACATATAAAAATGTAATGAGGTTGGTAATGAGTTACAACCAAACTACTATTATGAAATTAGAATATTCAAAAATGCGACACATTCAATTAGAACAACACATCTATTGCAAGTATAAATAGATTAGTATTGATTATAAATTCTTCAACACGCAATCGACATTAATATTTTATAATACATGAGCATGTACGAAAAATTGAACTTAACGAAATTTTCGTCATTGTATGTTTATTTATTTTACGTAGACTAATACATTTTTAGAAATGGAACAACTCATTACTAATAACCATTGACGGATAGACTAATAGCTTTATTAAAAACGTTTTCGCATATATGTTAATTGAATTGGAGATGATCCGTGAAAGATGTCATTGCGATCATATTATACACTGCTCATTATAATAATTTGAATAATATATTTATTAGACCAATCGAATCGCTGAGAAAAATCTCTTTATCCAAATTCACACATTTTTGATAACGTACATGTTATTTGTAATATAATAACGTGAGTAATGCGGAAAAAAATTGTATAGAGTTGTGGTAAATAAGACAGTCATAATTTTCTAACAAATTAAATGTTATATACTTTCAATAATTATTGTATGTGTTTATACATAATTGTTAGATTTATAAAGAAATTATTAAATTATGTAGGTGGTCACTTATGTAAGATTCCGAAGTATATAATACATATTACGTTCAAAATAACCAGAATAATATGCCGTCCATGTTCACTTATGTATATTATTTTTACAAAAGCTGTACAAACGCACGCTGAATTGAATATCGATTGAAAACCTTTTATTTGATATTGTCGTAAATTTGGAAATATATTGTCCAATATAATATAATAGCAATTAATTTTTCAATCGAGTAAAAATAATAATAACTATTGTATTTGCTTTCTATACACTAATATTTCGGGTTTCTCCTACGCCTTAGAATTATTTACGATTTTATTTAGCCACTTAATTATATAGGTTATATTTAATAATGCCATCATGTATACATTTTAAGTCCATATAAATTATAATAAGACTAAAATACGCAAACGTTTCCGTTTTTACATGGAAACCAAATGAACAATACGGTATCAGTAATTTTAAAATATAGTTTGTTTCTTTTTTTATTATTATTTGTTCATCATGAAAATTATTTGTTTTTGTTTTTTATGTTTACTTATATGCATAAAAAAGCATTAATAATGAAAATCAGAAAGACATTTTAAGCACAATGAAATTTCATATAGATGTATTCGAAAAACGTTTAATCGAGATCCATTCATCATCGTGTTTGGTCCATCTTATTTTGAAAAAAACAATTTATCTTTTATAATCATACACTTAACATTAGTTTTCATATTTTACTCGTCTTTCTAAGTTTTGATTTTCTCAGACAGTTATAAGACATCATGTTTTTAAATTATCCCGTGGTTTAACGATAAAAATCCAATTGTTCTTTTAAATATTATTTTCAATTCTAATTTATTTCTTCATATTTTAGCAGTGATTCTTATTAATAATAGAGATATATTTACACACACTTTTGATCCAAATTTTATTACAAGTACTTGCACAACAGCGTGTCAAGTTACCATCTAGTTTGACCTAATAACATTGGCAAAATTATTTTTGGCATAAAGTATTTATTTATGTTTGGTACTATCATTAATTTAATATACAATGATTATAATTAATCAATGGTATAGTTTAAAAAATGTATATAAATAAATATTTTATTGAGATTTTAAAAACATCGCGTTGGAAATTATTAAATTTATTCGCAACTTTATATAAAATAAACCACAAATAGCAAAACCGTAACAATAGAATAATAATCAATATTATTTTGAAAGTACGTATACAATATTATGTAATTTACTTCATCAAATTTTAAATTTTAAAAATTCAATGATGCTTATTAATCACGCTGAATATCACATTGAAAAATTAATATTTTTCATAGACATCAAACTTTATATTTATTGAACACTATTGAAATAACAATTTAATTATCAAATACAATTTTACTAAAGTATGACTGCAATAGCACATAGATTATTATAAGTTCATAATAAAACGTATACAATTCCTATAGAATCGATTATGTATACGAAATTACATAACTAACACACTTTACAAATGTGTAACAATTGGTTTTTTATCTTTTTGAATTAAATAAAATTTATATACTTTTCCGAATAAAAGAAAAATGCCAAATGACGCCTAATTTACAGTATTTCATATATACATATATACTTCATATAAAATACTACAAAATATATTAATTAGTAAAAAGAATTTTAAAAATGCAAGATATATATGAGAATATATATATTTATATATATATATATGGACAAAACTAAGAACTTAATGCGCTAGAAAAAAATGAAATATATGCATACGCATACATTTAACAAATGTTAAAAATGTAGTGATATATATAATTATTATTATATTGTTTTAAATGTGCATTAATGTGGGAACAAACCTCAAAAGTTCATAATTGTTAAAAAATTGTAATAATATGCAAATATATACATTTTTGTTTTTATTATTATTAAAATGGTGCTAATTAAAATATGAAGATAATTATTGAGTACAATACACAATATAACATAATTATTGACCAATAAGAGTCAGTTATGACTCTTGTTAAAAATAGATTTCTTTATATTATTGAAAATATATTAAATAAGGCCAATCCAATTATTTTTAAATAATTGAAATTAGATTTTTCTTCTATTGTTGTTGTCGATATTAACAAATTATACATCGATATGTATATACGAGTGAAATCTTTACATATGCGAAATCACATGAATTCAGTGGAATTTTAACATATTTCAACGGATTCGAGCTGTATATGTTACAGAATGAATTCGTGTCGAATCAGATTTCGAACATGTAACTTCCACAAGAATATGCAAACGCATGGAATTCCGAGGTCTGCTTATAAGACTTCAGTCTTATTATCCCCAACACTGACTCGCGCCGTTCGTAGTCATATTACGTAATCCAATAATATTTCCTTTCGTTTCCGTAATGTTTGGACATTGTAAGGATTCTAGTCGATTATAAACCCTATGGTATTCGATTATCTATTTTACGCGTTATAAATCAACAAATTCTTATTTTGAACACAATGACAGATTGATTATTACTAGATATTGATAAAGGCAATTTAAAAATATGATATCAATACAGTTTCGATAATTTTGTGTCTCAACTAACTGATAAAACGATAAAAAAGCGTAGTTGTTGTGCTTTGCCAATTAGAATACAGCAAATTGGCAATTATACGTTATAGAATTATATTATACAGCAATAATGTCCCGATTCGGATGGCCTACGTGGAGTAAATTTTTAACGTTTTCAATTCAAACTCTAATAATCCGATTACTATAATGGCAAGATGATTTTCAACGGAATTGAATAAACACGACCGTTATCATAAAATATGATATTGAATTTATTATTTATTATTTTTTTTCGCATCAGACACGCAATAATTCATGGAATTAGTGTAAAACGAAAAAAGAACGACCAAATGTGTGGAAATATAAATGGTTTGAGTACTGTACATGATGTTTGAATGAATTTTGTTGATAAACTGTTTCGAGGTGAACAGATCATATATATTTATAGAGGTCGGCTCATTTTTGTTTCTTTTTCGCCGCGCTGCATTCGATCCACAAACATCGCGAACGTCATACAAATAAAATATGTTGGACCCAAATGCACATAGGTAGGTTAGATTAGTTATTACGCCAGTAACGGTCTCGCGTAATTCATTACCGTCACGTGTGCACGTATCAAAATGCCGTGGCACTCGGCTGTGTCTATTCATATGTGAACACCATATATGTCGCTACAGTAGGAAATCGTATTACTTACCGTTTTGTTGTCCAAGTTCTTGACTTTGCAAGTCAAATACGCAGATTTTCCCTCCAGCGCGGTCACGTTCCTGGGCGTTTCCGGGTCGAAATGCGGTCCCGTGTACTGATTAGCATCCGGTTTCACCGCGTTGACGTCACGTCCGCTCACGCCGTCCCCGTTCTTGTCACTGCCTCCGTGGTTCTGGTACGAACACCCTGTGCAAACGAATTTGTCGATTAGGAACTGAAACCGACATCGATCGTCGAAGAAAACCCGTTTCAAAAAGAAAACTATAACCTATAATAACGGTGTTTTTATGTGATTCTTATAGAGAGCGTTTCGTCCCGCCGCTGTACGAAATCGCAAACACTAACGAGATCGCTTTCTAGCCACGTTAAATTAATTTTACACCCGAGCGCTGTAATATTTATTTCATTCGAGACACTTGGTTTCAACGTCCATGTAGAAGGCTTACATCGGCTAATATTAAAACAATGCGAGATTATTTACATTCGGATAATTTTGTTCGTACATTTTATTCTAGTCAGACTATCTCTTCAAGTCTCTTGTGAAAAAACAGTGCAAAATGACAAATATGAATAATTGAAAATGATGAATGAAAACAAGTCACTGGCAAATCAATAAGGAATTATTGCAATAATGGTAAAAATACAACCACATGTAAAACGTAGCTAATGCTATAGATTAATCATACATAGTTATTCCGAGCCAAACTAACTCGAATATAAAACAAGCATTTATCTAAAAATAAAATTGATATTCTGATAAAGTAAGTGTTTTCTTTTACGGTTTAGTTTTATTTGATAAGCCGGGGAGTAGAGATACCTACTCAACGGACACCAATCTTCGTAACCAATCGTTACTGTCTAATATAACCAGTATCTATTCATAAATTATTGAAAAACCAAAAACAGTAGTGATGGTATATCGCTATTTGCTTGTCACTTATCGTGACAACGGCAACTAGTCGAAAACAAGACTAGTTCTTTATCCTTTTAATTCCAACACGCTAAATGCCGTATCTCGTATTATGACATTGGAGTTATATTATAATCGTGTGTACGTTAAGGTAATACAGTAAATAGACACTACTCACTAACTAATTTACTATATACCCTCAATACTTTATGACCCACAGCTCATCCACCCACCTACCACTAAAAAAGGAAGTGGAGCCTCACTTGGCATATCTACTCGTCGCCACTAGTTTGCACATTGATCAATTTTTAATAGTATATTACGAAAAATGTTTGCGTAAACGTACCTATTATAGTATATAGCACGTAATCAATAAACATAATTTCTTGATGTTTGAAACTCTCTTTATTTTTAATTAACAGATATAGCAACATAATTACACAAAAACACTGTTGTGTGCACTTAAAGACAGATATCGTATCACCTTTGATTTTATAAACGTGAAATATTTGTAATTTGGATAATTAAAATTTACTACTTGCGACTACATAATAATACATTAAAATGAAATTAACGTTTTATAGTATTATGTAGTTTAAAGCTTCAACCATTTCTATACAAGTCATTTTCTGATAATATAATAGACATTTTTTCATCTACAAGTACATTAATTCGATATTTTTTTATTTTAAAGTTTATTAAAGTATATTTAAACTAATCATTTTATATTTTATTTATATTTAGTATATATAAACATTAATGTATTTTTTTATTAAAACAATGCACTAAATCAATACATTAAAAGATTACTATTAGTGTATTGAATTAGTATATTGTTTAAATAACTAAACCAACATTAACGTAAATGTCAATATATGCACCTGTTGCATAAGGCCACATGCCAAAATAGCATTTACAATTTTGATATCTTAGTTAATCTAAAAATTTTGTGACTTATATTTCAAATTAAAAAAATAATAATAATTTAAAACACAATGCAAGTACCTAAATAATTTCACACAAATTAACTACTGTTTTTGGATTTACGTTTTTTAATTCTTTATTAAACCGTTTTAAGTATCATAACAATACAATTAATATCTAGTACAAGTAAAATTTTATATTAAAAATATTCTCGACTAACAATGAGAATATTCTCGAAAATTAAGTTTTGAACAATACCCGTTACTCCGGTCTACCCCGACATAAATATCATATACTATAATATTATATAATATATATTAAACTCGAATAACATATTTTTAAAACGTTAAATATTGACAATGTAAACATTTCTAAAGATGTATTTTAATGGTTTATTGTTTTGTTCGTATGTTATGTTATGTACATATATTTGTTACATTTTGAAATAAACGAATTAAGAATTTGTGGCGAAAAAAATTGTTTGGAAATACGTGTTTACATTAAATATTTTTTTAGGCCACCAAACAAATGTAATCACTTACGGTATCGATGATATTCAACATCAGTTAAATTATTGTTTACTATGCGTTTCATCTCGTATGCGTTAAACATGATTTATAATGTCATGCGTGTTTATCTAACAATTAGTTAATTGAATAATTTAAAATTATTGCAGTACAAGAGTTCAGATGGAATCGAATAAGACAAACTACCAACTAACAATATTACTTTTACAGTCGCTAATATTATTAAATATGTTGCTTCGATATATTTTACGAAACTATACTTACCAAAAATTTAGGTAAGTTTATTGATTGTACCGTACAGGGGTGACCGACTACGCCTCAGTGATTATTCAATGTAAAAAAAGTATTCAATTTTCAATAGGCTTTGATTGTCATGAAAACGAATATATGATTACTTCGATAAATATATAGTATTCCATCACTCATCTTATTTTACATGTTTATCAAAATGTAGCCAAAACATAAATTCCAAACTAAAAATATTTCTCGTTGATATTACACATTCAAGTACACAAATAATATCAGGTTATACATATGTAGAAAATGTACATATAACCTAATATTATATCGAGTAATACAGTATTCTGATTTTAAATATTTCGTATAAAATATTTGAATAAGTGAATCGAAAGAAGTATAAATAATCTTCATTTTGCACCTATAAAATTCATTTAATCAACAAAATATTTTCTAAATAATAGATTTATATATATATATATATGCTTTGAATACTGTAAGAAAAATATTTTTTCTATTTGAATTAAAAAGAAAATATAAATATTATTCAGACTTGAAATAATACTAAATTTAATAAGTGACAAAATTTTTTTGATTTTTTTATATGCTTTAGAACGAAACACTTTTCAAACACTTAAACTAAAACGATATTGTAGTAGGTAAGTGATTATTTCTATGTATACAACGATTAAAAAAATTACGACGGAGTTTTTTTTTAACAATCGCCTGCTTGTAACTAATGGATTGCTATACGTACTATGTAATATACTATTTAGTATGATGGATCTGAATCATAAAAACAAATTAAAAACAATAGATATATATTTTGACAAATTAAAATCACTAAACTTAAAAATATAAGTTATATTGTACATGTATGGTTTTGCATTAATTCAGCTTTATTCACTTTGTAATGAATAATAATAATACGCGTATAAGTACAATATATGAATAATCTACTATATATTATTTAAATTATTATTATTATTTTTATTGAATACACTTAAATCAAGACTGAATTAATTAATTACTTTACATATGATTTAAATCTGCAAAATAACGTGTCGATAATGTTATTTACTTACTTAGTATTTTACGTTTATTATACGTAATGATATTATAAACACGAATTTAAATGAATAACAATGATCATTTAAGAAACAAAATAAAAATTGAAATATGTTTTGTAAAACTAAATTACAGTCCGACATGAACCCGTTATATTATATTTGGCCGATAATGTGTCCATTTAATGTGGGTGAAAAGCGTGATTGGTACTATATTATAGAACATTACATTACTTAACACACAATGGCTTGCTTGGCCTGGCATGGAGCGTAAAATCACTCTGAATAATACCTTAAAGGGATAGAGTACGTCAAGTTAAATCCGTTTAGGATAGCCCGAATGAAGATGAAGTCGCGGTTGGCTCACACTAGGTAGGAAACGAGTGTTGAAATATTTTAGTAGGCATATTGCGCGTACGTAGAGAAATCGAAATGGAATTTTGATAATTTTCAGATGATGACCATAATCTTATTTCGGACGCACGATTAGTCTTCACTTTTATCCAGTAATATAGGTGTCGAACGACTTCTCGAGTAAGAAACGTACTCGAGTGAAAAACATAAGGAGCAGTAATAATTTTTGAATGAAGTATTTATAACGTCACATTGCGCTTAATGAAAACAGTGAATATTAACGTGATCTACTTGAAATCGCGTGGAACTAAAACGAAAATTAAATAAAAAATAAATACCGAATATTGTTGGTATTAGGTTGGTGATGTTGGTGTTAGTGTTGGTGTTACATTTCAAACGGGTAGTTTAAAATATGGATCAGAGTATGGGATTTAACGAAATTAATACCGTGGTATTCATCAACATAATAATTATTAAACTAGTATTACAAATTAAGGTATTCTGGTACTAAAAAATGACTATAATTTATTTTTAAGAAATCATTTTTAATGTCATCAGTAAAATGTTAGATTTTAAACCGACCTAGATAGTTTTTAAGAAAATTGACAAGAAAACAATTTTGAGCATATGACATGTAACGACTTGAATGGCCACCTTACGTTACCACAAACGACCCTTAGACTAGTTTGGAAATAACACCGCCAACTTAATAAACTATTTTCTGCTTAAAACATAATAGTTAAGCCAAAATAAAAGCGGGTTTCTGGTCCCAAGAGTTTGACTCACTAATAAAGGAATCCAGATACTACTTTATCAAAGACATTTGTAACTACTATATTATTACATCAATTCTATAGTCTGACGATTCAAAATTAGAAATAAAATATAAAATCATACACGTGTAGGTAGATTTTTGTAATTTAAAAATGTACAATATCGTTATGATTTATGATTATGTGCAATGAGTTTGTAGAAAATCTTAACGACAATTGTTTGAAAAATGTGTTTACATCGATAACGAGGAAGGATACTTAAAACGACTTGTTTAACCTAACCACTGTAGACTTATTACTCGTTGATGTAAGTTACACAGCATGTTTTTTTAATAGACAAGGAAAAATATGTTTTCATCAATACAGTTAGACACAGAACAATAGAGTAAGACGAGAGAGCGATGACACGTATAATTTTATGAGGCAAACGTGAGAAAATCGTATCAGGGCCATTGAAGGATTTATACTCAAAAGATTTTAAAAGCTGAAAAGATATCTTTGGGAGTAGAAAAGTTGTAGCACGAAAAAAGATCAAAGCCTGTTAATTTCATTAGCTATGCTAGAAAGAACGTAATTTGAACACTTAGGAAAGGCGAAAAAAGTGCCCGAGGAAAAAAGAAGAATATTGCATTATGATTATCTGGAAAATCCATACTGACACTATGTTTAGGTAAAAATTAATAAAATATATCATGTTTCCGTGGTCCGACGAAACATTATTATATTCATTATTACATTATTATTAAATATCCGTCTATAGTTTAGGTAAAATGATTACTATCACTATTAGTCACGAGGAAGAAAAAATAAAAAGAATCATTTTCATTCATAATTTTAATTTGATTATTATAAATGTTGTTTAAAATGCCTCAGCCAAAATATTTTGGAATTTCATCGCGTTTCAAGCGTTGCATAGTTCTCCGCTTGGAACGATTGACGAGATATCTCATTTGGAGTTCCCATCATGAACTCGGTTTGCGATGTATGAATAATTTTGAAGATTTTCCCGCCAGTTCACTGTTTGTTGTCATTAGCATTAGCTGATAAATTGTTTATTTAGAAAACACGATAGAATTTATTGGACTTACAGCATCAATAACAAGACACAATTTCAAACTGACAATCAAATAACTATTAATAACTCTTCGTAGATATTGCGGGTGGTGTTCAATTTTCGGATATAGCGTAATCGTCGCGGAATAATAGCATATAATACCGTCATAAATTTATTGATGGTTTTTTTTTTTACATAATATTCGCGAACTTAACCTTACACAATATTATAGTAAGAGAAATTCGAGTATTCGAGATGAAATGAATAGCGACAAATGACAAATTTCGTACAAATATCAATAACTCGATTCATATTTTCATATTTAAATATACAATACTATCCCCGGTAATATCCGTAGAAACTGGAATAGATTTTAAATTGTACGCCACTGAATGAAAATATAATTTTCGATTCTATTGAATTTCCAGGACACGTAAAACAATTTTTCATTTTTTTTTTCGCTATCAGCGTCGATATAATAGAAAAAAAATCTTGCAACAGTCAATACATATGATTTAGTTATTCGTACACAAATGATACACGTAAGTACATAGTTTTATTGTATGATAATATTATTTTAAGAACATAAAAATTACTTTAATGGTTGAAATGGTCTTATACAATATTCATATTTAAACAAATTAATCTATATACGCCATATCAATTTACGTTAAAAAGTAAGGGAATGGTCGGATTACGATTTATATTCTACTTTTAAATACACCTTCAAAGTTAATAAGATTATTATGGTTATTGACTATATTTACGAGTATTTTTTATGAATGTTCAAATGAAAAACAATTTTTTTTAATGTTACTTTGGTTCACATAACAATTAATAGTACGCGTAAGATATATTTTATCTGCAATCCATCTAATATACCTTATGTTTATTTAAAAAATTTTTTTTCATTTTTTGATAACATAACTAATTCATAGATATTAATTATGGATAAACTATTAAGTATTTCATTTTTAAACTAATATAAATTTAAATTTGACTGATAAACCATTGATATATTTTTAATAACCTATAAATGAAGTAAATATATTGCTATAATATAATGTGTGTTTATTTATATATAGAACTATAGAGTATTTGTTTTTTGTGTTGATTATATTAAGTAAATGATAACATACAAACGGTATGTTAACATAAACTCTCACAGAGAGAGTATAGTTATAACACTCGACCAAGTAACTACGCTCTGAAGATGGACTCTGAAAGGAGTCCGAAACGTCAGTCCAAAACTACACACATGGATATATCTGAAAACAATGTCAGGAAACTGTATAATAGACAAAGAGACGAATCCAATATAATAATTGGCACGTGAAAAATATCGTAATTTTGAAATAGTGTTGATAACGTAATAACAAGACAACAATTTATGATTTAATATGTATCACCGTACATTTGTCAATTCGCAGGGTTTTTGTTTGGGCCAGCGCGGGTTTGGTTGGGTTAGGCTGGGTGAGCGGGACGGCGAGATAAAGGGAACATCATTTAAAACGCAACGGTTATTATCGCATTCATCGGAACGTATTTCACGACATCGGTGTGTTAACAACGGCGTAGCGGCCGTATCGGCACATACTCGTACGTAACGTGGCTATCGACGCGGTCAGTAATCTCCGAGACGAGAACAAACCCGAGGAGCCGCAACGAAAGCCGGCGTATACGTGGGCGGCGGCCGGGGATTCCGGCGGATGTCCAACTAGATTTCGATTCCCGGACGTATGTTCCGGTAACATATGGGAATTACATTCGTTGGGCCGTTTCTCGCGGACCCGTTAAACCCCGGCCCGCGGATAACGGACAGATGATAATTGATGATTTTTCAAATGTATAGTTTACTATGCACAGGTGTCGAGAGGGCCGGTCGCATGCCCCCAACCTACCAATCGTGCGCGCGTACGTATCGGAATCAATTCCGAGGCAAACCGACGGACAGTGGGAGACCTCGCGTGAGTCGGTTCGCATCATCAATCAGCCTGCGCCGCGTCGTTCCCGCGGGAGAGCGCGCGACGGCGTCCCAACAGCAGACACGTCCGAATTTAAAACCGTTGCGCGACATGTACACTGGTGTGTGTGTGTGTAGGGAGAGATTTGTCATGTGTTCCGAAAACAATTTGTATCAATTAAGAACGGAGACCGAGTCCGAAATGAAGTGCTACCATATATAACTATATATTATATACGCACGCGTATAGGTATACGATCGTTCCTCAATGACACGGTGGACGTTTTATATTAAAAACGTCGCGCGATACGAAGGGAAATAGTGACGCGCGCGCGTGTATACGACCTTGTGCCGTACAAGCGTCACAATGTCGACCGCGTTTCAACATTTAAACCTAAATCCCTCCCCCCGTGCAAAGGGTTTGTCGTTCACATTCTGTGTAGAAATAGGGGTCATCAAGTTTCCGAGATTATATGCCCATTTCATTTATGAACTGCGCGATTGTTGAAATCGAGAGTACAGGCGATTTACCGTCCATGGGATATATATATATCGTGTCTGGTCCGAATGAAGTCCATTAGCGGCAGATCCGTCTCGCTGCGTGCACGACAAAACGTCGCCTAAAACAAAAACGCGACGGTTCGATTCTGTCGGCCTAGGCTTTCGTTTCGCGCACGTCGCGTAGTGACATTATAACATTTCAGCAGAGCAAAGGCACGCGGTGAGAGGGAAATGATGCCCGCGAAACGTGTAACGGGACGACGCGGGAGACGCCTAGGCGAGGATGCCTGTAATTGATTTAGGGACCCCGTACATCGACGACAGGAATACGCAGGGCGGGAGATGACGAAACGAAAATACGGTCAGATTTTCCGTTGACAAATAATACGTTGGCAGACCTAAATATTATACAAACACCAACTACAGGCTCTGTTATCCGTCCGTCGAGCTCTTGTGAAAACGCTCTGCTATCCGCAAATTTTTTCACCGCAAAATCAATATGTTTTGTGTAAACATACATTAAAATATATATATATATATATTTATCATACTTTGCGCGTATGTGTGCGTACGTAAAATATAATTTCACCGAAATAAATAAAAAAAATAAAAACCCACAACGTAGTTACGTGCCGATATTGAAAACGTTCCACAACAACGGGTGTTCGATTGATAAAAACCACATATTTTTTTTAATTTTAATTTATATAGACAATTTATTATCTATTGTATTTGAATGCTTTCAGTGCTCGCTGCATTTAAAACGCCTTTTTTAATACAAATTAAAACCCAAATATTTAACGGGCGTTTTCACCGGAATGCAATATTACAGCAGTGTAAACGCTGTGGTATTGAAATTAAAATACGGAATTTTAATCTCTACGTACGGTATACTGTCTACGGTGATTGAAATTTGAAACTCAAATAATAATTATTATGTTATGGCACAATATTGAATAATTCGTTTGCCCATAAACTAAATAACATCACGAAAAACGTCGTATGATGTCGTTTGAAATTTGTATTTATTACGCTGCGGGTTTGTGTTTATTACTGCAATTTACACTGAACAGAAATATACAGGCATTCTCATCTTTCATAAGTATATTTGTTATGTTCCGCTCGGAAGCTACAAAATGACATTGGATAGAATAAATAATATAAATATTTGAACACGATTTTTACGTTCAAATATTTAAAAAAACATCGATAAACACTGCGACCAGCGGAACAGCCAATTCTGGTACAGCAGCCGGTTTTAAGTTAACCGATTCGCAAATATACGACAACGACAATTTATTATTGTAACATTTTTTGACATTCTCTGTGTTTAAATGGGAAACGTCCACTTTTCGTAATATTTTTTCCGCTGTCACAATGAAACGTCTAAAACACAGATTTTAGAACATTTATGAACTACAGTACTACAACGCTTATTACTACAACGTTTGAAAAGTATGAACATATTGCGAATGAAATGTGGATTTAGACCACTCGTTACACGATTTGCAAACATAAATGTATTTTCAACACAAAAGCCGATGGTACGTACATTGTTAAATGTTTTGACATACGTATGAAAGCATTTTGTTACTTTAATATCGAATACCGTACGAGGCCACTAGACTGTTGCCGCGTGGCCGGTTTACATACATCGTTCGAGAATATTTCTCGGCGGCGGCGAGTGACGGACCACTGTCGCCACAGATTCACTGCGTTTGACTGGGTTATTTTGTACGGTTTTTTTATTGTTTTGGTACGGCGTTAACAGAATAAAATCCAAATACAAAGTTGAGTGCTAGAAAAATATTATTTGACATAATTATATCTTGGAGATAATAACGAATTCGTATGCAGTTATTCAGCGACGACATTTATCATACATAATTCATCTTAATAATAACAATATGAAAAGTTTCTGAATAATGGCAAATAAACGAGTTAAAATAATATATATATATAATCATTAATCATATTTTGTACACGTTACTTATTCTTATAAACATTAATATTTCATTAAATACATTTACATCGTGTCAATCTTTTGTATACGCAAATAATGAAAAATTTAAATATTTCTTAGGTGTATTCTTAACGACATTCATAAGACATTTCCCGTTTGAGTATTTACATTTTAGAGAAGTTTATTCATTTAAACATTGTTGTTTCGAAAAATTCAAGTTTTCAAATATTTCCCCGTTAATACCCGTGATCGATCTGTCAACTTAATACAATAGTTAAACAAATTATGATAGTCATAAATAATTTTCACTCATATAATACGTTTTATTTCGATGTGTACAATATTATAAATAAACGCATATTATGTAATATACATATAAGTGTGTGTATGTATATTTCTTTCCGGCAGATTAATATTATTACTACCGAATATATATATATGGGTCTCTATATCTAAAACGGTTATTACTACGTGCAACTGTCGGCTGATTACATCGGAGCGTTGTTTTTCCGATAATTGCAGCAGACGACAGTTTAAACATTCAAAAGTTTATTAAACACAACAGCTTGCTGATCGCATGCCATATTGACAAGTGAAATTAACGACATAGACGGTATTAGAAACGCCGTAACCGAATCAATCGTCAATTATCGAACAATTTTTCAATCGGATGTCACCGTTTTGAAACGCGCAGTTCTCCGGTATATTAGTCCATTCATTCGCGATCGGTGTGTAGTGCGCGATACGCAACAAACACGCCAATAGCAACGAGGCCGATCTTCACGCTCATCCGGCAAATCCGACGGTGACGATGATGACAACAGTAAGTGGATGACAGGCACGGCCGAGTGAACAGGTATGTCGATCATCGGCCGGACGCCGTGCACACATGCTATTCGCCTCCGCGCGAATCGCGAAATCGGTTTTGGATGAATTCGACCGGGACGCTTTATATTTAGGTTATTTATATATATATATTATTTTTTTGCACGTTTTTCCCCTATCTATCCCCCCAGACAAGGGTACTTTTTGCGTTGAAATATGAATGAGAGATATACAAAAAGAGTGTCTGTTTTATATATATATATATATATATATATATATATATATACGAATACCAGCATCTAGTGGCGGGTATAGTAAGTATACGAGAACATACGGACGGACGCCAGTGTCCGAACACTGGGCTTTAGTCTAACAAAGACGAATGTTTTTGGCTCCGAATATACACATTCGCCGTGAAAAACATAACAAATATACGCACGTTCCGTTCGTCTATGAGAAATTTATTGTAATATAATTCTGTTTTTTTTCCAAGCCGACGCATTAAATTGCTTGCTCGTTGGTTTTACAATTTAATTAATATTTTACATTTTATAATAACAAACATTTCTATGGTTTTACACTCGGTATAGGCCGTATATTATTGTGCACGTTAACGCGTGAAGGTTTTTAACGTTCGTAACGGATGTGTACTTCTACATAATATTATTTGTACGTACGCAATACATTAGGAAATAATATCGTGCATGGCCTTTGAGTAAAACTAAACAAACAGAAAAATAAATACATTTGTCGTATGTAAAGCTATGGTATCCGTATAAAATACGAATGTGTTTAGTTCGAGGTTCACTTAACGCACAGTCAATGTTGGATACTAAATATTATTAGGTAAATTTCAAAATTATAACGTATTATTAAACTAAGTTTTTCGACTGAATGCGCTCTATTTTACGCTAAAATCAATACATGTTTTTCACTTGATCGTTTTGTTCCGAGTGTGAAAAACGACAATTAAATATTATTTAAATGTGCTGAAATTATTAAACACATTTCAAATAGCATTTTAAAATTATGCTTGCGTCATACGTCAAGTATTTATCATTCAAATTTTTATGGTTAATTTTTTTTTAAATAACATTTAAACAGGAATTATATATATAAACGATTTCCTAGATACGTAATAGGATCACAATAAAAATATTTCTGGATTACACAAAACGGATTGCATAGTTTGTCGTATTAATACTGACAAATATATCGGATATGATAATTAGGTATGTAATGTATGTGTGTATAATGTTTATATTTTTGTATTTTAAGATTTATTACAAAATATAGTGGATTATATTTATAATTACGACCGTTTAAATAGTTTTTTTTTTTTTGAGAAATTTTATGAAAAATTAATTTAGATTAAAAATGCACTTAGGATTCTGAAACTAACCGTGAAATAACTATGAATTAAAAAGTGTTAACGACTCGGCCATTTGATGCGCGTTGCCGTGATATTTCACCATAAATATTTATGGACGCGCTATGCGTCCCCTCTTATTATACCCTGGAGTCGACCCTACGTAAAATCAACGAACCGCGTTCAAATCCAAAACACAGAGAGCATAGGGATAAATAATATTCTCGATTCCCCTGACCGCTGAAACACTTGAAAAACAAAATCAGCACTTTCTCACGTGCCGCCAGTTTTGCGGGAGCTCGTGATCCGCGAAACACTAAATAAATCGTTACGTCGACAACGGCGGGTGACGGACTGTATACGAGGTGAAATAATAAGGAGGTGACGACAATTGATGCAAAAAACAAATAACCGTCTACACGCGAGAAGTCGTTCACGTATCGCTGCGGCGTCCTCTGTTCGTCTGGGTCATTGCCGTGCACAAAATTCGCGACGAGTGTGTACGTACACCACTCGCATTCGTTAAGTTTTAAGAACGTCAGAAAAGCCCGGTCGGCGGTGACGGGGCAAACGTACCGAATAATACATCTACACGATTAAACGAAGCGCAATATTAAACAACGCCGAAGGGTGCCTGGCTTAAACGGAGGTCGGTCTAATTCAATTTTATTTTTATTTTCACAAAAGGTATTTATGTACGAAATTTTGGGTTAACGAGAAAATTATATTTGTTCTATTCATTTTCTCTCTTTCTCTCTCTCTCTCTCTCTCTCTCTCTCTTTCTCTCTATCTCCTCGATATTTTTAGTATCTGCATACCCATAAAATATATATGTATATATAAATAGGTAAATTGTGTGACCGGGATTGTGTGCGACGCGAACGCAATGATATTCACGTATAAACCTGATTTGGTTATGCGAAACACGGTCCGAGAAGAACTGTGTTCGGGAGCAACGACAAACAACATTATCATACAATATTGGCACTGGAGCGACCGCCGCCACAAATCCGATGATCTGTCAAACACGAGTAAACATATATATACATATCATCACTGTGTTGTGTCACGTAGTAGTGGGTTTGGATGTATGACACAGTAGGTGACACAATAATATACAATATTAATAACAAATGTAATATATTTATATTATACTTCTGTAAACAATGACGGTTAGACGTACATATACAATTTTCGAGGTTGAAGCGGAGAGAGCAAATTATAATTTTATCTAGACGTATGAAACCGGTATTTTAAATTTATCTACTTGAAACTTCAAACAAGCAGCATAGTATGAATGTTAAACATATAAGTAAAATGTTACTTACATCAGCCGAAAACTAAAATCAACATAATACGTGACCGTAATATATCGGAGATTATTGACAATTGATAACATATCCTTATCGTCAGTGTAGGTATCATAAAAAGTTGATTGAAATATTTCCTAAAAGTGGCAAAAATGACACAACAATATATTGTGGTAGAAAACAAAAAACACCTCTATAACTATGCATGTAACAAAAAAAGCGACGAAAATCAATTTTGAGTTGAATATATCTGATAAAAACTCAATACGAATGACACGATATTTATATTAATAAACACGTTGATGGGTAACTGTCATGATAAGCATAAATGTACATAGTACATAATATAACACTTCACAACCGTTTGACTATTTGTGATTGAATTTTATATCATTATCGTGTTTGTGTGTATAAATTGAAAAATGGAATCGTAAATATTCTTTGAGCCGACGGTGACAGCTCGCCCATTATAATAACAATATGGCTTTTGATGAGAGACAAAGTCCGAGGCCGACTGTTTAAACATAAGGAAATTACATAATAATTTCATTAATTACTGCACCGAGAAACAATATCATGAAATTAGATTTTTGCTCGACCAACGTCGACGGTATTTTCGACGAAATATAATATTAATCTATTAGAATACAGCATTTGGTACTTTGAGAGAATTGTAAATTTGAATTATTCAGAGAATTTGAATATTATTTACGAATACTATATGTATATAGATGAGACAAACATTTCATATAATCTATTTAAAGATATGTCAATTATTTTTGACGAACTTGTAAACGAAATTAAATGACGTACACATCTATTCGTGGAAATTATACCGCTATATTATATGCATATAGTATTCAAAGAAAACGTTGAATTGTCTTTCGTCCGAATATCTAATATAAAAAACGCTCGGAAAATATTAATATAATTCTGTTTGTTATCGAAATATATATATATATATATAAACTTAAGGTAAATATAATCGTGTAATATTATAGACGTCGGCTTAGAAAGAGCAAAACGTATGCATTCGAATCATTAATATGATATCGAAATATTGCGTGTAAACATTGACTTCAATGTGATGTGTGTAGCTTTATCGTAAATTCGTGACATGTTAGAAGTTTTGAAATATCAACAATATTAACACGTTTATTAATATATTCTTCTTAAAAGTTAAAACTCGATATTCCTCGTTTGTGTATTAGAAATATGCTCGTTCAGTTTATTTTCAACGAAAGACGAAATGGAATTAGGGCGTTTTTGAATTGTATACAATTCAAAAGTTCATATAGAAATAATTTTGAATAGGTGAGAAAACAATATCCTATCTCAAACATACATTATAAGCTATAAGTAACACAACACAGCAGCTGGGAATCTCCGAACAAATACATTTTTCTTACCTATCCCGACGTTTCTCGCAATAATCCGAGAAAAATTTTACGTCAGTTCCGTGTGAACGAAATACTGCAATAAGCTTTTATACCAAATACGATAAAAATCACAGTTATTAATCATAATTAATCGTCATGCCTTGTTCCGGCCGGTTTTATGTGCTTACGCGCGTTCCATCACGATTTATTAACGCGATTTGAAGATAAATTGTATTTTTTACTAATCGTTTACTCGCCGTGGAATATAACACCTTTAGTATTTTGGCGTCACGCGGACACGGCGACTAAACATACTAGCAGCAGTCATCGTTGAATAATATAGTATTTTTAATTACATGCAAAATAATAAATATATATATATATACATAATACACAGATATGCTCATTACACAATAAATGGTATACTTATGTAATAATAGCAATAATAATAATAATAATAATAATGTTCTTAACAATAGAAACGTACGACCTTAATCACAGACGTTTTTATAATAAACGACTTGGCCGTGCCTTACACGCGGTATTCTTGTTATGGTTTTTAATATAGAAAATCGGAATCGTTGCGATGGACGTTATATACTCATGTTCATACGATTCGATTGAACGACACACGTGACGAAGAAACAATGCAGTGTGCGGTCGGACGGGCACGTAATTGTTACTTCATAACGTATTATATCGTATATGTATAATATCGATGCATTTTCTCGTCGTCGTCACCGGCAGCCAACGGAAAGGGATAGGAATGATATTAATTACACGAGATTCATCGACGTGTATAATATATATATATATATATACACGTGGTGGTGTCCACTAATTTTGCATTTGCACTGATTAAAACGACGACGAACCAAACCAGAAGTGCGTCCGGACAGGTAGACAATATCGTTTTTGTTGTAGTCACGGATAATGTCGAAAATCACGCACAATCCGATAGAGCACTGCGATCCGCCGGCAGATGTAATTCGCTTTCTGTATAAATTGCATCCGCCGTGCACGTGTCCCGCGTCCGATTTGACGGCGTGCGAATAATTTCACCGGTTGTTTACAAAATAATAACAGGTACACACAAATTCATTATAAAATTAATGTATAGATTGTGTACGTAACTCGTGATTTGTGTATACCGGACGTTGGGGTGAATTTAACTGGCGGGGGAGGGGGGCTGGTGCTGTCGAAAAGTCGACGTAAACGAACCGCGAACGTTTTATACATTTTTTTCACGATTTCTATTTCGATATAATTATTATACAATAAAACATTTTGTCCGCCACCGGCGTTTTAAACATTAACGAGACAAAACGATTTGTCTACAGTTTATATCGATCACAAGTACGAAGTGTACCTGATATGGTAGATTTTGTCTCGCGATATTGTCGCGCGCAATCTTTGTATTTATGATCATCGAAATCGCAGTGATTTACCAGTGATGTAAAACGTTATCAAACGGAAAACAAATGAAAATACCAAAAACCTCGAAAATTTAAATAACGGATACGGAACAAATTATATAGTTCATATAATGACGAAATATTTAAATAATTAACTTAAATTATTTTTAAAATAATAATTATTGTTCATTTGTCTTTTAACATTATTCATTAACGTTATGATTGTTTCGCTTAAAATTATTTCGACATGTTCTAACTTTTAAACAAGTTCTACTTTAGTACTAATTAAATGCTACAAATAAACTTTGAAATACATTTAATACAATTTTAACGGTTAATTCCTTGAATTTCGAAAATGTAATGAGTTAATTCTTTATGAACTATTATTTTCTTTATAAGATATTTGTTTAGTATTAACTGTATAACATTTGTTAAAAAAAATTTTTATTTGACGGAAAATAGTGTTTCAAAATAGCAAAAAATCCAAATTCTCTAAAACAAAAAATATTCTGAAAACATATTAAAAGGTCAAACGAAACCGATATATTTCAAACAATAATAAACTAAAAGTATAAAATTTAAAATGTTTTCCATTTCCGGTAATTGCTGATACGCTTCGCCAGGTGTAAATCCGACATTGATGAAAAAATATAAAATATATATATATAACAATAAAAACACATGAGCACGTACAATTTGCGCGGGTGGCGGATAAATATCACGTTATAACCATTTTGACTGTTTCTCCGGCAACAGCTGTTGATAACGCATTGTCGACGCTGATGCACAGGCATATCCGGGAACACGCGTGATAAAATATAATAATAATAATAGAAAATTTTAAACATTCGAGGCCACGAACAATGGTGGCGTATCGATGTCGCGCACGGGATTCGCGTTTAATACGTTCCCGTAGGTAAAATAATTGCTGCGGAAAATTTTCCATTAGTGCGCGATCATGAAACGACGGAGCCGCGCGCGATATCACATACGAGTACAGAGACAGCGGCGAGTGAGAGAGAGAATCACTCAACTGGGTGAGAGGAAATTCCACAATTCCTCTCGTCCGGAAAATAAATATTACCGGAATAAAGTGTGTGCCGCTAGTAAACTAGAAATTCCTAGCGAGCACGCACATTTAAGCATATAGCAAATCCTTCTCGTATAAATAATGTATAATATACACATACACACGCGTATATAATTTGATCGATACCTTTGCAGTTCGAACGTTCGCCATCGAAGAAGTCCATTTTGCATTTTATACAGATATTTCAATAAAATTAAATATTCACGTATTTACTTATTTAAATTAGCAATTTTTTTGTTTTCCGATAAACATACATTAAAAAAATATTAATTAATAAAAATAATGATAATAAATTTAAAAGATAAAAACAAATAAAACGATAAAAGTTTGAAATGTTGCATTACTTTTTATCTGATGGATTGGTTGATTTTACAAAATGCACTAACATACATAAAATAAAATCAATTCAATTTTTTTTAAATTAATTAATTTTGCAAAGGAATATACTTATTTAAAACACATTTATAGTATTAATATTAAAATAGATATAGAAATAATTTAATAGACTGAAATCGTCAATAAAATCCTCACAGAATACCATACTTTGGGAAATATAAATCTTTCATTTCACTACATAACGTACATTTTGTATGCAACTTTATGGGTGGTAACAAAAACATATGACCATAGCTCGGAATGTTATATTGCTATGATAGACTTTATGTAGCAACGGCCAATTATGTACGAATATTTAATTATTTCATGTTTCCAAATAACGTTCTATCATTTGATATTTAATATTTAAAATAAAATAATAATTAATATGATCAACTCTTTATTTTTTATACAATAATATCACTTACATTTGTCCATATATTACATATATCATACTCGATCACGAATATCTTAAAGATTACTTCAATTCAAATAATATGTTTTGTTTTTTCCATTAAATATTTATTGTTTACCTGAAACAGACAAATAAAAAAAATATATAAATAAAATTGTTTTAGTCATTTTATAGATAATCGAAATAATAAATTAGTTACATAAAAAGTATTATATTCACAATTTATAACAATCACTAAGCGGTAATTGTTACTAAATATATATTTAATTATTATGTTATCTAACACTTTTTGGTAAAACGTTTGATCTTTAGATGGTAATACCCGAAAACAATAAATAATATACGGTATAAACTACGATATATTATTTTATTTGTTCTTATGTACTCTACAATGTTGAATCTTAGGTGAAATAAAATGGTACGCATAGTTGAATTCAAAAAACAATAATGTCGTTCTTGACGTCTGAAATAAAAAAAAAATATATATCTTTTCGACACAAGAGCATTAATCTGTGTTGTAAAATGAAAATAACATGAGTATTTTTAACTGCACATATTGTCAATAGTGAAAAACAATTGACAAAAAACAAATACTGTCGACTAAATAATTTCATCATTGTTATAGCTCGTGTTATGTTAAAGTAAACATAAAGTAATAACATTTGTTTCGATGTAATATCAATAACAAGTATATCAATTTTCTATATAATTTTACCGTTAAATCAGTTATATTAAAATAACAGTTTTCTAACGGACTTATACAATAGCTGCAATTTTGGATTTAAGTAAAACATAAACAATGAAATTAATTCAATACCATTCCTAAATCAATTTATAATATATATTTTTTTTAAACAATTACATGTCTATAAGAAAAATAATGTAAATACCCAATTCGTATTCTTTGCTCTGTCCATTCTTCTCTGAGTTATTCGTAAGTCGACAACTCTAGTTCTCAACCTGTACTATACATAGTCTTTTATGTATTTTACCCTCATACCATCCGCCCACAAATATAATTCCGAATTTCTTCCAATACCATCTTATCTTTGGCTTTTTTCTACCTGTTCTCCAACCACATTTATCCTTATTACCACTCTTACTATCTCACCGGTCTCGTTCCTCATACATTATTCCCATAACATCCTTATCCGTTTTATCTACAATTGGGAAATTAAATACTTGATTAAATATTCATTTCTCGTCATATACTTTCCAGATGCTCCACACATCCAAATATACCCAATATTTTAACCAAACCAACCATACTAAACTTATAACATACTATATTGTATAAAAAAATATTATAGTTTCCATCCCCAACGTGAAAAAAATCTAACTGCACTATAAACAATAAATAATGAAAAAACATAAAAAAATATGACGAAAATATAAGTAAAGTGACTAAGAAACAATAGCAAATATCTATAAATCACATTTACTCGTAAAAATAAATTTTGTTTTTGTTTTTGTTATTCTTATTACTTTAATAATAATAATAATAAAAACTCTAAACACGAAATCTCAAGTTATTTCCTATGCTTACATACTGCGTGATGTGCATTTTTAGTCAAAGCAAAAACATTTAAAATATTTTTTAACTTTTTTTGTTATATATTTTAAGCTGAATTCGGGAATCGCATTGCGTATGAATTACATATTAAACTATTTGGAAATCGTTCCAAAAAAAATGATTTTTTTTACTCGTGGTGTAAATAGAATATTATTACTCATTTAATTGAATATATCCGAACATCCCAGCACCATATTAACTGCATGTAAATAATTTTACTAAAATCTACACGTTATGATGATTATTGTAAATATAAATATTAAATCGTTTGTGATTATAAAGTTGTATTTAACCACAACTGTTTGAACATGTTTATTATAGTCGTTATTCCTCTTTCTAAACTGTTAAAAAAAAATACATATTATATATATCCAAATTCAATTTTGTAAACATTATAAATCCGCTTGACACACACTTCACATAATTACACAAAAACCATATTTTATATTCGATAGATGAGAACTTTTACGGAATATTCGAAAACGTTTGATAATTTATACGACGGAGTGGCAATTGATCGAATAATGCGTCAAATGCGGTGTAAACGTTCACGCGCGCGGCTTATGTCCCGTTGTATTTTGTCGGCGGTCAATTTCGATTTATTTCTGAAAACGTCGCGGACGACATTTCCGATGCGTTAGCTTATTCAACGGGAGGCTTGTTTTTGTGTATAAAGTGAGCACAGTTCGTTCGAAGTCGAGCCCAGTATACCTTGTGAATCCAATTTAGAAATTGCGTCGACCTTTGAACCACTCGCGTCTGCCAACGGGCTGTTGGATACGGTCCAAAGAACGATAAAAGTGATTGGAAGGGGACCGCGTTCGAAAATCGTTTTTCGATCACACTCGTCAACCCCCCCTCCCTTCTTAACCACCTCATTCAACTCCACCTTCTACATCCTACCATAACCACCACAACCATCACCGGCCGATTGTAAAACCGGTAACGATATTCTTTGTCACACAAATTGGCCCTGAGGGTGTGTATTCGCCGAGTCTGGCCGTCGCCGTCTTGAAGTTCCGGAGAAGGCGTATAAAGTGATACATTACGGTCACCGAGAAATGCCCATATCGAATGTATAAATAGTGTCGAACGATTTCCTAGACTTTGGCTGTTATCCTATCTGCATTCTGAACACACATAAACACAAACATAAACACACACATAAACACATACATATATATGTTATACTATACTTAAGCGTACGGACCTAAACTAAGCGGATTGTCCTTGTGGACGTACGCGCGCGAACACGGAATAATTTAATAACGATTTATTTTTTGTTATCACTATTGTAGTACGCACACTATTGTTATGAGAAGAAATATATTCCCGATAATTTTTCTACGCGCGAATAATATATATATTTATACGAATTACTCAGTGTAAAACAATGGCGCGCGATGTAATTTGAAACGTCGCCATCGAAAAAAAGAAAAAGAAATCATCCCTTCAAGTACTCTATTTGTAACTTATAACAACTATATTTTTATTATATATAAATATTATTTTAATTGTTTTATATCTTGGACACCGCATATTGACGTGTTCTTTACTTTTTAACATATCAATTGATTCTTCCTAAAATATATAGTTTATCATCAATAATTCAAGTTTTTATTAGTATTCATTTATTTCTTTAATAGAAACGGGTATAAATGTGTTTTATAATTTAGAAAAATGAATAACTGTAAAAAAAAATACGAGTACTAACTACTTAATTAAGTTGAAAAATTAAATGAATATTAACGTAACCAGTTAATTTGGTGTACTATTCACATATTTAATAATATTATAAAGATGGCTGCGAAAAAGTAATCATCTAGTTGAATTTTTTTTCATACACGGTTAAATTTACTGTTTTTGCTGAACGTTTTCTAACGGAAAACAAAATAACAAAAAATTTTAATGTTCACAAATAATTCAAAAATCTTATATGGAGTATCTGTTTTTGTCATTTTGAATAAAAATGTATTTTTTTGTGTACAAAATTAAAAACATACAAATCAAAGATATAAGAAATCATTGATTTTTGGATTTAACTGAGTTGTATCAGCAAATATTTGAGTTTGGATTTAAGTATTTAAAAAACTCTACATATTAACTTAACTTTATCTAGTTAACTTTATTATTAATTTTGCCATAGTCGTTGATATAAATTAAAATTAACTATTAACTAAATGAAGTACCGAAATCGATTTTGACGACATAACAACTGATTTCTGTTGGTCATAATCACGATTTATTTGTATGATAGTGAGATACTTATACAATCAAAAATAAAACTGTTATTATATGCACACATAAAAGGTATAGTTTTTGTTATCAATATGGAATTGATTTTTTTATTGCATTATTTATTAATAATATAAAATATAACTCTGAATTCGAGAGTTTGCGTGTGTCGGTTATAGCACGTAAATATGTTTCGTTCGTGTTTTGTCATATTTTCATTTTAAAAATATTGAGAAAAAATATATATAAAGCCAACCGGAAGAGGTATTAAACGTCCCGTCGATATATGAAATTTTCCTTTGTAAAATACAGACCGTATATAATATATGTATAGTGCGTAAAAAATTATAGTGATGATAAATACGCATTAAAAGTTTGAGCCGTTAAATCTCGACTCGAGGCTGAGCAGATGATATTTTTTTGTTTTGTTTTTAAGTAAATTTATTTATTTATGTTTTAACAATACCCATTAACTGTATACATTGTTTTATTTTTACAATAATACAAAGAAATATTTATATCGTTGTTTTTTTTCGAATATATAATACGTAGGGATTATTTATGTATTTATTTTTTCGTTTTATTCTGAATTTTATATAGAAAAAAATAATATAAATTCAGTAAAAAAAAAAAAGTTACGACATCAATTTACAACCATCACAGTGAACGTTTATGTACGAATATTTTAAGTAACATCCGGTCGGGTGGACCATGGACGAGCTAGATAAATATTCGATTTTTGTCTTCTCGCACCCTACAAGTTTATCGCCTTGGGAATTTTATTTTATTTTCACGATCAGTAAAGTTATTTGCATACTATAATATTTATAGTTATTTTTGTTTTTGTTTACTAGAATATAAAATATTAACATTTTTTTTCTAACCGACAAAACTATACGAACTTCTTTAACAAATTGAACATAAAAGTCATACGTAGTGTATGTAGGTTTCGCGATCAGAGACGAATTGACTTTAAACTAAAAATATTTCGCTCTACAGATAAATAACAATGGTAGGTTTTTTATATTTACATTATAATAACAAATGTAATTTATAATGGATGGTATGTTAATCAAAAAATCCCAAACATACTAATATATAATATAAAATGTCTGCCCTAAACTTTTTAACAACACCAATTGTGTATATATGATGTATAGATTTACATTATATATCATTATATATCTATACTTTGAAGCAATTTATAACTTTTATCTATTATTATTATTATTATTATTATTATTATTATTATTATTATTATTTAAGTTTAATACGTGACGATTTAATCAAAACAGGATATTCATAATCCGGTATTTTTAAATTAAGAACAAATCGATTAGAATACTCGTGTGTTTTTGATTGATAATGTACAATTTTTACAAATTATCTAAAAAAAATTACAAAAGGACGAACATTTGCATAGTAAAAAAAAAAGAAAATACAATATTCAGGCGCAGTAGACAGGAAAGGAAACTTTCAATATTTATCAAGACAATGATAACGTGTACGTTGTTATATTATTACACAGATAATGACGTAAACAAATAAATCATTTCAAATTTTACAATGCAAAATTCTACAGTATCTATAATGACATCTGTATGCTGTATCAACAATATTTAAATATCATTATTATCTATAAATTATAATAATTACGTATTGTACATTCGACAGTTTGTCAACCAATTTCAATGATTTTTTCGAAAAAAAAAACAAAATATTTAAAGATTTTACGATAATCCTATTTAAATGTCATTAATTATTAATGGTTTATATTATTAATTTCAGCAGATTTACGTGTTAATTAGATATTATTATTTGAAAATTTTATATTAAGTTTCGATTTGTGCGCGTTTGTTTCTATCGTACACTATAAGGAAACGACTACGTGATAATATTAAATATTTGCTATTATTATGTTCTTATCGTGTCCCGTATTGTTGACGTCACTCTCGTGCCTGCTGCGAAACAAACAATGGCCACGATCACACGTGCAGCAGGAGCAGAAACCGTATTATACGGGTTGGTATGTGCAAGGAGATCGGAATTCGATTTCGAGGATGAACGGGGAAAAGAAAAACTCCAGTAACGATGACAACTCTAGTAGGAATAGCATCCAGCGCGGAGAAAAAAATAATGGCTCGCATAGCTCACGTATTATTGTGTTTGAACATTCCGTGTACGTGTCCCTGCGATATCCGACGCGCGCGTGTGACGGCGCGAAGACCGTATTGTCTCGGAGAGAAAAAAGAAATCGTGTCTCGACAGAAGTGTCTATAAGAAGATACGTGTTCGGAGATTGTCCGCGGCATGGTGGAGGTAAAAGACAGCCGCAACGGCGTGTACGGTGTGAGAAATAGGGTTTTTACAAAAACAAAAAAGAACGATGTCTTTCGGACGAAAATATTTCGACTTAACTGTTTTTGCCTTCACGTTCAGATATATGTTCTTTGTACGCGCTGTGACAACAACAACTACGGTTAAGGTGTATATATATATATAGCTTGTATTACGCATGGTGATGATGACGAGGATACAATATTATCTCTGTCGGACACGCGTTGTGTTTAATGTTTGCTCATATATTTTATTTTACAAAAGAGGTGACATGCTCACGTACATTATATATATATATATATATATATATATATATATATATTATATATAGGATGTGTGTGCATGTTTTTAGTTCAGCGTATACAATAAAAAATATTTATATAGATGACAAAATACTTATCCTTCACCCCGCCTGTCATGGTATTCTTTCCAACACCCAACCGATGGCCGTTTGTCGATAGATCTATTATAACACAACGTGTGTACACAGCGCTTATAAAAACATTATGTTAATATTTATAACATTATACGTTATGAAAAGACGTAATGATTGTATGGTGTGTGATTTTTTACGTTAAATTTCAACGGTCAACGTTGCCAAACGAAAAACATATCATGTATTTGGCGACAGTTAAACGTATTAATGATTGATTTTCATCAGAGGGCGGTAATTTTTAATAATTTTGATATTTCGTTCATTACCATGTTATACCATTGGGTCTTGTTTTTTAAATTCAAGATTGGAAATTGACAAATTAAATGTATCAATTATGTTAATCATTTAATGATCTATAGTGATTTCGATAACGCATAAACATGACAGAATCGAAGATTATATTTTAAGACGTTGAGAGGTTTTATGTTATTTATTAAATGCTTATTAGAAAATTTTAATGCTTAACTTAGTTAAGTTACTTTTTAATTGCGTAACATTTTAAGTTAAAAAGAAAAAATAAAGTATTATTTATAACTTAACTGTTAAATTTTTTTTTTTTTTTTTTAATTTAGATTTGATTTGACAATTTATATTTTATTCTGACTACTATTCGTTTAGTTATTTTCAAAAATATTACAGACATGAAAAATGTATTTAAAATGTAACTAAATAAAATAAAATTTTTTTTTTTTACAAGAATATCGGATCAATTGTGTATAAAATAGATATAATAACAAATGTAAAATACAAAATAATTGATTAACAAAACGGATTTCATTCATGTACTAGATCTATAAACATATAGAAATTATACACTAACTGGTTATACAATTAAAACTGTTTATAATAAAACAACACAAAAAACGAGTTATGATTTATCTATATTTAGTAAAAAAAAAAAAAAAATAATTATAAGAGCGCGTTCATTTTAAACGGCGTACTGTATATGCAATTTCACTACGTTAACGCATATTTTATACGACTTCGCATACGATGTAAAATAAGTTTCTATTATTTATTTTATAAGTTGGAACGGTGTTTGAATAAATACAATTGTCTAACGATAAGATAATATTACTAGTTTATAATGTAACAAATATATATATATATATATATATAATATATATATATTACATTGATAATCTATTGTTTATCCTTAGGACATAGGTCTTTGTTTTCAAATTATTTATCCGAGTTCTCCGTCTGAATAACAATCACGTGAAACGGTGAATATTGTAAGATTGCTAACAGCGAGGGTTTGCCATCATATTATGATTTTAATAACTGATAATGTTTATCATTTGCCAAACATAACAATACAAAGTTATGTAATTCCGGTGGGACAAGGAGACGCTTAGAGAATTTTGAGTTAGAGAAACACGAAACTATTCATTGGATTGTTCGAGGGTGGAAAAACAAATGTAAAAAGAAAAGAAATAACCCAGCGTACGGTAAATTAACAATATCGCAAAGATCATTGTCAAATATAATTGAGCATCAAATAACCTGACAAATTTTGGACTTTATTGAAATATATTAAACTGTTAAAATCCTAATAAATATTAAGGTTATATAATATTTAACGGGTAAATATTGGTAATTTATATTTTCCTAAACATTATTTCAATATAATGGTGTTATAGCTTAGCAAAGAATATATTATCAATAATAAAAAAAATATATTTTTTTAAATTAATATTTTTGAATATTTGTACGTGTTATTTCCACAGAAATTGCTAGGTAACTTGTTTAGAATAAATCTAAAGTAAATGATTTCCTTAGAATTTTAATTAAAAGCCCGTGCGTTTTGGACGTACGAATTGATGTAATATACAAACAGTTTAATATGTCACTAAATTCAAGATTTGTATACGTACACTTTTAAAACATGCGCAATAATAAAATACCACCTTTTATTAGTAAAAACTTTGGGTGAGATAATTATTAACTCGTACGTTTATTTAATTATTCGATTACCTACTACAAAACACATAGACACGTGATATATATATATATATTAATAAATACATTATACATGCTTATAACAGTAGATAACTTCGTTTGAAAGTTACTTGTAATTCTAAACCATTTGCACTGTTTCGTATAAGTATATTAAGTGTATACTATTTATACATGTATAATGAATAATATAATACAATATACTAATATAATACACATAATGTATGTTACGTAATACGTATATAAAAGTAGAGTTATGTAAATTGTTTATGTACCAACACTGTATTAATTTACAGGGAAAAGTCTAATTCAATTATTTTTATTAATTCGTTTACAAAATCATGCGAGCATTTCTTTTATATGAATAACCACACAGACTTCGTTTGTAACTGTGTAGAAAAAAACTCTGACTTTAATTTAAAAACCTGTAAATTAAGTCAAAATAGATGTATTTAACTGTGTGTATATATATATATATATATTAAACGAAAAATATTGGGAAATATGTGCGCGTCGTAATGTGTACAATTCCATTTTATGTGCAACAGTTGTGCCGGTCTATAATAATAATCTTAATACTCTGGCGGTTAACCATATAACAGTAAATTATGTAATTTATGTGTATGCGTTTCGAATTAATAAACGTTTAGGTGTGCGATGCGGAAAGTCATAAATATATACCAACGACGTATTCAATGTCAAACATATTACTTTATACCGTCGATATAAGACCCGTGACTCGTCGAGGTATTAAACTAATGGAGGAGAAAAGTTATTATCCTATATTTGTACTGGCAGTTAATTAAATGTTTAATTATAATTTTAACATATATAAAGGTAGTATATAATTACATTATCGCTATAACAAATGTATATAAAATGTTGGTGAGATCCGATTAAATATCTCAGCCATGATAATTAAATAATCGTTGATGGGAAAATGCGTTAACTAATGGGGCTCATTAAAAAAAAAAAATATGTCTAGTTTGCTAAATAGACCATAAAATAATGAAATACATTACATAAAATAGTGAACTAGAATATTGCAGTCGAACCATAGGACTCCAATTCAATATAGTATAAATGTAAACGGGTAGTTACTAAATCCCACCTGCTCGGAAGTATAATCAAAGTTATAATAATTATTATTAGCATGTATAATAATGATACGCGTAAATACGTATACAGCGTGTTTCTGGTACGTAGAACGAGAAAAGAAAAAAATATAAAAAATTAAAAAATCCTGTTCTTGACGTCGCGGTGGCTCGTAATAGTTTGTATTTAACTTACATATATATATATATATATTACTCTATATACACGAATAACTTAAATAATGAAGCCGTTTTATACTCACACATACAAATTTATTTGTACATATTATATTCTACATAGCTGTATAAACACGCACACCACTCCACATCTTTTATACGTAATAAATACACACACACAGACGCATACAGTGTGTATGTGTATATATATATATATATATATATATGTCCTTTATATATATAAATTTAAGTATGTTCGTCGTCATTATTTCGTAGTCCTTTGATCCCTTCGACTCGAGTCCGTGCGTATACATACATACAGTCGCACTAATACCGACGCACGTTTATATGTGTATACATATTATATATACAAGGACAACACGACTCACGTAGAGTACATACGCGAGTATATTGTGTGTGTACGGGGCCCGTTCAATGATCGGCCATCGTCGTCATCGTGGACGGGAAAAAGAAAAAAAGGTTTTTGAGAATCGAGAACCCGTGCAGCTGGAGCGCGTTTAGGTATGGGTCGACACGAGGACGTAAGAGGAAGTTTTGCGAATAATAATAATAAAAGTTTAAGGCAAAGCCCTTTCCGGAAAATTAACAAAACGCTAACGACGACGGTTTACTCGAGGAACGTTCGGGGAAACAAAATACCCGACAAATCATCAGCGGTAAAATATTATCCCGAATATATATATATTTATATAATATATGTATGGATTATGATCGAATTATGACGGTTTAGAGAAATGTACTTCAATGATGGCACTAAATTTCTCATCACTATTTTTAGAAGTGCTGAAATATCAAAAACTTATCGGACTAATCGCTATATTTGGCCAAAAAGATTTTTGTAATGTTTTTAATTTGATAAAACTTTGCTCATGATACAATTATTATCAATTTTTGTATTGATAAATATTAGTAGAGATATTTATAGATACTGAGGATAATATCAAATATTATTACCGGAGCACATATATAAATTTAAGTTTTTGAAAACCTCACAGGTGTTTGAAATACACGAGAAAATATATGTGATTTATTTCTTGTAAATGTTTTTATTTACTAGGGATTATAACAAGTTAAAACCCGTTATCATCCGTTATCGTGATAAATATTTTAAAATACATTTTTTTTTTTGAGAATTAGAAAATGTATACTTTAAGATTTAAATAATCGTCAACTGTACAATCTAGTACACATGTTGAGTTTAGAAGTTTTCTGAATCAATAATGTTTTCGGCTCAGGAAACAAAAAATACGTCGGCAGACGTATGACGGAATGTCCTGCGGGTTAAAATGAACTCTAAACAAATGATACTCGTTATAGTATATATTCTGTTCTAAAGACTATGCGTTCACAATAATTAGAAGGGAGTTTTGTTATTGTTGTTGTTTTTTTCACAACGTTAAAATCGAGTGTGGTAAAAAATATTTCCGGTGCCTCGATCGCATGGCAATCTAAATAAGTGATTTTGCTACAATAGATGCGCGCCGCTTGTCCACAGTACCATACGAAACAGTTAGGTGTGGTATCCGATTTTCTAGAAAACTATTCAGAAATGTTTTCCCGCCGTTTTGTTTAACCCAATTAAATGTATTGGCACCTAAAAAGTGTAAACTGAACAATAAAACAAAAAAACAACACGCAGTATAACCGATAGCTTAGAAATTTTGTACGATTGCCGAAAATGTTCTAGTTTGTCTAAACGCCAACGCGTTTTTCAGCGTTACAATAAAACGACTACTCACGTAAATGTAATCTGCCGTTGCGTTATGGGAACATGTTTGAGTGTGTAGTTTGAAACGTACATAATGTGTTTTGGCTAATATTATGTATATTGTGATTTGATACAACGTAAATAATTTTACGTCTCTGTATATTAAATCGTTATTTAACAACGTGTAGTTATTTTTTTTTTTTATTTATGAAATATAAATGAATATTCAGAACGTATCTGAAAAATACGATGTGTTTTATTGTCTTATATAAGTTTTTAATTTCGATTAAACATATATAATGCGTTTGAAACACCGTATAAGAAGCCATCAGGTTGAAAAATACTTATTTGGTTTAAATTTAACACGGTTCGAGTAAAACTGAATATCAGCGAGTATAGTTAATATTTACCATGGTACACAAACGTCTAACCGCATAGAATCAGGTCATAGAGCGACACAGATCAGAGAATAGGGCAGAAAGAGTGAATAAATAAAAATAGTTACAATTCACCGTTTAATTGTGCTTAAATTGAATTTACATTTAATATGTACAATTGTTCAATCGTTCGTATTAATTATTTGATCTGTTGAACACTGATATAAAAACTCCAACATTTCATTACATTATATTTTCGTTTCATTTACATGAAATCATTCCTATTAAACATTTACATATCATAAATAAAATTAATATTTAAACCCGTACCGTCATTTGTTGGCTACTTCGAAAAAAATTGCAATATTGAATTTATCAAAATCTATATTCGCTTTTGTATAAATTTAAACTGATAAATTTTGTAAATACACCATTTTACATATATGTATTTAAATAATATTATCTTCTTTCGACGCTAATATACATTCTTTTTATAAATAATACATATAAATTAAAGTCAAAACAACATTCCCCTCAAATTAAAATTTTCTGTAAACGCTAATGAAACAAAACTTTAATGAATCAGAACATTTTTAAAACTGGGTGTTATAGTAATATCTCACCTGTTATAAACATGAAGATAAACTTTAAACAAAATACAATACATTTTAATACGTCGAAATTTGTAAGTGTTTAATTTAAGTATGATTAAGTATTAGTATTTATTGTATAGAATAATTTATATCAATTAAAAAACAAGTGCACCGTCCGTTATTTTCCAACTGAACACTGAAGTGTTATTATAAGATTTATTAATGAACTCCATATTTTTTGTTGAAAAATATCCACACCATCAACAGCACCATTTCATCCCTCTTCCCTCAAAAAAAAAAAAAAAATAACTAAAATCAATCTTATTATTAACGTTCAATAACACTATTAATAGCTATTATCACTTAAATAATGTAATAATTTATATGAACTATTGTTCTAAACATTTTTATAAAACAGATTATTAGACATTATGACATGACGTATTTGTATTTGTATTTGTATTTGTTTTTATTTATTAATGCAAGATTAGACAATCAATATAATACATCTTAATTATTATATGCAACAGATTAATTTGATTTTGTACATTTGCAAGAAAATACATTTGTTTTTATTTTTAAAAACTAATTGTACTCAAGTCGTGAAAATGTAAACAAAACACGTTAAAAACTGCCTAATTAATTTGTATATTTCCATTAATAATTTTATAAAATATATTACTATAGAACTGAAAAACAAAACTTTTAATGAACCACTCAAGTATTAAATCAGCGAAATCATTTAAGTAAAATGAATGTATTTAATCTTTATTACAATTTTACGCTTCCGTGTTTATTAATATATTAAATCGTTTTATATTCTTACAGAATAATTGTAAGTGTATTTGATACAATTTGTGATACTATAAAGTTATATTTTTAAAAAAACGTAAAAAAGTTATTAATTGATTTGTTTCACAGTAATGTGTTATATTTAAATAATATATAAAATATTAACTCTTATTAACTGTTTATGTTGGCCAAAATATATTTTCAAATACCGTGTTAGTAGTGAAAAGAAAAATAAACTTTTCATTAATAATTAAAATGGTTACTTGAGCAAAAAAAAATTCACATTATGATTTTAAGACATTTTATTAAATGCCTTTCAATAAAATGAATTGGTTTTTTTTTTTAATTTTTACATCATTAAAATAAACTAATTTGTATTTAGATATACGAGTATATGAATAAAATAACTTTTTTATTTTCAGTTAAATCGTTTATTTATTTATTTATTTATTTTTATATTTTTAATTTGAATTTTATAATATAATAATAATAATAATAATAATACGTTTATAATACTATGGTACATACAAATTGTTTAAGTGTACGAATTTCATTACCTAAAATCTAGTGAAACATTTGAAAATAAAAATAAAACACTTTGACGACTATTAATTAGAATGTAGTATGAAGATGAATAAATGTTTCGATACACATATTTCATGTGCGTGTTTATCTAAAATGATAGAAATAAAATATTCGTTATTCAAAACGACAAAAACGTATGTAGTGTATAAAATAATACGTGGTATGTTTTATCAACAGAGATCAAATACTGAAATATACGATATTATTTATCGTATTTATTTCATTTTATTATATCAACGTCACGTTTGTCTGGGATTGTTCTTAAGCCAAAAATGAATTATTGCACCACTATGTCAATACAACGATTTTGCGTGAATGTAGAAAAATGATCGTTTATCTATGATTTGAATAGATATGAAAACGATCCAAATTATGTGGTTATATATATATATAAAACGCCTTTGCGTTTTTATTTTTCGTTATATTGGATTTCAAAACATACACGAGCACAATTAGTTATCTTAAACGTCATATCAGATTGGACACAAAAGTCGCGCTGCTAGCCGAAGTAGTTAATATTTTTAACGTCGTTATCAACACGATCACGGATGTATATGTTACATATATCAATGATTTACCTGTGGTTTTACGACTATAAATGATAACCGCGGCTGAGTCATTAGTGATATTACCTGTTTAATGGAATATAATATTATATATAATATAATATATATATATATACGCGCGTAAAAATTGAATTATGCAAACCGATGAACCGCGTTGAACAGACGATAATAAACGACAAGATTCAAGTTACTCCTGCAATAATTTCGTGTTTTGTCTACATCTTTCGTTCGGAATAAAAATAACGTCATAGGTACACGAAAAATTTGATGAACAGGCGGAGGGAGCGGTGTTGGATAAACAAATATAAAACCTCCGAGAGAAGACAACATTTTAATACGGCACGTGTGTTATTTAAATAAATCGTCTACTTTGTGCGTTGTGTATTACCGTTTTGTAGACGTCAAAAGTTACGTTTTTTTTTTTTTTTTTTTTTTTTGAGGAGCGAATAAAACACAAGATGACAGAATAAATAAAAACATATTCATATTTACAGTATATTTTCGCGAAATACACGCGCACCACTCTTGTGCCGGCGTAGCGTTATAATATTACGAAACACACGCGCGCACGTGTATATAATAATAATATAATAATATAATAATAATAATAATAATAATAATAGTAATGTACGAGGTATTTATATCTAGCGCTGCCGCCACCGTCGGAAATGAATCGCGCGCGCCGGCTGATGACGATAACGCGTTACGTTATTATTACAATATTCTGACTGACGCGCGAGCGCACGTGTAACGGATGCAAAAGCGTTGAACACGCTCGGCTCGCGCGAACGAGCGGTTAGACGAAAAACTGACGAAACACATAATACACACGATACAAAAACAAATGTAGAGAGATATTATTATTATTCGACAGTGAATCGCGGGCGTTTTCATTTTTACCACTTGTACGTGCGCGGCACACGTGGGGCGATATTTTCGGTTGACGGGATTCGCGACACCGAATTGCCGACGCGACGACGCCGCGCACGCACAAATCCCGTCCGCGTAATGAATAATCACGCGTTTTTTTTCTTTCTTTTTTTCTCTCTCCACTCCCGCCGTCGCACGTTTTTCCCCGTGCGCGCTCGCGCTCGTATACGATTTTTTTACAACGGCGGCGGCAATGCAAAAAATTGTTCAAGTCACAAGTTATTTTATCCAAAAGTTTTAATGAACGTTCAACTTTACCTGTAAAAGTTTCCGAATATTTCCGTCAAAACGATTTCTCCGTGTTTGCGCGCGGAATAAAAGTAAAAAAATAATAAATAACAAATTCGGCTCGTCCGTGCAATTGTATATAACGTAATATATTTTATATTAATCGTATGTGTTAAAGACCTTCCACCTTCGCTGTAGCGTCATCATATTATTAGATTTTTTTTTTTTATGTTTTGACCGAGTCGGTTTTACGAGTGTTGTTGTTTTTTTATTTCTAGATACAGAAAAACCAATAACGTAAATCGATTTTTTATTTCAAGTTGCAAAACGTATACATGCACACGCCCTCTCTAGCCTCTTACTGCGTAATAGCGCCCATGTGTACGGATGAAATACTTTGTAGACTACATCATGTACTACGAAAGACTACTGCGCATACTACGGATACTACTACTACCACGCCAAAGCCTCATGTAATGTTTTAATCGCGTTTCCATGCGGTTTGCTCGCGCGTTGTTTGACGAAAAATTTAATTCTGTAAAACAACAACGAAATTCCGTCGCGTATGTATAATGTACAACAATTACTTTGCATTATTTTACCGACCAACCCAACCGTCGTAATAATATAATTCTATTTCCGTTATTATTAATTCGTATTTTTTTTAAATAACATCACTCGAATAACCTTTTTCGCGACAACCTCGCGATTACGATAACACACTCTATCAATAATACGTATATATTTTGCGTTACACTCAAAACGATAAACTTTCGTGCATATGAACGGAATCAAATTTATAGTTTATTAATCATTTTCTTCGGTCATTATACTTATGGCGAATCGAAATGATTTATACTATATGTATACCAACAGTTATATACGCGTCATCGTTTCATTTTCAGTAAAATACGATCCGTTTTTATACAATTCGCTGCACAAACGTTTCGTGTTCGCTTTATTAACAGAGGAAAAAAATACCCCATATAATTAATGTCTGGCCAAAAGTCATTTTCGTAACATTGTACGGTAGGTACGCGCGTGTGTTTTGACTTATAATATCGTGCATACACATGACTGGTATATTTTTGTTTTCAGTTTGGTTAACGCGTTGCACACGTTTATTTATTGGTGTACATAGTTCGCCGGATGACAAGTAAACGCGAAGAAACACATATGAAACTATTGTACGTGTACCATACACTGTACATAAACGTTTTATTTAATTCGAAAAGAGAAAAACTTTAATGTATTATAGGGCTTTAGCAAACACTGAAATAAAAAAAAAATAGTAATGTTGCGTAGTAAATTTCATATTTGGGACGGTACGCCACTACCGAGCGGTTTGTTGCAAACAACAACTTTACAGACAGGACGGGGAGGAATAAAATCGAAGAAAATCTAGAATTATCTAGGTCATATATTTATATATATATATATTATATATATATAGTATTTGTTTTAGATGAAAAACTCATTTTTATCAAATATACTTTTCCCCGTCTATATAGAGAGCGAAATATCTAATAATGGATAAATGGATAGAAAACCCGAAATCTAAATATCCATGACGAGTATTATAACGTGTTAGTGAAACGACTGAAACGACGAATCGTAGCACGTTGTTACCAATTTTTTATTGTTTTTTCGCAAGAAAAAAATAACAATATAACGTCCACGGAAACAATACGAATTGGTTTATTACAACAATTTCCTCGTCGTATCGATATAACGTGTTAAAACTGGAATTCTCTCTCAAAATATCGACCAATAACTCAAATTTATTTTTTGTTCATAACTTCTACGTTCTTTTTAATACATTTTTATTTTTATAATTTTCCAAATAGTTTCCAATGTTATATCACTGTAAATATAATTTGAATTTTCAAATAATTTTGTTTACACGGTATATAAAATATACACTATATAGGTTAGTTAATAAAGATATAGTGATTTTTTTTTTATTACGCTTTACAAGAATATTATTTACTTTTATTAAAAACTCATGCAATGTATTGTTTACAAGTATACAGAAATAGTATAGTTCGTTATTATATAACGTTTCATTGGGTTTCTTCGAAAAAAGAAAAAAGAAGTCAAAGTCATATACATTTTCAACATTAACAGTTCACAAAAATAATTTCAATAAACTAGCAAGTAATGAATCGGACACTGAAACACACCAATAAGCATCGAACATAACATTATAACATAATATTCGTATATTTAATGATTGAATGCAAGAAATAACAATGAAACACGCAAAATATTAGGAAATCCAAATAATACCAAACAAGCTCTGAGAGCTAAAAATACGAAAGCCATATTATGTGTTTTCAATAAAATAGTAAACTAATTGAAATGTAATTTAACGAAAGAATTTATAATCAAATTCAAAAGAATAAAAATATATTTTTATAATACAATATTATACGAAAGTACAACGTTTCTATTTAAATAATTTTATTTTTTAGAAATACGCGTTTATTTTTATTTTTAGGTTTTTACGAACGATTATATATAATGTGATTTGCAACCGATGTAAGATTTTCTATATATAAACGGGTTTAAATCTAATTTTTACCACTTTCTGCGTTTTTCAACCAGATACCGAATTTTAAAAAAATATGGACAGCGTGCTATAAATTATGATGTACTACGTATACTGGTATTTCATGGCGATTCATTTTTTTTTTATCACGAGCTAGCAATTAATTGTCAATAGATTTTAAACAGATTTCATTTCGGTGTTTTTCATTCATTATCAAATCGTTTAAGGAATATTTATAGGCCATTTTCAAAATTTTATTCCTACTCTTAATTATACTTTAAACACATATGCAAACTTTTGATTATCAAAACGGCTATATAAATTTATTTCTAAAATAGAGAATAAACAAATGAAAATACTTGTTCATATTATATTTTCAGTATTCCGTTCATGAGTAACTATTACTTAAACATATGGTTGCATAGAATTCGCTTCATGAGTAGGTCAGTGTGAACTGTAGCACACACATATTACAATTTGCTACAAATTACACATTTTGATAGATGGTAGTTACAGTGGTTGTAACTATGTGGATTAGAACGATTATTAACAACCAAGCTTAAACATTTCTGATAAAACGTGTCCATGAGGCCATATATATCTACTACACGCGGTACCCCTTCACCTCACCGTCACATGAATTCAAATGCATTTCTCAAGAAATATTCAAAACCAACGTATGTAAATTCCTTCAAAATATGTTTTTCATAAATTGAAATCATCGGTTACCATTTAAAAATCGAAAGTCGGTTGTACAGTTATAACAAATAAGAGATATAGTAAATTATTAAAATTATAAAAACTACAAAATTCAATCGGCGAAAAACTTTCTAATGAAAAAAAACACTCTATGTGCTTTTGCATAGTGTATCTACACAACCGGTACTTTAATGAGCTTGTACGCGTGCACGAACGAAATTAAATTATTCAGTGTCAGAACGCCGCAGATTTCGATTCATTTCCATTCTCAAACAGTTTAATTTATTTTTATTGGATACATCGTTGTTAAAATTGTATCGTATATACATGGGCGGTTTATTCGACCGACACACGGAACCACGTCCGGCGAACAAGAGGTTCTTACTCGATTCGCGTGTGTCGCTATACTTTTAAAACGCATTACAGACGCAGTGTTTGATTGTGTGCAAATACGTATTTTTCCCTTTTTTGTTCTTGCGGAATAAGTCGCTATTGTACTCATTGAGTGGAAAACTTTATTGATATGGGTCACGCTTGTTTGTCAAAAACTAAAAAAATAAAACAATAATAAATAAAATATCGTGCTCGCGAGCGCGCGAGCGCATGTGTGTCTACACTGATTTTTCGACCATCGACAAATACACATGTGCGAAAGTTCGATTGAACAATAGAATAGTCTGAAACAAATGTGTGCTATATTTGTATATATATATATATATATATAACGTCATAGAGAATAATATTTAATAAAGGTTTTTGGATTTTATATAAAATCGTATAAACATAAACATGTTAGAATAAGAATACACACGAATGGTACATTCAAAAACAGTCATATGCAATTTTATATTATGTTATATCAGTCCAACGAGAAAAATAAATACATAATCTCAAGAGGATCCGAATAAAAAATTCGAAATTAGAATAACACAATATTGTGATATTATAAAATATTAGCCGCTGTAGATAATGTGACTTTTATGTAAAGAATAATAAAATCATAAAATATTTATTTAATTTTAGAATACTCAAAGAGAGTATTAAAATAAAATTTAATATTATAATTGAAATAACAGAATTCATAATAATATAAATAATAATCATACATTTATATGTATGTACATGTTACAACAAAAACTGAAATCCGCAATCCTCAGAAATGCCGAAATCGAAAAGTGCCCGAAGCACATTGATCGAATCGTATAATTTCGGATTCTTACTGGACCAAAACTAATATATTATACCACTATCATTTGGAAAAATCTAAAATACAAGACAATTTGAATACTTGATAGTAAAGTACAATTATTTATTATTAAAGAATAAAATAAATGTAAATCTCTAAATGTCAATTTTATGCCAATAATAATATTACAAAATATTGTTTAGAGCGACTCATAATAATTCTCATTCACGATATTGTGTAATTATACTAAAACGAAATGTATAGTATATATTTCATGCATAGGATGTGTATATGACGTTTAGGTTATAATTAATCTTCTAATTCTTTATATAAAAAAACACATTATATGGGCTAATCTTTAGTCGATAATTAAATATTTGTTATATTTTATCAAAATATTGTTAACTGAAAATGTATTATTCAAACTGAAACTCCATATCTAGTGTAAAATGAGTAATATATATTGAATTTTATTTTCAAAATAACTATCACTGTAACGTAATATTTATTTAATTTTTATAATAAATTTACTTTTTGGACGACTCATTAAATTAAAACTATTATCATGATGTTAATACTGAGATATGTTTTGTTGATAAAAGATTTTTATATACATGGTGTAAACATTGTCATTATTTTCATATAACCATAGTTGTTTTAACAACAACGAAAAATTCCCAACAAAATGTTTTCGTCATCGCTCGATTTCACAAAACTGACAATAATCTATTTTTGCGACTTTTTGAGAAAACTATTATTCCAGTATGCTACAATAAACATTATATATATATGAATATATTTTTTTGAATCAGACTGATCAAATAAAGTTGAAATAACATATGGTTTTAATCACTTTGTGCCAGTGTTGTGAAACATTATATCATTTAAGTGACGATTACTTATACGACGTTCTATTAATATTTTTGTTTTATAGACCATATCTATATGTTAACCATTCACTGTTTTAAACAATTTTATTTTTAAAATAAAAAATTATAATTTGTATAATATTGTTATGATAATGATATTAATAATAATAATAAAAATGAAGTAGATAATTGGGTTCTCGATCGTGTATCAAGATGAATAACGACTCGTCAAATAAATATTCGACGAAAATGATATTAATAAATTGGAAATTGTTTTCTTTTCCACATTGTTTCTTACACATACACACACACACACACATACACGCATACATATTGAGAAATGCTAATAAACATTAAAACCATTTTTATACTTCGTCTAGATTTTCTCTTAAGCAACAATATATAGAACCCATCAACTGTTTTTTTTCGAACACATTGGCGGGAATAGGAATCGTATTATTTTTATGTGACATTAGAAATGAGTCGATTGAACGCTTTAGATTATTTTCTTATTTGAGAGAATTCGTCGAAAACTACTGTAATACTTTTTCGTTAAGAGACATAATATAATCTGAATCATTCTCTTTAAAGTTTTTATTATTCAACCAATAAACCAAAACAAATCGAATTCGTTTTTCTTAGGAACGGATTTCAAAAAACTTACGTAATATATTATGTAAGTGTTATATAATAAATTTCTATATAATTATATGTAAATTGTTATAGAAATACAAGTAAATAATTAGTAATATATATTATATGTATATACGCACGGAATAAATTCATAATTTACATGATACAAATATTGTACTGGTAATACTATGTATGTATTATCTATGACAACGGTCTGAACAAATAAATGTTTAAATATAAACGAAATAATTGCTATAAGCGAAAATGGAATTTTCGATAATTTCCGATCGGCCGGTAGTTACTACGGAACTCGTGGGTTTAGTTGGAATTAAGATGAATGCGAGTTGCGGGATATGAGTAAGGGACAGAAATGGTTGCGTCCTATGGGAATCCTGTGTGGGCTGACCGTAAGATTTGGCATCGGCCCTACTCCTGAGGGAGTGAGTATACAAAGAACAAACGAGAAATTTTATTAGAGTTTCATCCGAAAAAGGGTTCTCGGTGACCATGAAAACCGTACCAACTACCCCGTAGAGTATTCGAAACTAAAGTGCTGTTTTATCATCGTGCTAATCAAGTGTTAGCAAACAATGATAGATTACCGAATGCTTATGATATAGAAACCGTATGCCTTAAAAATGGTCAGATCCGTCTAGTCCTTATGATCACATTTTTCTTTTGTTTATTACGTGTCTCATACGAAAACAAAATATAAATATAATTTTAATGTTATAGTCAGAAATTTGTATATCATAAATTGCAAAGTTGTAATCAAAAATGACGAGCGTTATACAATATTTTTGTATCACAAAAACCACTTCATACATAATTAATTCACTCTTGTGAATGACAGAGTAAATGAATTAATTTTCCGAGTAAAAAAATTTATATTATCTGAACAAATATATATATATATTTAACAACAAAAAACATTCTTAACTTTTTGATTACTTAATGCAAGCTCGAGAGAGCAAAACATCCATCTCGTTCCAATGTTTTTGAGAATTTATCGAACAGACGGTGTATTAAGCCATAAGATATTAACATGGGTATGTATTATTATGCAGTCAACAGGTTTTATTTAAATATAGATGAGTATTACAGCTACAAAGATCACGTTGTTCAATCGTACGTGTATTTACATAATAAATAGTGTATACGAGACTGATACCCAAATTCGCAAAAGTCTGATTCCGGAGAACAAAAGAAATATTTACATATTGTATGGTAGTTAAACAACTAAAACCCGTTTCCTGATGTAATTTTGTGATTATAAATTTTAGATGATAGATATCGATCGTATATATCTGTACAGTAGTAAAAATATTTCGTTTTAAGAACCTTCAGAAACGTTTTACCATTAATTTTATTGTATAGTATATTATAAAACCAATGGTCATTATTATTATTCAAGATGAACGTCGTCGAGGAAAAAAACGATCCGTTTAAATTTTTTATCACTATTTTCGACGGATGAAGAAAACAAAATCGTATACAGAATAACGACTATATATACAAAGAAGTGTTTGATCGTCGTTCGCGACGACATTGCGATATGTGGCGACTTCCGCATACAGCGTATTTTTTTTCTCACTATAACCATATATATATTATTGTTTTTGTCTAAAACGTCTTATAGGATGATAGTGATCTATGGCGTTGATGTGGGTAAAAACAAAGTTAATTGGAATACAGAGAAAAACACCCGTGAAAAATAACACAAAGGAATAACAGATACTCAGAAAAAAAACTAAACCGAAACAAATGTTAAAATATACCTAGTACATTCATAGGTATAATTAGACTATTATCTAAACATCAATGATTTGTAACACTAGTGGTCTAAAAAATTGTAAAACATAACACGCCCATAACGTTATTCGTGAAATATTTCAAAATATAATAAATACCATGTATTTTCACTCGTCCTGTATTTGTTTATATACGTAATTTTACCAAAATATTATATTAATTAAAATTTCTTGAAAACTAATCTTTCTCCGTTGTTTTGTACTTGAGGATGAATATTTTTAATTTAATATAAATATATGTATATATTTTTTTCGAGGTTATCACAAATGTATATACTATATATAGTATACATAAATGAATACGAACATCCTAAAAATATAGAATGTCCATCATATCATTTACTGATGCATATGAAAAATATGTTTATTTTCAAATTATAAATATTCATATATTTTCATAAATTTAGTTCGGGCACTTTTTTTTTCAACATTTTAAAAACTTTTGGGTATATTGGGAATAATTTTCACCGTCGATGTGTTTTGTCCATTTACCAATTTACTGACGTATGCTCATGAGTAAGTTTATTTTATCTAAATGTATTAAAAGAACACATTTTCCTCACCAACAATCGCACACTTTCTCTTGAACACTGCTGAGTGTATGTGTGTTTAGATGCCAAGCGAAACTTTTAATTTCATTTTTACATCTGATGGTTATAACGTGATAAAGAATATAATTTCTGAAGATAGAGCTTTGAAATACACATCGAGAATAATTAATAAAGTTCAACTTTCCAGTCCAACAACCACAAAAATACACGATTAACCCACGAGGAGGTTGATAGCAACGGAAATAGAGACCCACTGATGGACAAATATACAGATGCGGGAGAAAGAGGAACAAACAGAGTCGAAGATATATGTGTATATATATATATATATATAGAGAGAGAGAGAAAATAGTTTTTAAACAAAAGTTAGCATGCAGTGAGAGAAAATGTAAGCTATATATTTTAATATGTTTTAATCATGTACGGCCTGGAATAGGTTGTTAGATAATAGACCTTGCAGGTCAGCGATAATGTGTTTTTTTACTTTATTGGACATAACAATAAACGCCATATATATAAATTCCTTTTGAAATCTCAGTATTTATTCTTATTTTTAGTACACATTTATATATATATATATATATAATAGTTAATCTAAACTAACATTTAAATGTGTACGAAAATAAAAGTGAGATAAAATATAATTTACTTGAAGTATATCTTGCCCACAAACATTATAGAAAACGTTTAGGTATTAATAGTCATATTTTAATACAGTAATTTCCATGCACTCCGTCGACATAGTTAACTCGTGAATAATGTCAGGTGTACAAATAATTATCAAAATTATATTTTATGATTGCTCACCCGTGCGTTTAATTGGTTATATGATCTTCATTGAAAACATACCTATATTCAATTATATTCCTTCGATATTTAAACTCAAATAGTTAACAAACAAATATTTCGCTTGATTTATATTGTACATCGATTTACATTAATATTCAGTACAAATTTAATATACAAAATGTAGTCGAAATTGCATTTTAGTGTGTCATAAGATTAATTAATTAAAATCCAAATATGATATCAAATAATTTTTCGTGAACAATAATAAACTAAATGATTAAACAAGAAAATAAACGTGTTTTTAAATATTATTTCTATGAGTATATTATGTTCTTATATCTATAATCAAAATCAGTAACGTTAACCATGAAAACCAGCAGTTTTTAGTCGAATTTAATCGAATTGGAGCTCATCGAATTATATCTAGACTCAATACAATTGTAGGTATATTGTATAAAGTACTAAATATGTATTTCGTGCATAATAATGGCGTTCCACATCAATTAAAATTGTACAGTGGTATTAGATACAACAAAAGTCATTGTTCTACAGGCTGCGTCATGATTACGACGATTAATGAAAATGGCTTTTAACAGTTTGCTAAAATAACTGTTTGAAATCAACCCGATATTTATCGAATGAATTACCGAAATGCGGTTTGTGTTTGCACCGTTGCATAACAATTTCAAACCTTAGTTATGCCGTGATGCGCTTTCACAAGCATCATTATAAGATTTTCTTGCTTATGATGACGGGTACCAAATTTCGAACAAACTTCATTGGATCCCCCTACCGGGCATAGATACTATATATAAATATATATATATATCGTTTTCCTACTTGATTTCCTGTATAATTTTATAAGCAAATATGATTATCATAAATGTGATTAAACGGATTTTCCGTTAACGCGATACTGACAAGATGCCTTCTAAAGAAATTATGCGCTACTAAACTTTCGACCATATACAATAACGACAACGGTGTCATGTTTAATGAGAAACAAGTAACCAACAAACTAACTCGTATCCCTGCAACAATCGGCCGGTCGTGTTTACCGTTCACCCTTTGTAATTCGCGCTAATGGTTGTCAGCGATAAGAAACCAGGCAGAAGTTATCGGGTTTAAACATCTCAGATATCATTGACCGCCTTCTTAATGTTATTTATTAATAACTGCTGATATGAATTGTTATAATAAAAACCGAAAGATGTACGAAGGCAGACTCAAATTGACGGGAGAATTCATTTCTGAACAGTTTTAGTAAAACATGATACCGCTTCATTCATTATAAATAGACGTAATAAACATCTTATTGATTAGTGTAAGAAATATAATTGCCGCAAGTGTTGGCGTTTTGCAAAGTAAAATTTTTCTACCGTGAAATTAAACCTCTATTATTATAATGATGGAAAAATTAGAACAAAATGACATCAAGTTTTTTTCTTAAATAATACTGCGACAGAAACGGTAGTAATCCTCTAAGAAGCTTATAAGAAACATGTCATATGTCAGACAAGTGTTTACTAGTGGTCTTCTAATTTTAAAAATGACAATTTTTCACTTAAATATCAAATTTTTTAAGGCGTTAAACATGTTTTACCTTCAATGAGCCGAAAAAATAGAAATATCGAGAAAATCTAAGAAGTTATCATCACAAATCGTCGGTAAACCATTGAACAAATAGCACAGTTGACAGGGAGTATCTTGAAATATTCGCCAACATATTTTGTCCCAAAACCTTAAAATGTGTGCCTCATTTGTTAACTGACACTCAAATTATTAATCACGAAACCACGTGCCTGAAGTTGAAAATGAATTGAAAAATTGCTCACCTCCCAGCCTCATCTATTTACTATTCACCTAACACTTCGTACGATGTAATTTTTACCTGTCCCTGCGAATGAAAAAAGTTATAACAGGAAAGCAATTTTCTGATGTGAAAGAGGTAAAGGAAAAACCGGCGTAAATACTAAAAGGCATACAAGAAGAGGCATTTAAAAGATGTATGGACGCATGCAATCTTATTGATATGTGGTAATAACTAATAAAGTCTAGAATGTTTGTGTATACAAATATTTTAGACTTGTATGTCTGAACGTTGATATGATGTGTTGTACCACAATATATAATCGTCACAAGGTATTTTATACAATATAGTATTTGAACTAAAAACAATTTTATGTCTAAAAGAAATGTACGTATGAACATATATATACATACCATTACTACTATTATAATAAGTTCTTAAATTATACAAATTTCTTAAATGGTTAAATATTCTCGTCATTATTTTTAAGGCTCTCGTTATTAAATGTTTTTACGTCGTATACTTTTATTCATGTCGATGATTGTTTTAGTAATTTTAGTTTTGTTAAGCGAAAATATTTTTTGATTGAGAATTGTATTATAAAATATTTTTTTAACACGCGAAGAAACAAAATAAAACGGTTTGTCGAAATTACATGGTCTACAAAAAATAATTTTCCATTTTGTACACTAAACATTAACATGAAATATTTCATTTAATTTATAACACTGTATTTGACGTTATTACTTTCAATCGTGTTCCATATTTTCTTTCATTTTTTATTGATTCATATTAATAAGTTAAAAGTTGTATGAAAGTGAGGTTTTTATAGTTTCCACGAATATTACCAATTAAATATGTTTTTTAAATTATCTATTGAAATGCAGACGTCTATGTTATTGTACAATAGTTTCCAGTAAATGACCTTTTCAACTCGCTTTAAAATAATATTCATAAACTATATATATATAATGACATTTAAAAAAAAGTAGGTTATAATATTTGATTTATTATTATTATTTATTTTTGTTTTTTTATTACAATTATGTTATTATAACGACACGCTTTACACACACGTAAATGGATATGATAATCTTGACACATATCGTTCGGTTTTTGAAAGCTACGTTGACATACTTGATATAGTGTTTGTTAGCTACCACGCTGCGATTAGTCCTTAGCTCTTGTGCTTTGGTTGGACCGCACCACAATCTCATGAATTATCACACATTTTGAAAACTTTCCTTTCGTATTGTCGAAAACACACGTACGGAGTTAAAGCGACACGTGGACACATCGCAAAATATTGTGCGTGATGATGTGACTCACTATGTTTTCGTTGTGTAATGTGTTAATTTCTTTTCCTCCTTCGGGCGACGTACCTAATTAACTTTCGACGATTTCGTTGTTATTATAGTTTGCGTACAAACCATTTACGCCTTAAAGCCATTTATCACGGAAGATATGTGCCTTAAATCATATTCCACAAGCGCCAGCCGTAACGTTTCCCCTGGAAACGAGTAAAAATCGTGCTGTGTTGCCAGATTTGCGTCCGTAAGTGCTCGAACATTTCCGTTCATAATAACGTGGATAACAGGATATAAATAACATACCGTTTTATGTTCGCCCTATTATTACGACGACTGATAGCCTACAGACCATATTCACTGTTACCTCCTTGTTATAAAAACTATATATATTTATATGTATGTATATTTATTTATCTAATAATTAGTGATGTTATGAACTGTTCGATTTTCGAACCAAACCGAACTCATAATTGGAAGTACGAAGTATTCGAATCAAGGAAAATAAAATTCGTACCAAATTTGAATAAAACCCCGAATACAAAAAATGATATATAATTTATTTTATCAATTAATAATTAATTATTTAGGTTAACCAATGTTCAAATCAAACGAGAACTTAGTTTTTCTAAATTGATTCAAACCCTTTAAACTCTATGAACTTATGAAATTCAGGCTCAGTATTCAAATTGAATAGTTCGGTTCAGTTCGAGTTCGTTATAATTTGAATAAGTTCGGTTCCGGGTTCGGTTCGATCTCAAAATTCGTAATATCACTAATTGTTAATAATAAAATTATGAACTTTAGTTTTGAAAATGAATAATTTAAAAATAATAATAGTAGGCGCTACGGGAGTAAAACGAATTCCGCAGTAAATAATTGAGTGACAAGACCTAACGTTTCGCTCGCGATCGGCATAAAACGTTTTATTCAAAATGGTTGTAGGGGGGATGGAGGGGAAAAAGATGCGCAATACGTCAACGATGAACGAACGGGCAGGTCGTTAAACGCATTTTTAACTTTTAACGCGTTATTCATGACGTTTACGTCGCATGCTAAATCGGTGTTTTCGGGCTCGGGTTTTATCTTAATCTTCGTATCTACCGGGGGTTTGTTTATCCTGTACACACTATTAATGTGTTCACGCGAGTCTATTATCGTGCACACGCACACGCGGTGTGTTACGTGACATAGTTTGTAGAAATACAAATTAAACGCGCACAATTTAACTAGAATTAAATATAAAATATTATCTCATAGTAGAGGTGAAAAAACTAAACGATTCGCCGAGCAAATAAGTATTAGATTTACAGCACGCGTACGATTTTGTTGAATACATACCCAATAGTATATATATATATATATATATATATATATATATATATATATACCGATATAACAGTATCGATTTCAGTTATGATTTGAGTATATAAAAGATTACACAAATTTTCGGTCGATTTATTTCGATCGTCAATGCGCGTGTATGTACGCAGACACTATTTATCATCGGAACGTATATAACGTATGTAACGTAACTGTACGGCGGGTTTTTAAGAAAGACGGACCTCTACGGGCACCGAATTCACACAAACAAACAAAAAACAGAAGCTTGCGTACTTATTGTGTATACACATACTATGCGTCTTAACAGGGTTTCGTAGACAAAATCGATCGGATATTGGCCGTGGATCGACCGGGATGGAAGGCGGTCCGTGGAAACGGATGCCACGATAGAGCGTACATATGCCTAGTGCGGTTTTTGGTAACCGAACAAATCTCCGACGACGATGCTATATAATACTGTATAGCAATCGATTCGGAGTCCGCATTTTCCCTGTAGATTCTGGTATGACGAGATCGGGTGACTGTCCGCAGGGAAACATAACTATTTTCGTCACGCAAAAGCAAATGCAATGCGCTCACGTTACATCCGCTCAAAAACGAAAAGAATGGAGTAATTTTTCGAAAAAAACTTATTTATCAGTGATAATAAGATAAAAAAATTGCGCATTTTTCAAGGCTACAACGGTGTTTCTAATTTTATCATTGAAACGAGACACGCAATAAGAAAAGTTGTACGAAAAGAAAAAAATATTTTATTCAGTATAGCATAACACCGAACTTTTCCATAGAGATAAATCGTCGACGAAAAAAAAATTCAATTATAAATTTTAAGTATACACTAATACAATATTAAATAGTACGATACGATAACATTGCTCACTGATTACAGTGAACATATTGTTACGATAACACGAAATAATAATGTTTCCCGCACGGTTCGTCTGCGACCACGTGACATTCTCATGTTATATATTATGACACACGGGTCAAAGGCTTAAATGACTTTTCAAATCAATGTATGTGTGTTAATAAATTTACAATTAATATCAAGTACATTAAGTATGAGTCGTAAGAACAATAGAACTTTATCACGAACGTACAAAAATGTTGGAATTTTCAACATATAAACATATTATATTACACTATAAGTATTTTTAATAACTGTATATTTTAATAGGAACATGTGACGTTACAATACTACTATTTCAGTTTTTATAAGTATTAAAAAACTCTGTATGTATTACATTTAAATATATATAAATGAGTATGCGAGTATAATTCATTAATAACTTGCATTGTATTTAAATTTACAATAACGTTTTAAAAACAATAAGTGAACGTTCAATTTGCTTAGCTGCTACAAGTATTTGTATAGATTTGCTGTTAAATATACGAGTTTTCCTTCGAAAATATTGTGAATTGATATGTTAACTTTGAAAAAGTTCCAATTTTAAAAATTCACTTAAGAAAATATTCTATGTCCTAGAACTTGTTCAAAGACAACCTTATTTTGCTTAAACCAACATTTTTTTCCCCATACGATTTTAATTATTTTTTTGATGGAAATTTAATAAAAAATCAAGTCTATGAAACTCGATAAAAATAAAATTTACAACTTTATTTATAATTGAATCAGCCGAACGAAACTGTCGGAGAAAAAAAACGGTTTTCGATCTTAAAATGCGTTTCCCAAACAATTGAAAATCACGATACATTTTCAATCTCGAGCGACGATTATTTATATTATGACGGCGTATTTATTATAAAATAATCCGATCGACCGCGAGAATAAATGGAAAACGTTAAATATGATTTAATTAATTAAATAAAGACAACCGCGCGCATTCAGTAATAATATGATATCCTAAATAATTCGTCACGCTTGAATGACACGTTCGACGTACCGATAATCGAAGATTCACCACCATTTGATCCATTTATATATACACACATATATATATATATTATTTTTCCTACACAAAACGCGTTATCGCATAGCAACACACAGGTATTTATATTATTTATTAAATATATTTTATATACGTATATAGACAAGTGTGCGCAGTCAGTAAACAAAGCGCGGAAGAGAGTGAGAGAGAAACAGGGAAAGAGAGTGAGAGAGAGAGAGAGTACGTCGGCGTTAGCGGCGGACGGTTGACGCGTAGCACGGGGACCTTATAAATCATTAAATTATTACACTTTCGCGACTTGATACGGAATTTATTGTCCGCCTCTACGTTTGAATTTATATCATACTTATATTATAAAAAAGCGACCCGGTTCGTAATTAATTGCGCACGCACACACACGCGCACAATATATTATTATAAACGCGTGTGAATATATGACTCCCGCCAACGCTCACGAACATAAATGTTCACGTGTTACGTTTTAAACATATATATTTATATATACATCATATACATGCATGACGATATAATGTACGGATCGCGTCTTCAACATCTGGCGACGACACGCAGGCCGCGCGAACGAAAGATCGTCCGGGGGAGAAACGCGAGAGATAACTGAAAAATAATCGACGCGTAAACGCGATACGCGGTCTTTTAACACTATTATAATGTTTCATTCTTAAAAAAGACTTATTTTTTTTTTAATTACACATTTCATGATAAATCCGTTAGATCTGCTACTTGTTCTTCCGCCCGAACGTTGTCTTTGATTCAAACCGTGTTTCAACGGTCACGTTAATATACCTAATATTAATTTATTTTATTTTATTATTTGTACATTGAATTATATAAATCTCCATTTATCGAATAATATATATATATATATAATATATATATATATATATATATATATATATACAGCGTTGTCATTGAAATCGGTCGCGAATGTCATTGTAATTGATTTCACGGAGATTATTCGCTCGATTATTTCGTTAATTTTCCAATTACTCGTTACCGTATTATGCGAACAACGCGGCTTGCAACGGTATAACTACAATAAGGTTTACAAAAACACATCATGTATTAAACGGCTTTTATAAATTATATTTTTTTTTATGGTATCTAATGTATTATGTAAATAATCCAACACTAGTGGTCTTAAACGCTAAAACCTCTCAGAACATTTTTGGGGTTAAAAAAACAAAAAACCACATTAATTATTTATCAGGCGGTATTAATATTATTATGCATGTGCGTGACGAAATATAATTTGCGTTGATTTTTAGGAATCTGTTGGTAGCTGACTGACAAAGATTTAATGTAAAACTCGTTTTGAACGTTCTTACGTACACCATATTTTATTACATCACTATAAGTTTATTAACTCATTTAATATGAGAATCAGAATAACAAGCCGTGCATGAGTTTATGATAAATCTTCTTTGTTGAATAAATCTTACTTTCAGTTAGACACCACTGACCACGATTGAATGGGAGAAACGGATATAACACAAAAGCCTTTTATAAACATAAATACAAAAATAAATCTACTTATAAAATATTAAAAACTTAAATATTGAATATTATACAATTTTCTTATGTTTTCTCATTATCATTTATTAGTATTTTTAAACATTACAGATTATTGTATATAAAAACTATACTATATAATATTTATATATTTCTTTCATATATAACATAAGTCAACGAAAACAATACTGCTTCAAATAATAATCACCAAACTAAGAAAAAAGAAAAAACTTTTTCAGCATTTCTTGGCGGATATCATAAAAATTCCGTCAGCCGTTTTCCTATACCATTCTTTTTTATTAATGCGATAGATTTCTATAATAATCGGAATTTACCATATTAATAAATATATATATATATATATTTCTTAGCAGCATTTAACTTAATTAAATGTTTTTAATAACAGTAGTAATAATGTTACACAAACAAATAATAATTTCGGTTTCGGTTTTCAGTTTTTCTTATTAAAAAAAATGTCTAATTTGTAAACTTCGTATAAACAATACACAGACTATTTTATTAACGTCTTAGTAATCATATTCAATTTTTACAGTTATTTCGTAATTGTCAAAACATAATTGTTTTGGTGCAGACGTCTCAATGAAGTAATGACGATAAAATTCGAATACATTTTTGGGAATGTAATTAAATTCGTTTTCTATCCTTTTTTGTTCGATTCCTGTCAATCAACAGTAACTCGCTTAATTAACATTGATTAATTGTTTAATTGGTTATTCTTGCAACCATACAACATACGATATATTAACTAACACGGCTAACAAACTATTTACCAATTTATCGCAACATTAACCACATACTTAGTGTAACGTCTCGTTACTATTATGGACGATAGTTTCCCACACTCAGCTGAGCCTTCCTACCTGATGGGAATTTATCCGACAAATATGATTTAAATAACGATTATTTCCCCTGTTGTTTGTTTTGGCAAAATAATCGCATTTGTTTGATGTATAGCCCTATAACTTCCAGGAGATATTACACTATAATATTATTGTTATTATTATTATTATATATATTGCTTCAAAGACACGCGTTTCAACCCATAAATTTATTCTATATAATATATATCGCAATCAAGTTAACCATAATGAACAAATAATAATAACATCAACAATGACGGTCGAAAAATAGAACCGTTATAATCATATATTCATTTTATCAATTATATAATCCATTGTACCGTATTAGTATTTCTCTCATTAAAAAATAAATAATAAATTTAAACTAATGATATATACTTATATTTATATATAATTTAACTATTATTTAATTTGACAAATTACTGATCAAATGTACAGTATCTGTAATATATTTCAAAACAATAAAGTATTGCGCAACATCAATAAAACACTACATTACAATAATGAATAAATCAACGCAATATATAATATCAACAATATTCGTAACAATATTTTATTTACACATAAGAATTATTATTATTATTATTTCATAATAAAAGTTAAAACAACTATATAATTGACATTACTATTGTTTTTATTATACTAAGTGTTTGTGATTTATATATATATATATATATATTATTTCTACATTACGATTTTCATGTTGAATTATTACATTTGAACTAATATAAAGTATGTGTATTAAAGGGTTGGTCCCTTTAATATACTTACTTTCCACAAATCATAAACAAGAAACACTATTTGATGTCTAATAATATATTTATTAATAATTATAAAATATTGACTTCGATTTTCAAAAAGTGCTATATATATATTTATTCCTAGGTATTATACTTAAATTTTTAAAGATATCAGCACACGGCATCAGATTTATTTCAACATCCATTTAACGAAAACGTTACGTTACAGACGTACTTTATATATCCTATGAATTTAATATATCATGCGATTCTAGGTTTTTAACACTTGAACATATAATAGTATAATATTAGTTATTAAGACCTGAGATTAGATGGTATAAGCCAGAGAATATTATGAATAAGTCTAATTTAAACCCATTAACTGAATGATTTCACGGCTGATGGTTATTCGATCTGAACTTAGCTATGCACTCACAGATTATAAGTACACAATAATGTGTTTAATATTCAGAAAATCGACGATGAAAAACAATTAATGGCTATGTTATATTAATCGTTTGTACTCACATATGCAATTATATAATTTATAAAATATGCACATTTATGATTTCGTTATTATTAGATAGTGACTTAAGTTCACTTTATAGACGTTAGCGACTCATGTATATATAGGACAAAAAAAAATTTTGTTTATAAAAACGTTTTGTTAAATTAAAAAAATCGGTTAAATAATAATTGTAATTATCCAAAATATATGTTATTTGTTGAAATATAATATTTAAAAACTATAGTCAAAAACAATAACTTCATAAATTTATTTGCTCTTTATTTTATAGTATAAGTATTTATTGAGATTGAAAAGTTCATATATCATATTATACGTGTTCTACGAAGATATATAAGTACATATTTACAAAATAAACAACAGTGAGTTAATACTTATTTATAAAATAAAAAAGTGAAAAATTATTTATTTTGTAAAGTTAATGTTCAATACCGCCAAAGCAAGACAAGTATTGATTTTCAAATCTTGTATTTTTTCGGATGGTAAAAATTATGAAATTTTTGTGAGTAGACGCACTGAAATGTAACGGAAAATATATACTTTAAAGACGTAAATTTAAAATGTGTAAAGATATCATAGTCTAAAAATATCAAAAAAGACTATAAGTAAACGTTTGTTGTTATTTTTAAGAAGAGGAAGAAGAAAATTTCACTTCGCTCAGAAATATTTTTTGAGGAGGTGATGATTTATCATAATTTTAATGTGTTTAAACAACTCCTGTCAAATAGTTTTATTTAAAAAATAATTTCATCTAAGACCAGGCAAATGATACTGCAATTTGATATAAAAAACGGGAGAAAAGCAATAATACTGAATTTTGGTAGACATGTTCAGTGATAGGTCTTGAATAACATATTAAAAATACTTAAAAATTTGTCGATGACTAGCTCCAACATAGCACGCTTTATGTCAACAAAATTAGTTTATTGCAACTATTATTTAGTTTTGAGTTCAGAAGAAAAATGATATCAAACCTTTCACAGAACATGTCTATCAAAAATCAGCTATTCTGTTTTTGTAGGTATGTTCTTATTACTTGGTTTATATAATATTATCCCAATATCTAAAACGAATTGTATGACACGATTTATGTCTAATTCATGCCAGAATTGTATTATTCTTCGACAACATGTCTTGGATTGCATAGGAAAATAAATAGGTTCACGTGTCAATTAATCGTTATAATATAAAGTATACATTCGTTATTCAAGTACACGGTTTTTATACAATGTATTAAAACTCCGTGCATTTTACATGACCGAATATATATATATATATATATACATATATATAAAAAGGCAACGAGAGATAAAAAAATACATATGGGTTGTCATTTTCCCCTAAGAGGGAAAATTGCGCGAGAGCGAACGATTCCGAAGTTGGCGTTATATTATTTTGCGGGAGTTGTCATTTATTCGGTTTACTTCCAGACAAATAGGTCCGTCAGTTTTGTTTAGGTCAGTGTTTTTTGTTTTTGATTTTTTTTCGCCTGCAATTTCTCTATTGTTTTGACAAATAAAAACAAGAAAATCCCGACAATTGCAATGGAATAAGACAACCAAAACTAAATCCATTTCTTCCCGAATCGCAGGAACGGACGACAAATACAATTTATTTATTTATTTTTTTGTATTTTATTATTTTCTCGTTCGCCTTTTATTTACTCGCGGTATCTGTGGTCACGTTCGGTATCATCGTTATGTATATCCGACTATATAAGCTATGTGTTGACGTCGTCATAGGCTCACGTGCTCAGAGGGTGTGAATGTCTTCACACAGAGAGGCAGAGAATGTGTTCGTAAAAAAAAATAATAAATACAATACTCCCATAGTAAATAATCTATTCAGAGTCTTTAACATATACAAGTCAATTCACGAGTACTTAGTAAAGAATTCATAGTTTTAATACATATATATAATAAAAACAAAGAATACGCCGTATATAATACTTAATTCACATTCAATGACAGCAATGGTTTAACCGTTCGTTTCCGACTAGATAAAAATAAAAAATTATAAAAATCTATAAAAACACGTTACGCATTTACAATTATTTATTGATTTGATTCCAAAGTTTCATCGTTTTGAAAACAAATCACAAACTTTATAAAAAAATGAAATTTTTTGATTTGTTTGATTAGATTAAATGACACAAATTGATCTTTAAAGTGTTTACAATAAAGAATTTTAAAACTGAAGCACTTTGATCTCATTACACAGCTAAGTTGGTTTAAACTAGCACAACGAATTGAAAAACTTGTCTTCTTCGTACATATATAAATACAAATTTCATACATTATTGTAATATTAATAATTGTTTATATTCACAAATCTTCTATCTTTTCAATTATATATAAATACATATATATATATATATATTAGTTACACAATCGTTTGGACGTTATACATTGAAATAAAAATTTTAGATATCCTCGAAAATATTTTCAATATACGCCAACTCAATGATTTCGATTTGTCGAAATAATGAGTATAAGTTTGCGTAAATCAGTAAATAAATAAAAAAACAACTACTATTTAAAGACATAATTATTTCGACAACGAAGGGAGTGCCAAGTAGGATTAATTAAATCTATATACGAGTACATTTATGTCGCGTCCGAATACGTCGTGTACACAGGCAAGCTAACAGCAACGGAATGCGATGATACGATTATAATGAAGTATAACGCAACGAGGAAACGTGCGAATCCTCCTCCTATTCACGGCAGATACATAAAAAAAACGAAAAATCTCTCTCCCCCGCACCGAATGTTCTCTTGCGGTTTCGTCTCCGCGGACGACGGTCCCGTTTATTTGCCGAAACGAAAGGCATGTTTTCCGTCAGAGTTACATATTATTATTTTATTTCGTACGTGTGCCACCCGGTTTTTTTGTTTTGTCATTTTTTTTTTTTGTCTTCCACATACGTTGGTCTCGCGTATGTGCACGCGTATACGACCCTTCCGTTGCCGGGTCGGTCCGCGCGTGAACTATAAATTATTTAAATTATTTCCAGACGCGTACTGTTTACAGCGCGCACGCGTGTAGACGTCATGAATAAATATATAATACGGATTGGTTTTGCGCGGCAATATAATCTCGTATCGCAGCCGCCTCCACCGCGTACTGTCCGACGCCGTTCGGAAATGTTCATATGTTCCCTGGCCACAGAAATGTAAAATTATATATAAAATACACGCGTTTGTGTGTGTATGTTAGTGGGTGTGTGTATGTGTGTGTGTTTTTGAGACATGTTTAAAATTGTACATCGACCGTCACGCTTAATTTTTTTTACAGAGATTTTAATAATTCGATTCCACGGCATATTCTAATGTGTTTTTTTGTTTTTTGATTTTTTTTTTTTTTTTTTTTGTACGCAAATAAACGTTTTTAATAACAATACATATATATATATATATTGCGTTGTTAGCTTTCAAAAAATATGTTTCTTTATAAAAAATCAATTTGTTTTTTCTTTTGTGTTCATTTAAATATACTATATAAACATTTATATTTTGAAAATATTCACATATTTTTATTATTATTATCATGCAATATTCGGTTGCATATTCTTATTATAGCTCTGACATTTAATATTAAAATAATATAAACAAGGATTTTTGAGAGAACTCGTTTTGTTTTATACTAACTATTTTGTAGTTGTTACGACATACCAGTACGTACGGTTAATTACACGAAAATACTACTGAATAACTTTTTAATAACTGTTCAGTTAATATGTTGTATTTGATTTCACCCATATTAACTGTAATTTCAGCGCTATAAAACAATATTAAAATGTATTATCATGAATCGTAAAAAATACGTTTTCCGATTACTTTTCCTAATAATGATATGTATTATGTTTCATACATTAAAACGCATACATATGTTCTATACTATTCTAATAACCCATTGAAATAATATTATAATTAAATTCTATATTAATATGAATCGGCTTATGGTACTTAAACAATAATACAGACTACGGTTGAGTACTCAATTGTTTATTACAAACTGATTTAAACACCATCAACAAGCATTAGTTATAAATAATCGAGATATGCCATAAATTATGACGCAATTGAATAGTATAATGTCTATTGATATATTATGAAACAGTTCAAAAAATAAATTTAGAATACACTTGTAAATAATATGGTATTAGAATAAATTCATATTGTTTTATTAAAATTGAAATTTAAAATGTCACTGTAAAGAAATCATCGTCGTGACTTAAATTAAACCCTTTAATATATAAATAAAATGAGGAACGAGGGATACTTTAATTTATATGAAATACAGTTTTCAACCGGAAAAACGAATTGAGAGAGACAGAAATGACAAGGTTCCTAAAAATTTTTACTAGTTTCTTTTTTCGGACGTCAATTTCAACTTTGTTTTAATGAGGCCTTGCGAGAATAAAACGAAGAATAAAAAAAACGACCGAGTATTAAAATAAAACTTTGAAAGGGCGCGCATTATATTCATTAAATGAGTAAAATACGCGATGACGGATATAATAATATAAATTATTTGTATCGTTTATAGTGCCTACGTGTAAAAACTACTATACAATTTGTAAAATATGATAAATCATACGTAATTACTAAAAAATAACATAAAAAGGAGTATTCGCTCTTATATAATGTGTGCACCATGTAATATCATACATAGTATTTGCATTTGTTTAATATATTATTTCATTTCTACATACATATACTATATAACTGAATTATAGTGTTAAGTTAATTATAAAAAACAGCAAATTTGGTACTTTTCGTAATTATAATATATAATTACAAAAGTATAATAATAATAGCATAACGTTCACGTTTGTATTAAGAATTGTTTAATTGGTAGTTACAGTAATAATAATAATTTAGTCGTTTTGTTTAGACCACGCGTTTCGACAACATTAATATAATCCGCTGAAAACAGTAGGTATACAGTAAATCTGAAATATGCGTGGTGTCGCGTCACTTTTCACACGTGTAATTTGCATATAAATATCATTATAACGCGAGTAGTTGTAGTATTAGTATTAGTATTATTATTATTATTATTATTACTATTATTAATGCGCTGGTCCGTTTCTATGTTTTTCAAATTTCGTAAAAAACGTCATTATATCGTTTGTAAAAATTCATCAGGACGATTTAGCGCGACAGAATATCTCACGTACTAAATGGAAACCCGACATCAAGAGTTTTTGATGGTAAATAATGAATTAGATTATTGTGTTTAGCGACCATTATTTAACAGTCAATATAGCAGCTTTTATTTGAGAAGCGACCATCATGTTTTGGTTTCCGAGGGCGAGAATAACGTTAGCTGTTCTTATGTATGTGTTTGTGTAAGCGCGCGCTTGTATGCCCGACTTTTAAACAAACTTCGATCGTGTTCTAACGAAAATTAACTATTTGCGCGAACACATTCGAACATCGTGAACACAGTTGTTTTTAAGCACACTGATCACTATATTTTCTGTACAAACTGTTTTGTTTCGACACTTTGCAAATTTCGTATAAATCGAATTTATTTTTGAACCTACTAAAACGTCTCAGAACATTATAATATATATTATTATACAAATAATTATTCATTTAACAACATTAAAATTATTAATCGATTATAAACATAATTGATATTTTCTGATATTATAATAACTGTTTTTACATTTAAATTAAGTTCTAACTACGTGTTTGATTTCAAGTACGAGTAAAACTATTTATATACAAAACAATTATTCTTGCCTATTATAGATAACGAATTCATACTTTTTAAAGTTATCATCAAAGTTTCCGCGAAAATACTTTTAAAATGTTACTATACCTAAGAGCCCGTCTTTATTTGGCGTTACGCGAATCTAGTGATAAAAGTTTATGAACTCAAATATTAGGTAAGTATACTCTTGAGTTCTCCGATAAAAGTTTATGCAAAAATAAATAACAATCTTTTTTATGCATACTTCGATGGTAAAACTCCGATAATATAAAAATATTCAAAAATCTGCTGATATATATTCTATATCGAACTATTTACATTTATAATTTAATGTATATAAACATTTGAAAAAATATTCATACTTCATTTAAAGTTGAATTCGTATTTAAAATTCCATTTCAACATAACAATCATTTTTGTTTCTAAGCTGAGAGCAAGTAATATGTAAATATCAAATATATACAAAAACAATCATGGAAATAAAGATTTAGAGTTTCTTATTAAAATTACTATTTCCTCTGAAATTATTGTAATTTTGAAGTGTCTTACGTACACATATATATTCGGGTGCAATATGAAATCAAAATGTTTACCTTTCGCTCAACGTTGGGACTTGACAACGGTTAAGACAGACAGAAGTTTTTCTTTAAAATAAAATCAATAAATTTATAGTACAGTGTACATAAAAAAAACATAAAAGATTAAACAAAGCTCGGTTCCTTACACAAATCCCAATATATAATTGTGAAAATCTCTGTGCCGGATGTGAAAGCTCTATGTAGACGAAAAAATATTACTATATGTAATATAAGTCGAGTGATATTAAATGAAAAAAATAAAATTGAAACATTTGGTGCGAAACGATTGAAACGATTTTAGTGCGGATTAAATATCGGAGGAATTCATACAAACTTCTAAGTATCAATTATACTGCGTTTACACATTTCAGATATATTTATATTATATGCCATTGGGTACAACGAAGTATAAATATTTATTTCTCAATAGTTTTCGGGAAAATCGGATATAATATATTAGTCGTTCTGTTGTGAGATAACCTACGGCGAACTCGTAGTGCACAGATGTAGTAATATTGCCTATTCCGAATGCCGTTTGACCATCAATTAAATCACGTGCGAGACTAGTTTTAACGATTAATTCGATTTTTACGTTATCAGAAGAAAAAATTATTTTAAAACCAAATGTTTATGAATTGTGTCTTTCGAGCAAACGGACGGAAATTTTGATTGTGCTGGCCGACATGTTTTTCTAATCAGCCATTTAATGCGCGTGTTTTGTTTTTATCTTATTTATATGATAGCATGTGCTCGTCGCATGCATTTATTGGAATGAGGTCCAATAAATGGTCGCGTAGCCGCCAAAATAATATGATCCGTCCACAATATACCTGACAAGCAAATGATAAAATATTGATGAGTGAATCCGTGACCATTTTATAAATACAAATAGCATTTCATTCTAAATAGAAATTTTGCCTTAGGGACTTATAGCACGTAAAAAGCCGTTGGCCTTTACATTGGTAAAAAATTAAGAATTTTTAGTCTTTTAATTGTTTTACCTGTTGTATATTCGTTCTTTTATAATATTCGTTTTTTATTTAGATGACAATACAAAATGTAGCAAGGTTAGGGCTACGTAATGCGGTAAGTGACAATTAGAGTGGCTTACTTGATTACTAGAGACTTTAATCTAAACTACTAATCTAAATTTAAAAGCAACGATAAATAATGAATCATTACAGTGGAAAAACGATTCTGAATAAAACTTTGTTTATTATTTATAATTCATTGTAGTTTTTTGAAATTCAAACTTCACATATTTCACGATACAACTTATAATAAATTTCCTGATCCTAAATATGAAAACCGTACATTTCTAAAACGGATATCTAGACGATTTCAATAGTTTTCTGCAACTTATTTTTGAACATTTTCGGTCATTTATCCTATCGCTTAAAAAAACTATAAAGAAAATGGAACAACGTGTCAAATAAAATACTGATTAGATACAATTTATTACCTGGAAATAATGCGCGTAAGGATCAACGAATCATTTTACTTTAAAAAGGGTTTGCGGAAAAAATAAAAAACATATCATTATTAAATCAATACGTAGTTAAAAAAATAAAAACATGTAACCATATATGAACGAGTCATTTGCTGCGTCGTGACGCGTTGTTACATGCTATAAGTTATTTTAGATTAATTTAATGAAATTAATCACGCTAATGAGGCTATAATAATCATAAATTATTATTTGTGCGCGCTTGTGTGACTGATTCGATTTGACGAGGTATTATACACGTGCACGCGTATATATATTGATGGTATGCCACACGTAGGTTAATTATTATTTGTCTATCCAGTAGCAGCTATCGCGTGAACATTCCAGAACGCTCTTAGGAATGTTCAATAAACACCTATAGTTCATTATATGTACAGAATTTGTCGCGTTTGTGTATAGAAAACACGCTGTATGTACAACCTGGCTGTAAATTTCGCGGTGCGCGTCAAATGTTACGTATATATTATTATCATGTGCGTGTGAGCAGGTCATGAAAGTGCAGATCCCGTTTATCCAATAACCGTGTGTTAACTACAAAAATCATCCGAACCGCCAAATACGGAACGAAAAGGAGAGAAAATTTTTTATTTTTTTTCGTTTTAACTTTAAACGATTAACAAAAAACAGGTACGGTACGTCTCATAAAGCGATAGTTTTATTGCATCATAATATCTTCGCCTATGGATTTCCCATGAAAATGACCGACTGCATTTCGTGGGGTGGAAAACGTTTAATTTTTGCAAAAAATTAGAAAAAAATCAGAAATGCTTTTTTTATACAGTATCCATATATGCTTTCGGTCACTATTATTAGTTGTATGTCCGAACAAACATTAGTAATTGATTTTTGCCGGAAACTATTATACGTTCAGAGATTTTCTATTATTATACTTATGTAGTCTATGAGGAAAAATGTATAATATATAACAAAACACTCGTACTAAAAAAAATTATCCCATGGACCAAATCTGTCACTCCCAGTCACATACAAAATCAAACATATACCGCGGTTTAGAGTATCTGCTGCATACACCGTAAAAAACCGTGGTTTTCGATTTACAATGTCCTGTCGTCTGATCTCGAATTGCGGCTGGTGAGAGACGGGAAGGATAAATGTTCGTGTGTGAAAGACAGAAAAATACCGTAAATTAGAATTGACGTTTGTGATCCTCGCAGGCGATTTTCAGTCGACGTGTACACAAATCCAACCGCGTGAATAAGGTATAACTATATATGTATGCTAGTTTAAACGACTCGGTGAGCTTGCGGGTAAAATTCGTATTGAATTTTTAATGGGACATATTTATAAGTTCTGGACATGACACGTTTATATTCGTCAATTAACGAGCAATACGAATTGAATACGAGTTCCACCTTCATTTCTCAACCTGTATATTATTATATTGTACTGCAGCTGCGGAGGTTCGACATAAATGACACGCAAAAGCCGAGACAAAAACCTACGTTAATTATCGAAACGATTAATATTCCAAGGAAAATGTATACAAGAATAAACTATAGTTATCCATTTTGTTATTTTAACGTGAACGATGTGTTTTTGTTTGAAATCACAGTGACAGCTGGAAAATATCCCTCGTGCCTTGTTCGGTGCTTCCTCACACACACTGACTGGATCGTCTAGAGACAGCGTTTTTGTCCTTTCGTAAGTCCAATATCCCAAAATATAGTTTTTTTCGTTTTTCTTTTTGACGTTCAGAAGAAGAATATATATATATATCTTGCTTCACTAGATTGTCATTGACTTTATATGTGACCATTTTATATATATATAGACAAATGGAGTATCGTTTTATTATAATTATAATCATCAATCACACTACAATGGATAATAATTAATCCTTTATACTATCTAATATGTTGTAAAGTAATTACCAGCAAATTAAACGAATCATATTGTAATTGTGTTAAGAATATTAAAATAATAAGAATACAATTATTCAATTAATTTAGCATCAAATTATAAATTGAAAATCCTTGTTCATCCGTTATTTTCTTTCAAAGCCAAATATAAATGTAACAGTATCTAATGTAATAAGTATATATACGAGGTAACATTTTGGCAGTTTCATTCTCATACCATTTTGACCTTCAGGTTAATTAAAACGTTTATATTATATACCAACATGAATTCGTACTCAAATAAGACGTCTGTCAGTTAATCTTCAATATTTTAAAATCACCGTTTAAGCCATCTAAATCAATTTCTTCCCAAAAATTAACAAATAATCGTTAAATAAAAACAAAAACGTGTCGGTTAATTTGAAGTTAAAATACAAATTTTATACATCACGACGAATACGCACTGTAAAATTTGATATAACACGAAACAAACCATTTAGTTAATATCAATATTTAATAAACCTAGACACTAAACTCTATGAAAAAAAATAGAATTTAAATATATAAACAAAATAAATTGGTTTCGATTAATATTTGAGTTACTTACTACTCGTTTGACGTCTAATTTGTTAGTTTATTTATATTATTTATTTTAAAATGTACTGCTTATATATCCATTATTTTTTTTAAAGAAAACAATATTTATTAGTTTTAATAATAATTTTATGTGTATAACATCATAAAATAAATAATCGGCAAGGAAAAGTAAGTTTTATTTTAATTTTTTTATTTGGTGGATCGTGGGAATTTAGTAAAAAACACGTGGCATCCGTTCCCATTGCCCACTAATAATAATAGAGCATAATCACAAACCTCTGAAAAATAAAAAAAATCGTGTTCGTGCCGCCCTCACTAAGACACACACATACAGAAACTACGACGGTTGCTAGGCACTGTTGTCAATAAACCGAAAACGATATAATGAAGTTTACAACGAACGAATGGCATAACGATTACATATTGAATGTACGATGGAGTGTTTACTTTACAGCAACACAGAGTAATATTATTACTTCGAATGAATGTACGATGATTTCCTCGGTAGAAAAGAAGCCCATTCATTCGGCAATACGACGTTTTAACAACAATTAAACACGTATAATACACACACATAAGGTAGCAAAGGATTGAATCCTTGTACAATGATAAACGTATTGATATTAATAATAGTAATGCAAGCAAATGGACCTAGTGTGAAAGTGAACGGCGTTTGACGATAAAAAAGGAAACGCGTTTTAGAAAAACGCGTTGTGTCGATCTAATTTACGCACACGTTTACTGTTAAGAGCGATTCATGTACTGTGTTATATATATATATATATAAAATATATATAATATATAATATATAATATAAATATATATATATATAAAGAAACGTAACCGTAAGTAGTAATGTAGCACAATAATTATATGCGATCGACCGATACGCATCATTATTCAATTATATCGAGTATATATAATGTAACGTGTAAACATGGAGATAATGTATACGAGTATTTATTTGACGTTGGAATTCAGACAGAATAATAACAATTGGTTTACTTTTATATCATAGCTATTTGTATATTCTATTTTAGTCCTTTGCTGCGTGCCACAGTATGATTTGTTTATTTCCTCTAAAAAAAGGATTTACCGATAATTTCATTTACGGGTTTTTGTAAATTTATCCGTTTTTATTCGACGTTGGTCAAGGTTGTTTTTGCCATGGCGTTAACAAAAAACATTCCGTTCGAAGATAACAAAACGATCATAAATAACTTTTAACTGAACGTACGTGTTATTTGTATATTAATTTGAAGTATAAAAAATCAGTCAATTTGCTCAGTTTAATAATAATAATAACCGTACGTGAACCGCCATGGCGCACTAAGTATGCTGTATTTTGACTTTGGGCCCCGTAGAAAAAACAACCACGGTGACTAACTACAGGTGTACACAAACACACTTTCTCTCTCTCTCTCTCTCTCTCTCTCTCTCTCTTCAATAAAACACGTCGAGGGGTGGATAAGGGGCACGAGAACATTTATCGCTCGCGCGCCGATGTCGTGGCTATTCACAGTAAGACCGTAGGCGTTTTCGTATGACGCACATACGCCCAGAAGACAACCATCGTCGCGTACGATAATTAGCGTTATGCGCACGGCCGCCGCTGAGACGGGCGTATTCTACTACCGGTAGTGGTGGTATCAAAAACGTTTCCGGTTTTTAAGCGATCGCGCGGAATTGTGCGGCAACGGGCCGACAGTATCGCGAGAAACCGCACGTGTTCATGAATTTAATCTATCTCGCGATCAACAATATATTATACAGTACAGCGCTACGCGGCTGCCGGTTCGTGCGCGCTAGTACGACGACGACAACGACGATGTACAACGTATCGCGCGTGACGGCAACTGAACACGCGCATCCACCGGTAGTGGTGTTCTCCGCGTAATCGATTTCAAGCGCAAAAACACTCAAAACTGATATTGACGTAAAAGAAAATGATGGTTTACCAATCAAACGATATCGCCCATACAAAGATGTTTATTTTACCGAGAGAACATTTGTCTGTCTTATCACATCGTTCATGTCGGTCCCGTCGTTTTCGTATACGGGCTATATTATATTCTACACAAATACCGTTTTCTTATTCGTTTTCTTCTTTTTAGATACTTTCACTAAATAATCTGCTTGAGATTATACGGGTACCTGTTAAGAAGTGAAATGATTTCAACAATTCGACTAGGTTTCAACAACAAACAGTCGATATTATATAATGGGCTTTAATTACATTTCAATTACTGAACGTAGTTTCGGTGTAATTAAAACGTTGTCCTATAAGAAATCAATGCGAGTTGATCAAACGGATCAGTAATTTAATATTAAATACAAACCACAAGTTTTAAAAATCAAAGGATGGACCTGACTACAAACATAGTAATACGCTAATAAACTTATACACTTTACATACGTTCCTTTATCGAATCCTTCAGCTGATTTTTGAAATCACAAACGTTATTTCAAGAGTTTTCTACATTATTTATTAGTATGTTAGTAGCGTTCATTTTCTTTTTAAATTTTAAAAAAATTTTACGTCTTGCCTGAGGTTATAAAAACGTCAGTTACCGAAGAAATATTACCCTTTTGATATTTCCATTTATTCCAATTTTTCTACGGCTTTGATCTCTATTTTTTTCATTTAAGCTACGAAAGGAAATATTCCGTATTTTTAAATTATAAACGTGTGTTTATAGATTCTTAAAGAAGCAAAGAAGCTTTTAGGTTTGGTAATTTTATTTATTTATTTTATATAAACACTCTTATTGATAATAATATTTTTTCTGTTATTATTAATCTCCAATTTATTGAAAGTTAGTTATAGATGGTGTTTTGAACGTTTTCAAATTTTCTAAAAAGTCTAACTACCAAAAACTATTAGTTTCAAATAAGATTACGGAAAACCACACATCTGAGCTTCTTATTTAAACTTCTGGTAAAATACTATCATTATTGTAATAGTGATTTACATTGGTTAACAAGTATTCGGTCATTGTTTACAACGCCTTGTTATCCGACATTCGCCAAAACATACACAACAATACGATCATGTCAACGCGTCACGAATTTTTTGTTTAAACGATTTAATTTATTTTATATGTTTGTCTTTGTTAACGTTTATTTACATGTCACCATTATGTTATAATTGAAATATAACTTTTAGGAAATAAATAATTTTTAATGCATTTCCTTAATATTATTATTATTATTATTATTATTATTATTATTATTATTATTATTATTATTATTATTATTATTATTCCCTATAGGTATGTATTTTGAAATATCTAAAATGTCCATGCGTATTCACTTGCCACGTTTGTTTCCCATCATATTGTTTCTGCGATATTGTTTGAATGCATGCACAATAAAGCCTCGTCAACCACGCAGAACAGTATTCGTTATATTGTTTCGGTTCGGTTATTACCTATACGTATGCAAATACTGTGTATGCAGCTGATATGCTCCAAGTTAAGCTGAAACAACGTTCACTCTTCTGGAAATTTGTTTTACCACGTACTCACAGCTTTTTTTATTGTTTGCTTAGTTTTATATTCAATTCCAGATATCTGTTAATATATATTACACTTATGTGTATGTTTTTAAATTTCAAAACTGTTTTCTTGTGCTAATTCTTTTTATGCTGGGAACATTGTTATATAAGCATTTTCCATTTGATATTAAATAATAAAAAAATTACGTACTTAGTCTATCTAATCATCTAAAAATGTACCCTTATTATATATTTGTTTCAACAAATACCTGCAGGATATATTTGATATGTTCCGTTAGCTAACCGAAATTTAGTTTCTTTTAAATACATAAAATTTTGAACTGGCCTCGTAACAATTATCTTACAATCTTATTATAATCGATATTTTTTGCTATAAATAATTAAGCAAAAAATGTATTTACTGATATTTATGTGGAAATGATAAAATCTAAACTATCAAGTTTCACTAATTGAATTCATTAATACATGTTTTTTTGATGGATTTTTTTTCTCTGTCAATTGCAATGAAAGAATAATTTTAAATACTCACATTTAATTTTTAGGATATTTTATTTGTTCATTTTTATTGTTATTTTTATAATTTATGCGATGAGATATTTACATGTCATAGACCAAATAAATCGACATATGAGTGTATCGTGAAAAAAATTTACCAGATTTTTTCCAATAATTTTCTTGTGAACAAGTGTTCATAATAAGATGTATATACTCGTAATTTATTATAATACATTTTATTTTTACACATGTATACTTCAGTAAGCAAATAAAAAAATTAAATATTAGCGAATTTCTCAGAAGACCGATCAAATATTTTCATTCACTTTTACCTTGACTAAATTCCTTTGTGTTTCAAGTTGTCCAAATTAAATAGACACCTACCAACATATGTACATTAGTTGTGTTTTTCTAAAAACACCGAAAAAAGTTGTTTATGCGGACTGTGAGTTGTATTTTCTACAATAATTTTAATTTTAAAAATTTCACTAAAATCCAAGAAAAAACCCAGACTAATTCGAACATTTTATTATACATAATATATGGTTATATAAATAAAAATGTTCAATTGTACGTGTATTTCTATAACAGTTGGATTTAAGTTGTTAATAAATTATAGAAAACTTTAAATAACATTTTCCTATTTTTCATTTCTTTGTCACTGAATATTAATGGGAAAAACTGGAAGATCGCAGAAAAATTTGTATTTAATAATAAAAGTCTCCAAACAAAATTATATGAAATATAGATGCGTACGTAGTTATTACAAATAAATTTAATTAAATAATCTAATGGATTTGACAGATTAGCATATTTTTATTGCCACATAATATTGTGAGCACGAAAAGTAAAGCGAAATAATTGTTACAAATTTTATTGAAATACACCACCTACCAGAAGTTGTAAGTATACATACGTATATCATAAATACAGATTATTAATTTATATATATATATATATATAATATATATATATATATATATATATATACTCAGAGTAAACATGAACAGTATAAACAAATAATATGCATGATGAAATAAGGAATAGATTGGCATGTGCTAACAAGTGCTATTTTAATTTGTTAAAATTACTTAAATCAAAAAATCTTTCTTATGAATCTAAGAAAATCCTATACACCAGTTACATTAGACCTATCCTAACATATGGGTGTGAGACATGGTCATCCGCCAAGGGAAACCATCAATGCCTAATTACCTTTGAAAGAAAAATATTTAAAAAAATGTATGGTCCTCTGTATAACAGAGAGACAGAGCAATTTGAAAGAAGACATAATAACGAATTACAAGAGCTATACGGAAGACCAAACATTCTTTCATATACGAGAAGCAAAAGACTTGAATGGTTAGGACATGTATGGAGAGCAGATGGCAGAATTATTAAACAAGCAATGGTGGCTGAAATGAGAGGTAAAAGACCTCTGGGCAGGCACAGAACAAGATGGAGGAACACAGTCTTGAAGGATCTAAGAGTAATTCAAGAAAGGGCCAAGTTAGACATGGCGTACAATAGAGAAGAATAGAATAAGATTGTGATGGTAGTGTTGGACCTCAATGTTCCCTTAAGCTGTATATGATGATGATATATATATATACTGATTATTAATTCTCCATAATAATATGAAATGTAATTCATAATCAAATTTAAAAAAAAAATTATTAAAAAGATTAAAATTAGAAACAGATTTTTAAATAAATTAATTTTGATAATTAAACATATTTATTTATACACCATGACATGACGCATATTAAACAAAGTACCATTAACTATACCGTTTGAATTATAAACTTTCAAATATTTTTTAAAACCCGTTTAAGTCAGAAAATATTTAACAAAGTATCAATATTTAAATAAAAATTTATAACAAAAGTACGTTTTAGCTATAAATTATAATTTAAACATAAACATTTAAATTCAATACTAGATTTCATAATGTTTGTAGTCAAAATATACAATATACAAATACTTTTCTAAATAGAAATAATAACAATATATTTCCAAACATTAAATGTACACATATTTACGTACTTTAATTTCAACAGATTATACACTTATTTATTTATTTTTCTTTATATATATAATATATTATTCAGTTTCGTTGTTAATTAACTTGTGACAATTACTGTGTATTTAAAATACGTTTACGCTAATGCGGTGTTATAAAAATTACTTATTCGAAATTCTGTTTCAATCGAACGTACAGAAACATGAACAATAAATAATATCAGCAATACGTCGTAAACAATATCTATTCAATATAGTCAGGTAACTCGAATGGGTATTGTTATATTACTACAGAACACTGACTTCAACTATTAGTGTATATAAAAACTCAGATTTAAAAAAAAATTGGACAAAAAGGTTGTTGTTGTCATGACGTTATGCCGGCCTGTTGACCTGATGACCGTATATTCGGAGAAATAGAAAACCATTAATCAAAAAATAAAAGGAAAGCCAGAGAAAATACCACCAAGTTGACGACAAGATGTATTTTGAACAGCAACAGCAGCAGCACTCACTTCGCGTGCGTCGCTAAGTCCGACTTTTTTTTTCTCTCTAACTACGATACATATATATTAGTTTCTCTCGTTTCTTCCCATATCTATCGTGGACAGTATTTATATTTAACGTGTCAGAAAACATTCCATTGTGACCTGCTTCAAAAATGATTATCGTCGGACTCGCCAATGTACCTTGTCCCCGTATCACTCTTTCGCTACGCTGTGTCGGATACACTCCTTTAATATAAATACACGTCAAAATGCACACGCACGCACATTTGACTGTACTCGCCGGGGACGACAACACGTCTGTTTCAAAATTCAATTAAATCAAACTTCTGGTAGGCGACGGAGGACAGCGGACAATCGTGATTTATTCGCAGACGCCGCGTATAGTCTGCACAACGGGATTTCGGGTGAAGACGAGCCGAAAACTTGACCAGGATAGATTTCCGCGTTTTGCTTTTTATGAGAATTTATTATTTCTGAAGAGCCATTTCATCGAAAACAATCTTAGGCTGAGTTCAACAGACTATTTGCATATAAAGTGCTTTTAAAACGACTTTTGTTCGTTTCGAAATTACTGTACAGTCGCCAATCTAATGTATACGTTATTTTCGGTTTTGGATTTACGGTAGCGTGAAAACTCACAGCTCATAGAAAATACCGAAATATTATTGAGCGCTAACCGTGATAATCACAAGACACTATTGACGATGATAGTGGCGCCGATTCTATTGACAAAATGGTTTAAGTCATAAATAGTGAATATAGTGAATGTGTACTTGTGAGTTGAAAACTATCTTAAATTTTTCGAATGTATATATGCACAGTATACATATATATATATATACTTAGCTATTTCATTAACGTGGTATTTTAATAATTAAAATTATTTATTGTTTTATTGAAACTACCGGTATTATTCTAAACGATAACGGGTTAAGAATCATGTAATATATGTTTACGTTTATTATTATTTGCAAATATTGTAATAACGGGTGATTATTGTATGTTTTTGTTCTATGTGTGTATAAGAATATTTTTATATTTACGAGATACATAACTAAAATGACTTATATAGTCGAACGAGAGAAATAATATATTTCGTAATGAACAAAACGATAAGAACAAATTTCATAAATAAAACGCGCACACTGTGAATTTCATGTAAAAATAAACAAGTCCGAGAAAAAAAACCCGAAAACATATTTTATTACATTACGTTATTGTATTCATTTTTAATTAACGTGTTATGTGGGCAAGTATACTATATTTCACAATTTTCAAATAATTCCACTAAGTGAAAAATATATAACTTTCCTGACGTAATAGTATACAGTTTTACGTTTAGTAAAAACTGTATTAGTTCGTAATAATTGTTATCGTTACGATATGTTTATTTTAAAACTCAATTTCAGAGAAAATATACATTTTATGGTTTTATATATTTCAACATTATTGATATATGTTTGATTTTTATACTCTAAAAAATGAAAAAAACATCCAAATAAAAATAAACTCTTAAAATAAAAACCGAAAATGTGTTCAACGCTATTGGAGAATTAATAATTTTTTTCAGACTTTTTTGTACACTATTTTTTTTATAATTCTCTTTTATTATTTATTTCGTTATTGTTTTAAACAGTGCTCGATGTAATCAAAATGTTCGCATAACGCTTACGTATTAAAAATTATTTTGTATATCCTTAACAATTTTTCGGAATCATTAATAATGCAAAATATATCACGATTTTAAATTAATTTCAAGACTAATATTGTATAATAAAAACTTCATCAAGTTATGTATACAATATCGTATAAAATAAAATAATAAATAATTTTAAAAAAAATTCGTGATTACCTTAAAATATGTAGGCGTTCAAATACAAAAACATCGTTTAGGATAAAATTCAAAGTCGTGTTTCAAAAAAATGATCGATAGTTCGAATTAGTGAACGTAAGGCACGAATATTACAAATGATAGTTAAAAATAAAAACGTTCCGACTACCGCGGAACTGGAAGTTAGTCGTTGACGTTATCTGGTTATGAACAGTGGTAAATCTGTATAATAATATGGTCCACACAGAATTTCAATAACCGACGGGCCACGGGCACAATTTATATTTTGTGGGTCATTTATCTTTTCAATGAGGAATGTAGAATTTAACGTTTTGTTGTTAAAGTCATTAATTAGTACGCCGTTATAAATACCATCACGCACGAGAGCAGCGCACTGTTGAAGTCCATTGGGACTTAATATTTATATAGCTAAAATTTACTATTAATAAACTATAACGAATATAAAACAAACATGAAAAATTCTATGTAAAAACGTTCGATTAACAAATAAACAAACCTGCGTATGATTGACCTACAATAATCGTTTAACGGGTTTAACTATAGTGATGTGTTATAATAGATATATAATATTGAAATCGAACTGAAAACAAAAAATATTAATTGTATTATTTCGTATTGACAACACTAATGGACATTAAATGACTTTAACGACATGACTAATGCATATGAATTAGTAATAAATGAAAGTATTTTATTATTATATAGTTATTATAAGTATATATATATATATATATACATAACTATTACAAACTCAGAAAACGTACGATCTAACCACAATAATATATATATATATATATAGATTTTATTGAGAATTTTCAAAGAATCCCTAGGATAATAGTAAGATTATTCAAAAACTGTAATTAAAATTTGTTTTCATAATACAAATAGAACACTTTTAATTATAAAACTTTTAATTACGAAAACTTAAGTAATTTTACATCTCGCGATTATAATTTATAAGTATATATAATAAAGTTTTAAACAATAACAAATCACGTAATTATAACATGGTGAATAAAAAAAAATATTTTTTTTCTCTTTTTTTGGGGGTATAATATAATACGTTTTAATTGTTGACTAGTATACATGTATATTATCAATAATGATTTCACTGCATCAAAAATAAATATAAATAGTATTTTAATTTCTAAAGTAACTTTTTAGTACAATTTCAAACAAAGTCACGATAATCTAGAAAAACGTCTACGTGGTTTATGCTCAAAAATCTACCGAAATCCTCGTTAAAAAGACGAACCTACAATCATTATTATTATTAAAACTCTATAAATAATGAACGCACAATTAAAATATGCAATAATAATGATTATTATACTTCAACCACGAAAAATACCATACGTTATTTTGTTATTAATGAATATAAAGGAAACGCGTACATTTTGTTGTGAGAGATAAAATTCTATCGACTCGGGTGCTTTTAGAGCATAATGTACATATTTACGCACACATCGTCGTCATCGTTAAAACGCAAACTGTTGTACGCGACGCGGGAGGTAAATGACGGAAAAATTATCATTGTTTAATAGGACGTCAATGGCGTACGTTCATACTCCGGTGCATATATATCCGAAACGTTAGTTCGGAATGACGACGAAAACGATTTTACGAGCGACGGGGTTTTAGTTTCCTCCTTTTGTCTTACGTACCTTAAGTGCCATGCGTTTTGTACTGACAGCGGTTCCAATCCACCAACTTTCGACACGCATACACATGCACACAAATGTGTATGCGTATTTATCTATCATCTATTTTCATTGGGATTGAATTGGAAAAAAAACTAAAGACTAAAAGAGTAAAACAAATATGCAATTCTGAAAAATCAAATGTTTTATTGACTTGTGTGTGGGGGAAATTAACGCGTGTACAGCGTCCCATTAAGAAAAATTAAAAATGGGTGCGTTAAAAAAGAAGGGGTACTATGTCCCCCATTCAAGCACTGTACATTTTGGTTGTACGTATCTCTACGGAGTGTATACGGGATCCATCAGTCTTCACTCCACGTTGTCGCCGTGTCCTATCGAAAATTGATTTATGAATTCAGTCGTTTTCATTCTCTTGTGCCAACAACGCCATCACCGCCATCGGCGCTTTCTCCGCACATCGCGTTTCCTCCTACGATATAGACGAGCCCATTCGCTACACACACACACACACACACACACACACACACACACACACACACACACACACACACACACACACACACACACACACACACACACACACACACACACATATACGCACGCGCCGACGTTACTCTCGTGTAAACAACGCGCGAGTTTCACTTTAAGTATGCTGTCGATTCTTCAGAAACCTTCTTTTGTCGATATATATAAGTCTGTATATAAAAATAAAAAAAAATCCCCGAAAACGAAGACGCGGCGTAAAGACGGCGGAGAGAGAGGGTAGGGCAGACTCACGCATTGTTCGCGGTTACGGATTGTTGCTCCTGTTTTCGAGTCGGCCCCGAGGGGGTAGTAGTGGGTTGCGGTAATTTATAACTGCTCGGTCGGGTTCTGAAGTTCGGTTATGCACGGTCCGGTAAACTCGCTTTTTCCACACACACACATACACACGCATTTCCTCGCTACTTGTTCCACGGTACGCCGATATAATATGTGAAGACACGGGATCTTTATTTTAATATTATTTATTTATTTATATTTATAGTATATTTCGTATGCGATTCCCACTCGTTTTCACGAGTATTATACGTTACCGTATCCGCGTACTTAAAAGGGTAGTATGTTCGCGAGCGTTACACAAGCACCTATTCTTATACATAACAATTATCTTAAAAAAACATACGTTTGCTGTATGGGATTCAATAGACTGTTATTATTATTCCAAAAATAAAGAAAATATTTCTCATTCTGGTCAAAACAACTACACGTACTTGTTATTCCAACCCGTACGTATTATTGCGATCGAAAATTGTATGTATATATTTTTTTTAATCGAAAATATTTTAATGCAATCCTACAAAAGTGTGAAAAATAACCCGTATAATTATGAAATCAGCGGAGTAGTTATATATATATATATATATATATATATACATTTATTTATAATATATTTTCAGGCGAAAATGTTTTTTCGGTGAAATCCGAATCCATTCAATTGTATGGTTGCATGCATGTCATTTATTTTAAAACCATCGAAAAAAATAATAAACATAAGTAAAAGCTAGACATGGTCGACTTGTGTACAAAAATGTTAATGTTCAACTATGTTGTCGTATGATGTTCATTTCGCCAACATCATATAGAAGATTTCTTTTAATAGATAAATACGACATTTTTTTTAGGAAAATGTGGTTTAGGAACTATAATAATAATAACCAAGTAGAGTGTATAAATATAGAATACATAAATATTCATTGTTACTATTAACTATACATGAAGATATGACTTGGACAATTAAAAAAACAATAAGTTGAGATTGCAAAACATAAAATGGTATGTAACCGCTTACACATTCACGACTCTATTTGTCTATATTACTTCGACGCGAATTATTTTGTGACTTCTTATTTTGTTTTTAAACGATTATTCGTAACTTGATATAGTATTATAGTCTTGTTTAACCGTCATCATTTTTATCGACGATCGTGTGCATGTACAATAATACTAATAATAATACTATGTTGAAATTAAAAAAAGAATGAAACAAAACCAACAAGATATTATTTTATATTCATATTATGTGGATGCATAAAGTATTTGTGAATAAGACATTTTGAAAATTATATTGTCTAAGATCATTTGTATATTTAAATTATTTAATGAATAACAAATCACCATTTATTCTTTTTTTCCCTCTTTGCCCTCATGTATTTTTTTCCCGCTAAAATCGTTAAATTGAACTATATCGATATGGCTATTCTGCCTTCAATTTACATACATAGTACACTTATGTATCGTGTCTTGGATATACGGTCCGAACATCAATTCGTTCTATGAGTATCATCGTTTATATTATATTGAATAACAATTCATTGTGAATGCGTGAAATTTGTATGGAAAATACGATAAATCCGTATTATTATAAAAAATAATAATAATAATAATCCATGTTTAAAATTCCACCATTGTTATTATTGTAATTTCTACAATATAACTTAAGAGTATAACTTACTAACCTTTTCATAAAATTAAACTTACTTCAGTTTATATTTTATTGAAATTAATAGTTGATAGTATCGTTATATTTTATTGATTTTATTGAAACTGACGGATATTTATTATAATTAATTATTTTCAAAGAGTTTATAGACGTTAAAATTTAATAAGACGAGTTATAAATATTGAATAGTTTTAAAATATTGAAATACAATTATGACAATCTATATTCCATTATAAAGTATGTATAAATTGAATGCTAAAATCAATCTTAAGACAATTCATTTTAAAACCGAAAATCCATTTATTATGATTGTTATTATAAATATTATTATAATTATAATTGATATTAATAATATCTTAATATATTAGTATGTATATTACACACATTCATGAAATCAATTTTACAATTTTTTAGTAAAATAAACACAAGAGTATCCATAATATTTTAGTTATTTGGAAAATAATCAATTGTTAAAAAAAACTTGTTAAGAAGAACCGGAAATTAAAAATAACTGTCCGGCAAATGCCTTTTTATTTTACTGCGTTTGTTTTTAAATATTTACAAATATAAAAAAAAATTAAATGATTGAGCTATACGAAACTAAAAACTAAATTCATAGTGTGAAAAACTGTACAAATATTGTTGTTCAAAAATGTTTTTTCTTTATTAAGAAATGAAATGTATGCAAAAAAATCAAACGATAAAACACACTACATGATGTTTAATCATTGAATAACGTATATCATTTAATTTAAACAACGTAACTGATAACCTGCTTTGTTATCATACTAAACTAAATGTATAAGTTTTAACAAAATGATTTAATAACTGAAACATAATTATTTTTTTAACAACTTTGACGTTGATTAAACTGTGTTAGTATTAATTGACGTCTTTTATTTATTTAAACTATACTAATTCATGTCATAAATTATATCTACATGAAAATTTAATTAAAAAATAACTATATGTGTATTTAATATTCTAAATAATTAAATAAATTTTCAACTAATTGAGTTTAAAATCTCACTTACAATAAAATACGAGATAATTGTTATAAACTATATGAAAAGTATAATTTCAAGAAAAAAACATTGACTATGAGAACTAAATGTGACTTTGTGCGTATACTTTACCCATGATTAATTTTTACGTTCAAAGTTGTAATACGTATAATTTTCAGTTTTATGCTTTTACGAGAGTAAATATTATTTATTTATTCACGTGTTACTAACTGACCAAAATATAAGTTTTTAAATAAAAATAATACACTTTGCAATAGCCAAAAAATGAATAAATTAAGTAGTTTGAAATTTAACATGAATATTTATATTTTTAATCATATTTTAAATCGTACGTCGTCATATATAGCTATATTTTAGCAACCAAATTATTATTGTTATAAATATTCGTCAGCTAATACTTTACAGCGATTTTTCAATTTAAACAACATTGTATAGGTATTACATAAATACACGTATTTAAGTAAATTTCAATTTACGAACATTTAATTAACAATTAATAAACGAAATTTACAATTCCGTGTTAAAGTAGATTTCAATTTTTTTTAAGTCAAGCTATACGTTTCTCCTTTAGACGTCCGAGCTCACTGGCTGGGTAGTAAATACCTTCTTAAAAAAGTGATTTCTTCTTTTCACCAGGACTCTTTTCACATTTGTGCGCTTTATTTATCGATTTTCCGCATTTATCGTTACTCTGTCAAATATATCCCACTATTAGCCATTATTATTAATTCTTTTCGTTAATTTATCCCTTTTATTCACTCCTAATATGGCAGCTTACTCCTATATGATATGCCTTTTGAGACCTTACTTTTAAATGTTTCTTCAATTATATGCCCCGGGGCATATATATAATTCTTGGGGCCATTCGCCTCATTTTCTCTATTCGTTCCTTTCTTTCATCCATTGTTTATGCATTGTTTAACGAGTATATTACGTCCCATTATCCTAATTCCTGCTAAATATTTAATGATGAATCTGTTTCAAAAACGTTAGCTGGTTACTCTTTTTTTATACCTAGTCTTTCTATCAAGTTTTCCAATAATATTTCCCTTTTGTCTCTTCATTCACAATCGAATGTCTCGCCATTTTAAAAGCCATTCGCACCATTAAATCTTCAGATAATTGAAATGTTGTTATTTCTTCAGATTCTCAATCCTGATTTATGGCGTTAAACTGTTCTTCTTTTGTTTCTGCTGCCTCTTATCTTATACTTCATATTTGCTCGATCCTTCTCTCTCTCTCCAATGTTGATTATACTATTAACTTATTATGGATCCCTAGTCATCTTAGTATTCTACGCAACGAAATCGAGAACCTTTTCACTTCATCTTGCGTTTGTTTTATTTCTTCTCCAATTAAAGTTCCATACTCTGACTTTTCACTAGCCCTCAAGGCCTATGCATTTAGGTCATGGAATCGTAAATGGGTGAATCTACCTCAATCCTTTGCTGTTTCTTTTCGCATCGTTTGCTCTTCCATCTTACTTTTTCCCCTGGTTCCACAAAATCCCCATTTTTCGCAAAACCATTGTTTCCTTCTCTCGTATACGTTTTGGTCACAATCGTCTCCCGGCCAACTTCTACTATTTATCCTTGAATAATTCCCCCTTTTGTATATTGCGTGATGGGTTCTTTGTATACAATTCCTGTAAATTTCCTTTTCCATAAACGTCTCATTCTTTACAGTTTATTCTCTTCCAATACTAATCCTTTTACTCTTCCTCATATATTTCAAACGTCCAAAGTTTTCCTTATTCATTCCTTATTAAGTGTTTTCCTTTCTGAGGGTTTTTTGTTGTCATTTGTTTTTCTGTGTTTTTTTTTTATTATTATTTAATTAATTATTTTATGTAATTGTCGAGGCAAATATTTATTTGATTACGTCTTTAAAAAAAAAAATTAGGTCGTTCGACGACATATATAATTTTCCACTCCTAGTCTACTTCAAATAGATAGTGTAAATATATATTTCGTTCTTAGACTTCATTAATTGCGATCATAATTAAATTGGTGTGACGACGATCGCTCAGCGAGTAGACGTGTATAACATGTTGGTGGGATGAGTATATACCAGCAACGAGACAATGGGTATATCGTATTCGATAGTTTATCCAAAAGCAATATTGAGAACTGTTCGCTTTTCCCATAGTTTTGTTAAACTCGATGACGAATCATGTTAGATTAATTTGTATTTACTCAAAAATTGCGAGAAAAACCAAAAACTCCGACGGCTAAAATCTCGTACAACAACCACAGACCTTTCGAGAAAGTTCACCGAACTGTATAATAATATTAATTCGACAATAAATAGTATAATATATAAATATAAATATTATAATAATTAGTATATATATTAATAATATATATATATATATATATATATATATATATATAGTATATATTCATTTATTAAAATGTAAATTTACGTAATACATATAAATGCATGCAGTCTAAAATTATTACTATTGTCACAGACGAGATTTTCAGTCTATAACAATTTGAATTCTCAATAATATTTTCAAATAATATCCATATTATACCCATTAAATAACGTCATAAATTTAATAAAAGTTATACATGATTCGTGTATAACGTTTTTCACTTTACATCAATTTATCTTATCACTTTGCGTTAAGACTATATAGGCAAAACTTTTGTTACCAAACAATTGCGTGCGTAATTCTATTACCTAAATTCCACTTCAATATTCTACAAAATGTCGTTTGACCAATCATAACTCACCTGTAATCAAAAAAACAACAGTACAAATTAATTCATAACAGTCATATACAGTAGTCGATCAACATAAGAATAATTGTCGTTTACGTGAAATGTAATACTACTTAAGTGATGACAATCCTGAGAAATACAAACGACACATCACATTGTTTTACAAATTGCATCAAGTTAAACTGTATATTTTTAGAGCTAAGTTTTACGAGTGTAAAATATAATCGATATATTTAATACAGAATCAATTATACACTTGTAAGTTAAATGGACATAATATTACATAATCGCTTCAATTTGTAATGTTTATACGAACACCATCAACATATACCCTATACCTGGCCAATATGTACACGTAATAGAAATACGATGTATATATATATATTGAATGAATATAATTTTCTATTTCTTTTTTCTTTATCGAAACAAAAAAAAATTTCGTTAATCGATTAGGGACGTGTATTTACCAGAGTAGAAAAGAACGAAAACAATGTCAAACGGAAATTGATTTTCGTCGGAAAACTCCGGAATATTCTGTTACGGTGGCGGATAGACGAGGCTTAAGGTGGTCTCGGACGACCAGCTCGGTGGCAGCAGTATTCCCTTAACGTTTCGCAACGCTCATTGCGCTGGAAATATTCGGTGACTGGAAAATTAATTAAGCTATTCTCTAAGAAACTGGCAAACGCGTGTTTGTTGTGTTTGCAATTCGTTCTCTTCGTACACAACAGTGAAGTCGTATGCATGTACACGTCGGGCGAACAGTACGTATATATATTTACGTATACGTGTAGTATATTATACTATACACGCCGTACACGTTAAATTATTACTCAGATACAGTATACAGGACAACTGTTTTTGTGCTGAAATCGTAATTTGGACGATCGATCGGATTAATTATCAACACCGTTAATCGGCAGAAAACCAATCGTCACGTATATAATGTGATGTATAGTATTATATTACGATTTCAATGTGATATGTATGTGATATTTATATATATATATATACATTGACTTTTGTATTTCATTCATTTAATTTCGAGTATAAAACTAAAATGCAGTCGATTTGAATAAATACCTTCAAATTTGAATAATTAATAATTCCTATAACGTAAATATTTTAAACATATAATGTGTACCAATAAGTATATAATATATATATATATATATTATATATACACACAATCATGATAAATATTTTTCACGCTAAATAAAATATATTATATGCCACCGGAATAAAAAACGATTTTGGAACAAAAAGGCTTACGATATTATATAGAAAATGTTTTGTTACAGCGTAATGAAAATTTGAAATAATCGATTTTTTTCATTTAAAATTATTTTGAGGCAGTGTCGTTGAATCGAACCATTTTATTCCCATGGCAATAATACCATACTTCGTTACATTTATATCGAATGCAAATTCAAATTATATTTCATTGTTATTATTGATGTTGTATTTATAATTGTATTTATGGACGAGCAATGAGTAATATCATTGACAAATGAAATAGGTGCTGCGGGTGGTGTGTTTTGCATAAAACAGAAGGAAAAAAACACGATTTAAACTCAAACATTTAATTGGTTTACGGCCTCTGTTTAAGTAATTAAATACATCAAAGTAACTAAAAACGTAACCAACTTTTTACATTCATAAGCTCTAAAAGATTAACTTTCCATAAAAAAAATTAAATACCTAAATAAAAACATGTATGTTATAAATCCATCTAGATTACATTCATACGAAATATAACAAAACGATACAATTACTATTGCAGTTTTAACGGGAAATAATTACTTTTGAATCAAAACATTACGTGATCACTCATATATATATATACAGTCGAGTCTCGATAATTCGAACCTCGATAACTCGAAAACCTCGATAATTCGAATTATTTTTTTGTCCCTAGAAAGTTCCTACACGCTCAATGCAATTGATCACGATAAGTCAAATATAAAAATAGTTGGACGTAGATAACTCGAAGTCAGTCATGACAAGTGTATCGTAAATTTTATCATTGGAACCGGTTTACAATCATAAATGTACAAATGAATCTATCACCATGTACTATTGTGCTATAAAATAATCGACAGTTGTCGTGTGTTTTCATTGTGTAGCATGTACAATTTGTAGTTTATTTTGCGTAATTCGTAATTGTAATTTCGCATTATTTGTTATATCTCTTAAACGTAAATTGGTTATATTCACAAAATGTGAACATAATTAGTGAGGTGACTAAAAGTGGTAAACCTAAAAATGAAACTGCCAAATAATTTAATAATCCACCGAGTAAACTTCAACCATACTAAAAAATAAAAACGATATTTTACGAAAGTGCGATACTAATACAAGTAATAATAGCTAACTCGAATTTGTTCGTATTTTTTAAAAAAAATCTAGTTATGTAACTTGAAAGTCAAAATTCATTTTTCCTCCCTTAAAATTCAAGTTATCGAGACTTGACTGTATATATATATATATATGAATTTTATTTTAAAAGGCACATTAAATGTCACTATTTAGTTTTGGAAATAAAATTTACGATTGAACAATCGATTGTCGTGAAATATTGTGTATATAATTGATGTTTTAGTGAAGTTACTATAACATCAGTATTATAATTAATGAAGTTTGTAGTTTAAGATGTAAATGCATTTTTGGAAAACAGAAACGCGTTCATTTTCGCTATGTAGGGCTATAATATATTACATTTTCTATAGATACAAATTGTTTAAATAAAACATACATATTGTTTTATTAAAAGTTAAGCGTGTTTCCAAAGGAACATTCAAAATAATATATTTTCTTAGTTTGCGTAATAACACAAATAAATATACCCACGACGTGCTTGCGTCACGATAGATGACTGTATAAAATTGGATTAATACCAAAAACCATCACATATTGTGATTTAATATTATCGTGTGTGTTGGATTTTGAAGGAATAGACAAAAATGGTTTTTTGATTTTTTTTTTTGAAACATATCAACGTTGTCCTACTTAATATATACTTTTTTGTTTAATCAACGTTACTGACAGAATAGTTAGCACTTTTTTCTACACATATAAGTTTATAATAAAGTTTCAGTTAGACACTACGGTGATCGTATCAGGTTTGTAGTTTTTCAAGATCGGTTTTCGACTTGAGAATATTTCATTCGACCGATGGAGACTTCATCGCAGGAATGGATATATGAAAAAAATTAAAAGCGCGCTCATCTATAATTAATATATATTATGTGGTATCACTTTAATTATGCCAAGCGCACTCGTCTATTCCGACTAGTACGTTGTTAAAACAATGCTCTCAACTGCGATGTCATTTAAATACTGTACTAGAAGGATTACGGAATTGTGAAACGATGAAATGCACTTGACAGCTTGAACCTTTTTACGGGGTTTGCACATTTTACGTACATACTTTCGGTCCACTATATCCTTTTCGTACATATATGCATATTATACGACGAAGATAACAATAACTTCGATAGCCACGTTTATATTGACTATATGTTATAAGACAAAAGTGATTATATCGTAAATGAACGAGCGAAACAATAGGTGACTGGGGAAATGAGTCAATACGGACATTTTTGCGATAATTTTAAATAACAAAGAATTTAATTTTCAAATTTGGAATATAAATGACACCTTACGTTGTGCAATCTCTAAAAATAAATACCGAAAAACAATATTTAGGAATGTACACTTAATTAGTATAAAACGAGAGACAGTAGCAATGAACATGTATCGCCATATATAGGCGTATACAGATTTTTTTACTGTTATGACAAATATTTGATAAGAGTTCAAAACTCATTATATAAACTAAATGAAATATGTCCGAAATAAAACCGTTGCACTGTTGTCCGAAACCTCTCGAAAAAAAAATAAAAAAATATGTATATTGAACTGTGGTTGGCATGGAAGTCGGTTCATGCGGGTCACTTAGAGAGAGATTTTACAGTTAAATTATTATTATTTAAATAAGAAAACAATCATAAATCATTGTATTGGAAATACGATTCTGATCGACGCTTGTCGTTAATTACAATCAATGAATATAACAAATATTGTAAAAATATTATATATGAGCGCTGAGCGTTGATTACATTTTGAGCTTTGAAAAAATATAAAAATTGTCCATGACCAAAAACGAATATATCGACAATGTTACCAATTTCTTGCAATTATTGATTCGATAGAAAGGAATTAAGCTTCAGAAAATTACTGGGAAAATTGAAAAACATGTCAAACCAAACACCAACTAGATAGAATTTTCAAGCGGAACATAGCGCAAGTCAAGCTCATCATACAGCACTCCTGCATGAAAAAAATTTCATGAAAAGAATGGCCAAAAAACACATCGTTGTAAAAACAACACATTACTCTTTTCGCTTAGCGTTGAAAAACAATTGTACGATTATAATTTGATTCACTTATTGTACCGAGCGTACGACGACGGCGATATACAGTCGTGTGTTGCGGCGTGTCGAATGGCTCGTTTGTGTATTACCATAATGCAGGCCGTGCAGGATGGAGGGTGTCAAATTTGCATCGTAGAATTACGCCCGGGAAGGCGTGTTGTTTTGACGAAGGTGATTACTTTAAACGTCGTCGTATTCCAGTCGACAAAACGTGTCGTTGAGCGTGGCAACGGAACAAAAAAAAAAACGATGGAAAAACAAATATCATATCATAATTCGACGATGATGACGCCAGTAGTTGAGAAAGGCGTGCGTCGTATTATGTGGCGTACCACGACTAACACGACGACGTCACTGCGGTATACGTCACTGAGGTATAGGATGGCAATTTTTTAGCCATCGCTGCGATAACTTAAATTAATAACCGAATTGATAATTTAACGACATTACACGTGTTGTATATAGTTGCTAGCAAAGTACAGTTGCGATTTTCCGTTTACAGACCATGAATTAGCGCTGCATGTTCGTACTATTATTATTTTTTTATACGGGTCTTTTTAATTCAGTATCAAAAAATGTATTAATAGTGTAATTATTTATATGTTTATAACGCTATATACATTATTAAATTATGTATTCAATTAGTGAATTTATATTCAAATTTAATGAAAATATTTACATTAACTTGACAGATCATCGGACCCTCACGTAAATGCAATTGGTAACTTTTGTTACCAAAGTTTAATAAAAAAAAAACACCATAATTATTTCGCAAACAAAATTACTGTTGAGAAATATTATTATTTATTATTATTATATATTTATTATTATATTATTATTATTGTAAAATATCGAATATTTTAATTGCCTGAAATCATACGATACATTGGAAAATTGTACATCCTATAAAAATCAACAGTTTTACATCTTCTTATTCCCCAAACATTAATATACTTAGAAATTACACACTTTACATATTATGGGGGTTTAACATGGTTCTTGGACAAGTCAATGATAGATGGGATGAGTAATTTTGGCCGGCTTGGACCAGAGACCTGACGCCACCAACGCAAAAAATCTCATTGACTACTCTGGGTATTATAACAGTACATTATAAACTACTGATATTACGAACCTAGATGTTTGAAGTCGAAACAAACCCGAACCAAACCGAAATTACAATTTTTTTTTATTCAAACCTGAACTGAACCGAACTATTCAATTTAAATATCGAATCTGAACCTGAATTTCATAAAAAGTTCAAAGAATTTAAATTAATCTAAAACATCTAAGTATTTGTTTGATATGAAAGTTGACTAACCTAAATAATAATAATTAATTCATTAAATAAATAATATAGATATTTAGTATTTAAAATCATTTTTTTGGAATTATAACAAACAAATGGATACCGGAGGACAAATTCGAAACGAAATTCATTTCCCTAAGTTTAATATTCAAACCGAACATGTTTATGTTTAGTTTGTTCGGTTCAAAATCGAACAGTTCGTAACAATTATACAACATAACATATATATATATTTATAAATATATATATATAACTATATAGTATATATATACTACAAGTACTATATAAACATATACATTATTAGTAATATAATAATTATAAGTAAGTGTAGCGTCGTCGATACGAACAAAATTTGATATAATGAATAGTTTATATAACAATCCTTAAACGTTGAATTCTTTAAACTTTTTTTTTTAAATAATTTAATGCGTTACTCGTAATTTTGTAAAACAAGAAATAAAACTCTTACATCAGTATTGTAGTGAATAATTAACTTCAACCGAAATTGGGTATACGTTAATGAGATTAATGAAGTCATCAGTTATACGACTGATTTATGCGTCGAAGGTCATAAATTATAGAGTATCTACTGCAAATTAAAATGCGCATAATCAAATGGCTACTGAAAAACAAAATACTTATATGAAATAAAACAAATGTATATATATACATATATTACAACAGTCAGACTTATATTGGCCAAATATTTTGAATACGAAAATTATGTAAATCGAATTATAATAAAATGTATGTCACGTATTCAATACGAACTAAATCCGATAACATTATAATAGAAACAAATAATCATTCTGCGATGGTGACCTCTTAAATCAAGGTAATATAATTACCACTTCAAAAAAAATAATAATAATGATACATTTTTTCCTATGAACGTTTGAAGTACGTATATACTCGTATTTTTCTTTTGCATTCTGACAATTTCAAACTTATTGGCAATATAGAAATTCTGTTATCTGTCTCTGATAATATTGTATATTTATATTTAAATAATGTAACGAAAATTCGATTAAAGTGTTGAAATCGGCCAAATTGACTTGTAAAAATGCCTTTCTGTTATATTCTAAAAGCTGCACGTTTAAAATGAATTTTGTGTCATATTTTCAGATAAAGATGAAAATGCTCCTTATAAATGTTTTTAGACTATTGAATTGAAATTTGTATATACATATACCTATATTTTGTATTAACATAATATTTCAAAGATTCGAATTGAATTTTAAAATTCTTTATTTAATCAAAACATAAAACGAAAAAAATAAATATGCAATCAATATCAATTGAAATAATGTAACGTACACTTACTTAATAATTATTATTAGTTGATGAAAATAGACCGCAATCATTATTGCAAAAACGATTATTGATCAAATGTTTAACAAAAAACTAATTATTGTAGATAGTGCAAGTATTGCAAAATGGTTTTTTCGTAACGAAAACGTGAAATTCGCGTGTAACATTTGTATGCCATTTTTGACTTTCGACAGTGAACGTCAATAATTCATCATTATCGTTATTGTTCAAATGTATGACTTACGTAACGTATGATAGATAAAAATGATCGTCGTTCACACGTTTCAAGTCCACACGATGGAAACCGACCATTAAAAATCAATTCTTACGTAACATTTTTTGTCGCGCATTTTCGAGTCAATCAAACTCGTTTTACACGCATTATAGCCATTGGCCGTAACACGCAAAATAATTATTGTCATCGTCATTGGCGGCATTTCCCTGGCGTTTCGTAACGTGTGTCCATTAACATGAACCGAGAGTAGACACCAGAAAATAATAAATTCTCGTGACGATTGTGTGCCCCTTCCCATGAGCCAAATGCTAAAAATCTGTGCTTCGGAGTTCAAAGGAAAACGCCCACCATCCGCCGATACAAGAGCGCGACATACGACACGTGACCGGACTACGCGGTTCTCGTCAATATACAATGTATACAAAATATATTTCATATCGTCGTATGCTGCGTTTTTTTTAAACGATTACGATAAAATGGAACTTTAATACGAGAAAAATAATGCACGTGCAAAATAATTGAATTCTTCTCGTATTATTATATTTTTTTTTAAAATATTTTTACTTTTTCGGGGTTTTTGGTGTTTTCTATTATTGAATACTGAACGTGAACATTTAAACTCCATTATTTTCCTTCTACGAAAATACATAATTAGTAAATTATTTTAAATAGATTTTAGGTATAGAACGTTGCAACTAAAATATTTTTAAAAACATGTATGTAACATGTAAACATGTCAAAAGTTCTAACTAAATGGGGGAAAAAAGATAATTAGACGATTCTTTCCGAAAATTGCAGGAACATATATAATAATCTCAGCGGAGTATAAACGTATTTTTACTGGGAAAGAGTTTCGAAGAAACTTTCAACAAGAAGAAATATACATTTTTAATGAATACATTTGTTTTATAGAAAATATATATACGTGCATGCGAAAAATCCCGAGACCTAAATACAGAAATGTCAGATTTAAAGATCCTTAGTAAATAACACCTATAAAATGTAGGCCTCGCCGCGTCCAACCATACATTTCACGAGCGCATATTATATATAAATATAAAAGGTGGCCGTTGTGAATCGTAACACATTACCATGTGCCTATTTCCCAGAATGCTTTTTGTCTACATAAAAGTTATAAATAAAAATAGTGTATTATATTTAATTATATTTGTTGAATATAGAATTTTATAGTGATATAATAAACATCAAAATTTATATTTGTAACTAAACATTTGTTTACTGGTCTTCACGGAGTAACAATAATACGACAATTATAATGAAATCGTTTATTTATTTTCCATTTTTATAAATATTCGACAAAAATGATTCAAATGAAAAAGTGAAACGTGGTTTTGAATATCGGTGTAATCTCTTTAAAGTCCAAAATAAAATTTTAAGGGAATTGTATATAATGTTAAAATAAGAATCATTTAAATATATTTACAACAAATTCAATTCGACTATAACGTATAATTAAAAATATTCTAAGCTCACATTCATAACAAATTTGTCCATGGCCGTCGTATACTGGTGACACTATAATTAATTGTTTAGTGTGCAGATACAAAATGTGCAATGATGACACAATACCGAATACGTCCGACGAAAAGAATCAAATGATTATGTTTAAATATTTTTCAGTTATATGAATTATATTTGTTTTATTTATATTATTTTCGAAACATAGACAGACAGTATTACGGGTATTAATGATGTTTAACAACCATTTCAAAATCGGTTTTAGTGACATGAAATAGTATACAACTATCAAAAATATCATTAAATATCAAGTAGAAACAAAAATTCAACATGAATTATTTTGAATAAAATAAGTTCATCAAGACAGAATATAATCCACGATGATGTGGACTATAACATTATTTAAAAGAACAAATAAAAATTGAATACCCGCAATTTAAATAGTCAACAAATAAATTTAAATATTATATTATAAAAACCATGTTCTCGAAATAGGCATATAATATATATCTTGCACTAGTCATGGCGAATCATTCCTTTTTTAATATAAGCTCCAAGGACGTTTTTTTTATGTTTGTTATATTTTTAAACTTGAATTCTCATAGCGACCAAAAATAACAATGCAGATAACTGTTTGTTTCTCGTTTTTATTTTAAATGAAATTGCTTTAATGATTTTACAGAAGAAAAACACGAAATACCATTACAAATCGTTATCAAAATTATTCACACTTTTTAAATCCACTATTTAATGAAAAAATAATAATAATATATTCGTTTTATATTTTAATTATAACTAACTTTTATAAAAAATAATTTATTGTCTTTTGTTTGAAATAACCGAATACAAAAATGCAATAGTTGTTAATTTGGATCAATGTAAAACTTATAGTAATTTATTTTCACGTACTCGAGGTATCCAAAAAAACCTAATGAATAACTAATTATGGCCGCATGGATGACAATAAATGCAATATGGCCAAAGAAAAATTTTTCTTTTATAAGAACATAATCAATAGGAATAATATGAATAATAATAATCACAGCATGAATATCAAACGGTAATTTATTCATATTTAATCATAATGTGTTTTGAAATATGTCATTATATCAAATAAAATAAAATAACTAACTAAACGAAAACATTAGATTTGCCATTTAAATTAAAAATAAATTAATAAGCGACTTATCATAAATCGTATATATTTTTCTAAAGAAGTTAAAACTTTTCCAAAGAGACTACCATATATATCGTATATTTTTTAAAACTAGAACAATATTTAAAATTAAATAAATTATATTTTTATATATTTACTTAATATTTTATTAAGTAAATTATATAAATTAATTTCTACTACATTTAATTAAACCAAACTAAAATTATTTGCTAGCGGATTGCAAAAAATGGATTTTAGAATTATTTAAAGTCTTAAATGTCATAATATGGATTTCTAGAAAGACCATAATTAATAAATGTTATTTAAAACGTCTTCCCTGTATGACCCTGAACAGTTCAAAAACAACTGTTACGCTTCACATTGGAATTTTGGAACGAAGCATGTATATACCATTATAAAACATCCGAAACTTTGACAGTGTGTACATTGTATATAAATATATATATATATTTTTTTTTTTTTGTTGTAAAACGACAAATTCCTATGAATGTTTTCATTAAACAATCCATTTAGGTCTAAGTACCGTTTAAGCTTAAGCCATGAGCATCTTACAGAACGTATTGGAAATGACTGCTAATACATCCTATCGACCGGAATACGAAAGCTTATTAAATTAATGGACACTTGGAAACACATCGACGTGAAAAATAATATTGAAAATTTTTCTATGATAATTAATACATGTTTTTAAAAATATTTTAGTTGCAACGCTCTATACCTAAAAGCTATTTAAAATAATTTACTAATTATATATTTTCGTAGAAGGAAAATAATGGAGTTTAAATGTTCTCGTTCAGTATTCAATAATAGAAAATACCAAAATCCCCAAAAAGTAAAAATAAAAAAAAAAAAATAATAATACGAGAAGAATTTCATTATTTTGCACGTGCATTATTTTTCTCGCATTCTTAAATGCAATTGATCGTCAAATTTTAATAACAATTGTAAGAGAATGGTCAATAACTAAATTATTTTCCCTGTTTTTCGAATTTCGCGAAAAAAATAAAATATTCATTTATATCAATTCTCGTTTATCTCCGTGTCATGAAAACGTGTACCATTTTTTAACAACAGTAACGAACCGGGTGTGTTTAAAATGAGCGCAATAGTTGTATTACTCTCTACACGTATACACGGACGGATTTCGACCAGACCGCGCGTCAACATAAACCGTACGAATACGATCGCAAGCGACGGAGAGTGACGGCACGATTTGTCGCTTCACGGGCAAATGAGGTTCAGGAAGAAAAAAACGTAAATATGCGTTTGTAATTACGTCCGTTAAGTCTAATTGTACGTAATTCCATGAGCTCGCGGTATAGTATTGACGTCGGGAATCTGGACAGACATAGTCGAACAACCCTCGAAAACGACGCGCTCGTATTCAGAATATTATCGTACACACTTACGAATATGTGGATTTTTTTTCCTCTCCTTCGCCCGTACCCTACGCGCCGTCAATCGACTGACACCGTTAAACCGTGTTTTTGTCCGGATTCGCAGAAGATAAATTCGACCGCGTTAATAATTAATAAAACGCAGGCCGGACTCTTCCCGCGGTCCAGTCGGCCCGTAAACCGCTATAATGGAATTGCGCTTGATCGAAAAACAGAATAATATAGTGTCCGCAATAATAACGAACAATAAAAACCGGACGTATCTCTAGAGGGGCGGTGGCGGCGGACACGTCCCATCCCTCAGAAACCGCGTGGGGTGGAGGTCCACGCGTGACCGGTCGAAAGCTTTCACTTTTGTTTAAAAACAATATTCAAAATGCCGCCAGTCGGACGGTATAATTTAAATGCCCACTAATATATACATATATATATGTATACACGCTGGAGGTAATATAAAACAATAAAAGTGTACCACACACAAATATATTATATTTAGATGTATATAAGAGTTAGTAATAATAATAATAATAATAATAATGTGTTTATCGAAAAACGACAGACCAACTGAATTTTATTGGAAAAACAATGTGTTTTATTTGTTGTTATTTTTATTATTATTATTATCACTTTTTTCTTCTTTTATATAAAAGCGGCAACCTGACAGTACGATTAGCCCGTTTTTGTCACAAATGAAGTGCGCGCAAAGAAAAAAAGAATACATGCATACGTTATAACGTATGCGTGTATTCTTTTCTTTTTTAAAAACTCTATAGAGTTTTAAAAATCATTGATCGCGTGTAAGTGTACTGCGTTGAGAGTACAAAATATACAAATGGTTCATTGAAAATGTTATAAACGTGCACGAACGAACACTGTTTATCGTCATATTGACAATTATTTTGTAAATAATTTGTAGAGAAAATTCTATAAAAAAAAAAGAAAAAAAATGTGTTTTACTATATTAAAAAAATTATAGTAAGCTTATGTGTATAATATTTATACCTCGATCAAATTTATATTTCACCGACTGGATTTGTTAATTCAACGAAAAGAATAAATAATGAGGGGGAAATGTTTTAATTATATATAAAAAAAAAAAAATCAGAAAACTAAAAAAATAATAATAATTACTCCTATTAACGTTTCTGTACGTCCAACGAAAAAGATATGAGCTTGAGCAGAATTCGTTCGTATTATTTTTACGGCGGCGTAGGCGGCGTATTTATCTACGTTTGAATAATTGGTCATGTTAATTATAAAATATTCATTAAACAACGGCTATTTAATTAATCTCGCAGAAAATAATATTTTGTATAAAACACAGCGTAGAAAAAAATTGTAATTGGTAGACTGTAATGACAACTCGTTTAAAGTCTTAAAATAATTTCATACTTTGTAAGGGCAAAGTTAAACCAACATTTATTTTAGGTATTATTGTCTAACGCTACATAGAGAAAAAAACAATTAGTATCTTTTTTTTAGTGTTCAAAATGAAAGTATAATTAAACTTGTTACATTATTAAGAGAAAAATGTTTAATATTATTATATTTTCGCCCGTCATGTAATTTATTTTAGAAATTATTTATTTTACGACGTGTTTATTTTTGGTTTGTTTCGAAAATATATTATTTTTTTGTGTAGTAAAAACTCTCTATAAACTAGATGTATTATCCCAATCCGCTGTAAAGTTAACAGTTATTGTAGAAACTTTAGAGTTTAGACAATTAGTTTAGACTATAGAGATGTATGAAAAATATATTTACAAATTACATTTTCCGTGCAATAATTCGAATTTTAGAAAATATTATAATTGTGAAGAATATTTATGAGGATATAAATATACATCGATTAATGTATTAATATTTGAATTCAAATATGTTTAAAATAGTGAAAACCATCTCTTCAACATACTGTACCAGATGTACCCTTTCAATACTTTATTATATTTCGTAACACGCATATGAAGTATAGGAATTAAAATTATTCTCACTCATAAATGGAAAAAAAGCACACTTCACACACAAACGTTCTAGATTCCTGATTTTAATACACGATTTATGTTTATAACTGTGAATATACATACTCATATATATATTTACTATACTTAAATTTTAAATCTATTTCAATAACAATACACTATGTGCGCATATTTGAATCAACGAACTCAAAAAATAGATATAAATCACAAAGAAATATCATCATAAAATCTAAGGCAGCATCAGGTAACCACGGTAACGTATCTCACAAACAGACGGACACAAAAACCATACAATTCTAAAATTGAAACAGCAACAAAAATAAAAAGGAAAAATTCTACCTAGTCAGATATGTTGTATTTAACCTCCCCCCCCCACACTCTATATCTAAATAATACCTATAACACGGTGTAAAAGGGACTTTATTCGATAGGAGAAGTGCCAGCGTGTCATCGGGTAACTTGAAGAATATATATAACCATTCTTGTTACAGTTGATCTGCCGGTAAAGTCGGCTAAAGTCAACCTTTTCAATCATTTGTTTTCATATAATAATGTGTATATGGTGTTTGAACGAAGGGAAATATAAAAATAGTATATTGCCGATCAAATTTCCTTTTCGAGACGTGTGTGTGTGTGTGTGTGTGAACTAACCCATAATTTCTGCATGTCATTCACTTTACAGCGGTTATTTATGAAATGTACACGCGTCGCGATACACATTACACGGATCACAAACATTATTGAAAAGGAGAGTGTTTTATTATACCGTAAATGCGTATGAATGAAAAAACGAGACTCGATCCGTTTTATCTTTTTGGCATAAAATAGTACGCTCGGCCATTGTCGTTTCGATGCGCACAGTGATGCACAGTGATTAAACGTTTCCATTGTTACGACACGACTACATGAAATTTCGGTTTCATCGAAATGATTAGATTATTTCGTAGACAACTAATAAAAATATATACATAACATTACAATTAAATGCACAAAGATAATACAGCAACGATATAAGCAGTTGGCAGATTGGAAACCATGGATATTCGTCACCTGTAAAATGACAAATATATAATTTTGATGAATATTTAATAGAAATTTTCAATCATAATATGTGAGTTGACTGAAAATAAACTATTTCGGAGCAAGTAATTTTTGTAAAAATCGCTAAAGAGTACCAAAAGTCCGTATTGATATCATCTATCAATCATTGTTTAACCATTTTTTGAGCTCAATTAATATTTTGCATCATAATTGTATAGTTTTATTTTATATTTATTCCATTATTTAAATGTAATATCTATTTCCGAGTATTAAAAAATTAATAAACACTATTTAAAACATTTCGTTAATAATACGATTTTTTTTAAAACATTTTATACATCGACATCCAACATTTTAATATAGCTGCAAAAATTTGATAATGGCGTATTATTTTCTTTTTTTCATAACAAATGCGATAATTGCATTTTTAATTGAATCAAATATAAGAATTGAACTCATATTTTTTTCAAACGTATATAGGTATTATTTCCTCAGTTAATTTCATTTTTTTTAACTGTTTTTTTATGTAAAACATAGTTAGGGATAAATTGTTATTTACACGGTGAAATACAATAAATGTAAAGTGCGTAATCGATTTTATTCCGTGGTTTAAAGAAATAGGTGGAAAATGCAGTTCATTCGATACAAGTACTTTGAACTTCATCCTGACCGGCCCCATCTCGTCGTTTGAATTTCTCAACACTGAATGATAGCAAATTAACCGGATCCGACAGGCGTGAGTTTCCGGACGTAACCACACTCGGTGTGAATAATATCTCTTGTGCGTGTGTGTGTTGTCCGGTTCATTTCACATTCGACCCATGTCGATTTCACCTAGTCACGTCGGATCATATTCATCTTAATATATAAAGAACGCCATTCATGTGACTCACAGCCGGTATGATTGCAAATCGATAATATTTTGACACCAGCTGCCAACAGGATCGTTTAAATGTTTGTATTGTGGGTAAAATATAGACAAATAGGAATAATTAAATACAACAATAATTGGAATTATCGCGAAGATACTATATTAAATTGTTCAATAATAATATTTAATAATTATTAAATAATAATACTAGATTGGTAACCATTTCTTTGGAAAAATTTGTTTTCTAATAATTTACAAAAATATAATGTTCAATGAATCTCAATTGGCGTGAATAACCTTTTTTATTTCTCTTTTTTTTTTTAGTCGACATTTTTGATAGGTAAAGAAAAAAAAATCTCGAAGTTGCTGCGTATCCTAAAGAGCCGCACTGCAGGTTACCAACCCCTGTCCTAGGGACTAATGTTGAAAGACGTGAGTACATGAGCGTTGTTCGAGCCAAATGGTCTTATCTTCAAAAAGGCACATGCGTTGTTTCTCACTGAACGCTCACACGTCGCTGACCGAGCCACAAGCAGCGAATTGAGTGTCCTACCCTCCGAGGGGATCAGCGTACTCATCTCGTACCGCTTAGATGCCCGCTTTTACGCGCAGTTATCATACCTATGATGAGGACCGGCACTATCATTACCGTAGGTGTACTTTAGGGTACACCTACCCTCTGGTGTCGTAACTACGATGGGCACACAGGGATAACTTCCAAGTCTCTCATAGGTAGGAGCATGCGCGATCAATAACGTAACCATATTGCACCGTTTCCATACTCTCCGAGCTTTTCCTCGGCCGACATGCGTACCCGGTGTCCAGCTTGCGAGGCTCTTACCATATAGATAGCTCCCACTTATCCACCATCACGTAACCGATCCCGACAGAAAATTCTGCCCGAGGGACCGATCGGATTTGGGTGCTTTCGGCGGGACAGTCTTGTTTTAAAAAATATGTCTCAGTGTTCCGCAGACTTGACGGTGACAGCAAAATGTGAGTAACTTATTAGAAAAATCTCTAACCATTCCACTTGCGCTGAAATTTAAAAATAATCACTAAATATAAACGCAATATTTCCGTTTCGATACAACAGTCGATTTGTCTGTATAATTTAAAGACTAAAATATAAGATAAGGATAGAGTATTTGTTTCCTCTTGCATTAACCGATGTATCCATATTGAATTGTTATCTAATTATTATAATGGATTATAAAAATAGAATCTAGGTTCTTATGGCAGTATATAACTGAAACTAGTTCAGTACTTCAGTGAGCAGTAACATTCACTGTTTGAACGTAGTTTTCTTTTCATTATGTTCATTTGTTTAGACTTTTTAACGTTTTATTTTTTACAACACCCTAACTCAAAAGCCTAGAGTCCACAACAAACTAAAAAAATTCTGATCACACTAAATATATTACAAATTTATAAATATTATGATTTTCAATCTGTCTAAATTATTTAAATTATTTGTATTAAATAAACCGTATATGTTCAGGTTAGACAAAACAACACATCTTTTAAAAATATTTGACATTTTTTAATTATATACAAACAATTTTAGCTATTGCTTTTCAATTGTCATGTGAAACGTATAGGAGAAAACCTCCATCGATCACATAGATGAAAAATTAACATAAATAATAATATAGTAGTAATAGTAGTCGTAAATAGTAAAGTTTGCGTAATGGAAATCATTCAATGATCAATAACTATATATTACATTAATATAATTTTTGTTTATTTATGTTTAAAAAATCGCAATACATTTATTTTGATCGAATTCATCTAAACGTGAAATTTCAAATTTATTATTATTCATATAATGATAAATACAACTTTTTTTAACTTCAACCTCTGTACAAACACAGTTTATTATTGTTTATAAAAATGTAAACTTAATACTGTTTCGAAACGAAAATCACCAAATAATAAATATAAATACATTTTACAAAGTTTCTTCGAAACGCTTAAAAATTATTATTAATATGTATGACACAGTGTAACTAATATAATATATATAAATACAAATAATATAATTGTATATAATTTACAAAAGCGAAAAGAGCTCGTATTATTTATTTTTTATTTTTTTACGTGCTACGTATTAGTTAAGTCTCGATGACAAATTCTAAAGTATATCAAAAAAATGTTATGAAATTACGTGATATTGACAGGAAAAAGAAAAGATCATCTTTGTTGATAATAGTTCATCAACTGCCTTTAATTGGATCAAAAATACTATACGGGTTATGCGTAGTTGCGTCGAATGACAAGTATCATATGTGATATGTTTTACTTAAGAAAATGTTTATTTATTTTTAACTTATCCACCCAGACTCTACCACTTTTCCTTTGGCGATTATCACACCAAGGGATTTTAAAATCAAAATGTCAAAATATTTATACAAGAGCGTCAACCGATATTAAAAAAACATCTTTTCCTATACAGCCTTCGTATATAAATTTATTGAGGTGTAGCTTAACAAAATTTCAATAGTTTAAGATGAGGATTTCATTAAATGCGTTCACAAATGCGTTAATACAAGTCTGTATACAAAATACGATATTTATACGATATACATTTATAATCTAACGGTTGGATTTAATCTCCTATACCTCTATAGACATAAATACGTATATAAACACCTTTGGAATGATCAAACGCAGATAATTAAATTTATTAAATGAATAGGATAGATAGCGAATTTCTAATGAATATAATTGAATGAGATTAATCCGCAAAAATATTTATTACTTATGTATTATACAATTTTTTTTTCTTCATTGTTTTTTATATTACATAAAATATATTTATTAGAAGGCTGGTTTTATTAAACCAGTGTTGGAAAGATGACCGACACTTTTATCTAGATTTCAATTAGGAAAGTTTATCTAAGACAAAATAGAAAAACATTTTCAATTATCTAAATTAAAAATAAAATAAGAATAATTTAATTGATGCGTCTAATATTTTATTTATGTTTCTTAGTGTAATGTATGTTTAACGTAAACATTTTAATGTAAAAGACAATTATTGTGATATTAACTATATGAAGTTTTAGATAATTTCATTTAGACAGTCCCAACACTGATCCTTATTTATAATGAAATACAAGTTGCGATTATATTAGTATACGAAATATATAAATAAATAAATATATATATATATAGTAGTAGGACCTTCAGCGATCACATTCGAAAACGATAATTCGTAAATGAAGTTTCCTGGTTCCGCGGCAGTGCAACACGCAGAAATAAGGTGTCGGGCGATAAACAATAGAATAACGCGTGCATTACAACAAACCGCTCCACGCTACTACCCTTTATATTCACACACACATACACACACACACACACACACACACACACACACACACACATACACACACACACACACACACACACACTCACAAATTTTATATCATCGGAATACTCGAGAATTTTCGGAGGTTTTTCTTGTTCTCCGCCCGGTTAATTTATAGAATACGCCACGTTTTATGTTATATAGGAAGCAACTTTACCAATAACCGACGGGTCCCCGTACTTCCGGCCACAACGGCGACCCTTTATAAATATATATCTACACATACGCCGACAACGACTACAACGACGGCGTACAAAAGTCTCCGCCTGGACGGCTTGCGTTTATGGCGTCTGTCGGTCGCCAGTACAGTCTGCGCTCTTTCAAAATCAATGCTCTTGGCGAATATTAAAAAAGAAGATGAAAAAAATGCAAAACATGCTGGGAACGGAGGAAGTACCGCGTTGTTTTTCGTTTGTTATTAATGCGTATAGATTAATGATTTTTTCCTCGTGCCGATTTTGATCCCGCCGAACAATAACAATCTCCAACGATAAGTACCTAGTATATTCATGCCAGAACAACGGAAAAGATATATTAGTCTGATTCGTCCTGCCATCTGTCGAGACGCGTGATTGTGGAAAAATACGGACACATATCCCGCAGCGATAGAACGCTTGATAAAACCTTTTCTTACGAATTCGGAACCATCAAAAGCCTAACTTTTCCAACGTGTGTATATTTTTTAATTCACTGTTATTAGACATTTCTGATTATAGAACGACACATTATTGTTTTATTAACCAACAGTAAATTAATCTTTGGTTTTTATTTAGATATAAATGTCAAAATTTTTTAATTTAAATCGAAATAAAAAATAAAAAATTTAAATATAATTGAAAAACATGAATTTTCCAAGAGTAAAAATTAAATTCAAACCGACTAATTATTTTAAAACTTAAATACTCAAAGTTATTCAACACTCGAAAAAGTTTCAAAGAATGAAAAAAAATAGCGACTTTTAATTTATATTTGAATAAGAATAACTTCAGCGCGGTAATGGCTTCAAAGCACGGTTATACGGATTAATAGCTTAACATTGAATCAATGGACTTTTCAATAAAATTCATTAAAAAAAAAAGTTTTAACTTTGAGTAGCAACAGATATTCTTATGACAAAAATACTAAGTTTCAAAAGTTTTCAAATACATCCAAAAATAAAAGAACACGAAGAAGAGAACTACTATTTTAATTACGAAAATATGTTCAATAAAAATATTTGATGTATTTAAAATCATACAAATTTTAAATTATATTATAACGTTATGTTATCACGTTTATTTTAAAACAATATTTAACAAGAAAACAGAAAATTAATATATTATACATTATAGTTTCCATGATTTGTATTACTCATCGAATTTTTAATTCAATATTAAATTTTTAAATTACCAACCACATCGAATTGTATTGTTAAAATAAAATTTTGGTTAAAGTAAAATTTTGGAAAATAAGTCCCGAATGAAATTTCACGAGAAAACAACGATGCCGAATAAAACGTATTTACCCTAGTAATCGTGATTGGACTGTACCCATCCCCACGAGTAAGACCTAAGAATCACCTTGAGAATATTAATACATTTCCGAAGTGAAACTCGATTCGCGAAATGTATATTCGATTGTACATTGGAAACAAGGCGTGACTACAGGATGGCATGGAGGGATATTTTGTTACTTGCATAAAAGCAATTTTAAACGCTCAAATTTAAAAAAATATAAATGTTTGTTTATTGTTTACCATAGTTTTAAACATTATTAAAATACCAATTTTATCAATGAAAACGTGAATAAATATTCATAACGAAAAAAAGTAAATAAAACCGTTTAGTTATTACTATTACGAATGATATTATGACAAAACTGTATTCTATATTTTTTATCATAAATAATGTATTGAAATATTAATTTTTTTTAAATACCTGTAAAAGTTTCAACTCAATCAATAAATAAACATGCAAAGTATACATCATTGAATTTTTGATTAAATTTGTTTTAGTATGAATTTCTAATAATGAAAAAATATATATTTGTTTATTTAAACTTTATTTAAAGGTAATATTTGTTTTCATTTCTTATAATAAATATAATAACTAAAAACAAAATAAATATACACAATATATTTCAACGACGATTCCAATTTAAATAAGATGAAAAAACACTTAAATTAGTATTCGTTAAACATAAATGTCTAGTTTTGAGTTAAAATATTTTATTCATCGATTATTAAAAACGTTGTTAGATCAATAGGTACTTTTTATGTTTTTTTCAATGTGAAGACAAGGCAACGTTTATTGTTAATCGAAATTACCTAATCAATTTCTTTGTTATATTAATATCACAAATTAATTTATACATTTTAATATCTCAATTTTTAACCTAACCTAACCTAATAGTAGTATTATACTTCGTATACAAACTCGTTTATTTTTATAAACACGTGTATTCAGTCTATGAGCAATAGCTAGTTTATAATTGTAAGTTATTGTAAATTGAAGTGTTTCGTAAATTTCGTATAGTTTAAACCTGAAATTCGTAAAAAGCACTCGCAATTTGAAAATCTATTAATCATATATTCTATTTTTTACAATACTCTCTAACTAATATTTTTTTGTCTTTGGTGCTATGGAAAATTCCCAAAATAACTAACTCCAAAACTCTTATTTTATATACAATTCGTAGTTCCACTTCATGTCAAATATATGCTGGCGTCAGCAATAAGAAATGAAAATGCCTCAATTGTGGTTTCCTTCAAATTTCGAAACAACTTTTCTTGCGAAATAACTTTGTGTTAACCAATTGTTATTAATACGATAAAAATGCATACTTTTTTCTACTAAAATACAACTGACAATATAATAGTTTGTGTTTAGTTTTTTGAACAGCATATGTCAAGAAAAAAATAATAATATTTACTTTTTGTTTTGTTTTTAAAACGTTATTATAACATGCTAAACATGCCTTGACATCCAAACTGACCGTTACTGTAGTTTAATATAATTTGATAATATTGAATAAAGAAAAAGACAAGCAAGTTAAAGTTTGAGACTAGTGTTAAATATTGATTATATAGGTATAGTAATATAATAATGGTCTAACATTGTTTAAAAAAATATATTTATGTGTTTTTCAAATATAAATAAATATTGAACATTATATTTGTTATATTTTATCTATATAATTCAATTTCTGGTATTAATAATGAATTAATTACATGTATTGAACTAAATAAACTAACAAAAATGTTCAGATATTATTTATAGATTCCACAGGGAAATCACGTTGAAATTAATTTAAAAATCCACTTCGGTGTCCGAATTACCTTTGTATATTCTGAAAGTATTTCGTTCATATTAGAACATACACTGTTTGTAAATAAAATATAATTATAATAGTATATTCATTCACATATTCACATATTAAAAATAGTAAAACATTAATAGATCCATGTATAAATTATTGTTTAGGTAAAAAGTAAATTTATTAATGACAAATATATTATAATAAATTATAATTATCAATAAACTGTAAAAATAAAATAAACTAAAATATTTATTAGTAATTAATAAAACATTGTAGAACAACTAAGAGTTAGATTTAGAGTAACTAAAAATTTCAGAGTATTAAATTGCCTTAATACAAAAATAAAATAATTATAAAATTAAGCGTTATAATATTAATGAAACTGTATAACGACGTACTTAAATATAGTAAAAATATTTAAATGCCAAACGAAAATCGATGTTATCTAAAATAATTTTACAAATTAAATGAATTACTAAGATTACAGTGAAACTATAAGTCCAATAAAATATCTATTAGATTTACAACAATTACAAAAATTGAATTATTGTTGGTCAAAATTTGATATGGCATATGCAGTTTATAAGCGAAATGATCAAAAATCAAGGAATTATGTTCAAGCACGATTTAAAATGCATTTTACATCACAACAATCTATACTCTAATATTCAATTGAATAGAATTTGTTCGTTCTGTTTTTTATATTCTTATCCAATTTTTTAATGTCCATCATATTTTTTACGTGAATAACAGCAAAGACCATTTTATACGGAATAAAAAGCTAATAAATTTAACATGGTTTTTGTCTGACATAAATAATCCGGAAATGCGTTATACATTCATGTTAGGTCCACGAACGCTCGTGGTTTTGCACATATAATTTTGTTTTATGATCGCACCAGTTACATAAGGCCACACCTAAGTACGACACGTATTCAGTGCTTTAACGGAATTCTTATCTTATAAATAACACGCCGTGTAGTTTATAGTACAATATAATGAGATCAAGTAAATGTTTAAATAATTCGTGCATGAAGTTAAAGAAAAAAACAAATGGGTTTTCTTATAGTGGTGTATGGGAGCGGGTGAAACATGTAAACAGCATCGTTATATATAATACTTTTGACGACAAATCATATTTAATCGAAAAATAAAATTTCAGTGTCGGAACTGTATGAACAATTTAAATTAAAACGAAAAGATTTTCTTTATAATTTTCTCGCAAAGAAAAAAGCCTAAATAAAGATTTTTGTTCCTTCCTTTTTAAAGAGTTTATTTTTTAGATTTGAAACCTATTATTTTTCGTAAAAATATCAAACGGGATTCGGGTAAATTTTTATCTACAAAGTAATTTTCTTATTCATTCGTTTTTATTTATAACATCAAATGCTCCAAATCTATGAATTTATTATTTTTGTATGCTATTTTTTTAAGACATTTAATACTTTCATAAATTCATTTAATTGTTTTTATTTATTGAGGTATTATCATGATAAACACGTATCATAATATTATTGTACACCGTCGCGTCTGTCATTCGAATAACAGTTGTCAAATAAAATCGTATTATAATTTAATATAAAATATATTGTTAGGAATATTTCATTATAGTTTTAAAAATAAGAAAAAGTAAGAACTTTATCTATAAAATATTGAATAACATAAATTTATAATATAATATATATGATATAATGTCGGCGTTAAGTTAACTACACATTGAACTGTAAATTCTATAGTAATCCAAATTGTATTATATCATATAATATGCAATACAATAAAATAATATACGTCATACACATGGCATTAAGAACAATTATATGAGCTATTGCTTAGAACCATATTTGCATACCTCATCAGGTGAATAGTTTTCCCAGTAAATTAACATTACTATAATGTAACTGAGCAGTGCTCACTTGAAACATAATGTTATATTATACATGAACATTAAACTTTGTTATTTGATTATAATATTGTTTCTGAAACGACAAATATTTATTATCACATATCGTTTGTCTATTCATACAGCTAGTATTATGATGTATCTAATTGAACGCGTATAAAAACAATTTTTTTTTTTTTTAGCTTAATTTGAACAATAATATTTAACAATGATTTATTTTAATTTATTTATTATGACTTATAACATCATATATGACCAACGCTTTATATTTAAAACAATCAAATTGAATGTTTTTAATAATTTTTCATTCAACAGTGTGAAATTGTGTTAATATTGTTATTATTAATATTTACTTAAATAATAAAACATTTAAAAAAAACAATGAAATCCACATTATCTACATACTAACAAATAATAAATTGAATTCCTGCAAAAGTTGTAATTGTATACAAATCACGAGAATTAATTAAAAATAACTTCGGTACAAAAAAAAATAATAATAAATATATCCAACATTATTTATTTCGTTCAATGGACATATTTATTGGTAAATAATATTACTAATGGCTATAATAATAATAATTATTGTAATTATAACAAACTTATTTCAGATAGTTACAGACAAATATAGTTTTTATTTTATCAAAATGATATTACAGAATAAAAAAAATTCATTATTTATTTTTTTCTAAAACCTGGGGCGTTCTCCCATGCCAAATACAATAATGTGTGCATGCATTTAATGAAAGCGGTACATAAAATATTTTATTGCAAAACTTTGATTCGTATATATATATATATACAGTGAAGTGCATAGCGATAGTTCTAATTACATTTACGCACTACATTTTTCATAACATTTTGTTCTTTGATGAAAAATAACTATAATAATAAAATTATTTTGATATGTACCTGTCATAAAAAATTATAGATTTTTTTTTTACTCTATCGTGGATAATTAAACTATAAATATATACATTTATTGTGAATATATTTTATGGAATGTATTGGAATTAATATATTAACAACATATACAATAAAGTAACAAATAAGCGTAAAAACACATAAATAATAATAATAATAGCAATAGTATTCATTCCTGTTAAAAAAAAAAGATATATTTTCATAATCTTCAATTTTCAACATAGTAACATATACATTTATATAGGACCAAAATTTCATCATATTAATCATTTTAAATCTAAAACAACTTTTTCACCGTTTGACATTTCTCCCTAAGTAATTGACCCACCTAAAAATTGTACTGACTCGGTGTAGGGGTGAAGGCTTACTGAAGTTCTGTGCAATATACACCTCATATTTATATTTTACACACTTACATATTTCCGCTAAAGTTTAAAAGGAGGACACAAAAGTTGTCGGATACTCGAGAAGAAACTTGGTGACGCGTTAAGGGCGCCTATAAGGCAAATTTAAAAATTTGTTTTCACAACTAACAAAATACAGACACGCAAATATAAACTCAGAAAAAGTAAAAATAAGTTCTCCAGCACGTTTTAAAGCTACATTTCATCCGACGGGCCATGTTTAAATTTGTTTAAATTATGATTAAATAATAAATGTATTCATTTTCATATTGTTGAAATAAAACATTATTTTGCTTAACACGATAAACACGATATAAATATATTGTTATGTTAATTTCATAATAGCCAATATAATATAAGTATTATTATACGACGTGTACAAATATATTATATAATTTAATCCAAACGTATTTTAATAATACACATTGTTTGATATATAATATACATTGAGTTTTTAATGCCACTTCAATGACTTTTACCTTTATTTGAAATTAACAAAACGAACAATGTTAAAGTTCAAATAAAAATAACAGAAAAAGTAATTCAACAGCGACCAAACGTTATCCATCTATACTTTGAAAAACAAATCTAGGATTTGAAATCCACAAATGTATATTTAAAAAAAAAATAACGAAATAAAAATAATCGGTTCTCTCTATATCCCTTAAACACAGTCACGTTTTTATAACTCCCTTTATCCATGTCCATATTTTATGTTCGACCTTCATGTGTCTTATATAACTTCAGGAAAAAATTCTTTGTATTGTAAGGGTGGCACAAGATTGACAAATCGATAAATTTGATTAAAATAAAAGATTTAAAAACCCTTCAGGGAATGTACAATTTTGAAATTCGATGATGTTTTTTATATGAACAATGAGTATATCGAATTTCAATATTAAACTAAACGAATATTCTCAAAAAACTAACCTTTTTTTTATCGATAACATTTAATAGTTCATAAAATCCATATAAAATTTAAATTTTACATTTGTAAGTTAAAATATAGTTTTTCCGATACGAAATAATATAGTAAGCTGTTTAAAAAAAAATATTATTTATGTTTGTGCGTAAAATGATTACGAATTTATATTATTTGTAATTTACAATTTATTTATAAATACCCAATCTCATTGTCCGTACAATACTAAACCGAATTTTCCTAACTGTCAGAATAAATATATTAGATAATCACCAATCCATTATACTTAAATATAAGTTTATAGTTTTTTCAAATAGTTGAAATTTTAAAAACTTATTTAATATTTTTAATAAGCCATTGTTTTATCTTAAGTTTACAGTATAAGCAATCGACTTACAATTAAATATAATTAAATTTATAGTAAAACTGATGCCCCCCGGACCGCGTACCATTTTTATCTGGCCCGTGATAACCTTTAAAATTTAATACTTTAAATTTTGATAGAAGAAAAAAAAATGTATTAAATAAAATCCAGAAATTTATGTGGATTTGGTTGCGTTAGTATTGTGGATTTTAGGTTTTGAGTAGCTTGATAATTTTTTTAAAAATATTTTATTAAATTGTGAAATTTAGATGCGAAAAAATAAATGCCGATAATATTAATAATTTATTATTTTATTTAAATCCTATATCATGTTTGTATTATAAAATACGATGTTTTTTTTAATGGAAATAATAAATATGTATATGATATAAATATTATATTAAATAGTTTTACACATAAGTAGTTCTACAAAATTAACTCTCTAAAATCACATTATGATTTAATTACTGCAGGCCGTACGCTATATCATAACGTTCCCATTTCTTGTATGTACCTATATTGCCTATCCTGAACGCCGCGACATGGCATCACTAATTATAATATTAGTAATTATATTAGTATAACATGGCATAATACAAATTTTATATATTATAATTGGTGCAACTAAGAGAAGCTTAGCCCACTCCTCCTCGTCCCTAACACGAATTTAAGCCCCCTTAATTTTGTTTTGGTTTTTGTAATAATCCTATAAAACTATCGTAATAAAAATGAAAAGTGTGTTTAAACAAAATAATATTTTTCCTGCTTTGTATTTTTGATGTTAGACACTAATAATCAATAAAAATAATTATTTTTCTAATTGTCTCAATTTTAAGGATGACAATACATTATTTTTAAAACACAATAAATGTTAATGTTATTTCTGAAGCCGAGGTAAAAGAATTAACTGATGATTATCTAATAATTATGACAAACATTAAACTACTATCACGTGTCTTATATTTTATTGTACTGTTATAATTCTTGGAATATAATCAAATATATTCCGATTACGCCCTTGAGAGTCTGATTTGATTCTATCTTTTACATAACATATCTCTTACGGAATAAAGACAAAGGTCGGCACTTATGATATTTGCGTTTAGAACTTTTATGGTTTGTTCGATTCGTACTTTTCACTTTTCGTAGTTTGAAATTGTGTAATTAAGAAAAAGTAGATAAACACCCCAACCTTCCTAAATATTAATTAAGGTTTAGTTTCATCAATGATTATTATTATATGTTCTTTTTAAGTCATGTTAACGTAAAAAAAATTATCAAATATTTTGTGTTACGTTATTTTAATAAAATAATTTTGAACAATAATTTAAAATAATTCATTAATAAATGTCCTTAATAACACATTCCTAATGCATAAAAAATACATTTTAAATGTCCATATACAATAGTACTTTGATCCGTTTTTCAATTTATAATTTCAAAAATACAATTTTATTTTCATTTTCATTCGCAATCATCATATTTCAATTTAATTTTAAGTGCATCGTCATAATGTTCACAATTACATCATAAGCAATCTTATAAATAAATGTCTCAAATATTTAAATTAATATATATTATAATATTTCAAATATCCAAGTCGAAAAAAAATATTTATGTACATTAAATGTTTTTTATTTGTGCGTATAATTTTTATTTTACGTTTAAACGATTTTTGATTGAAATATTAAATGTCATAAATTAATGAAATGAGTAAAAAAAATAAACAATATATAACTATATCCGCATGTACCATGTTATTTAAATAAAAATTAATGATAAATATAACACCTGATATTTTTATTTTTACAAATCTGTTTACTTTTATACCATATACAAATATAAAATTAGTAAATCATAGACTAAAATGAACGAATTAGAAATAATAATATGCATTATAGTTAAATATAATGATATACATAAATATATACATATAAAGTAATGAGCTTAAATTGGTCTGCGTACAGTTTTAAATTAAAGAGTTTTCAAAACTCCTTTACAAAGTTATCACTATGCTTATCCTACACAACTATCGTTCGTATGCGTATAAATTATTTATATTTTAGACTTTGATGAATAATGATGTTTATTTATTATATATGTCCACCGTCGTTTGTTCTATTAACAATAAAAATAATAATAAATGTGGAATCAGACCTAAAACCATCCACAAAACTACAGTCTAAAGAAATAATCCGCATGGTTCGAAAGTTGAAAATCTCTTTAAAAACATATATTCCACTGTTATTACTTAATAATTAACACTAATCTAATTAGTCATTTAATTCTCAAATAAATCAATTACATTTCTAATTATGTAATGTTTTGTCATCTTATAAATTAAATAAATATGTTGTGATAATTTCATTATAAAATTATGATAATTAAATTCATTAGTATTTATTATACTTTATGCATAATAAATATGTTATATATATATGTACATGTATAATATACATTGTATATATATAAATATATGTGTGTGTGTATTAGTAACACTCTGTGATAAAAATATTTTTATAATTCGAGTTGTAAACACGCAACGTATTGAACATTCGATTTCAACTAAATAGTTATACTTCCAGACATATTCTATTAATATTATCAATCTATACAATAAAAAGTTGAAAATAACTAAAAATATCTTACGAAATTGAAACACACGTAGATATTCATCGTGGTGATAAAACGTGGTTTTAAAATGACAATAAAAAGAGACCAGAATATTTGGCAAATAAAACTCGTATTTAAAATGTATTTACCGAAGCAATAATAATATGATAACAAATCATTAGTATTGTGTTTGTTTGCATTATAATATTTTTTTACTACATTAAATATATATAAAGTAATATTTTATAATTTCGTTTTGATTTTGTTATCATATACCCACAAACCTAACTCATAATGAATAACTCATTTTACCAACGAGTAAATCGTAAAAATCGTATATTCTTTTTAAACCTTGTGGAAAACGTTCTCTAAAGTCAATTTGCATACTCGTGTAAATTTATGATCATAATGAATATATTTAATAACCAGTAAAGTCATATACATGTTTGAAATAATTATTTAATATGAGAAGTTTTCAATAATAGACAATTAAAATCGAGATTATTTAAGCTTTGTAACGAGTTTAGTTTTTTTTGAAAACTCAAACGTTGACGCGATTTCGGAAAGTCCAAATCTACTACATAACTAATTTTGTGTGGGAAACAAATTATACCATGACATAAAGATATGAAATGTTCAAATAATGGAAAACATCTGATACCGCGTATAATAGGCGAAATACAGTTAGGATTTGATAACTATAATTTTAGTAAATTCTATAATTACAAATAAGTCATTCAGCATTTATAGAATCAAAGTGACTTTCTCGGTTAACTAAATATTTTTTGGTTTAATTTTTTTTTATATCACTTTCATAATGATTGCATTAAGGTGGCATTTTTGTTTTCTTATTCGGCGGATTAGGATTCCCCCACCCTGTTGGAACGACATTGAGGGAACCAATCTAATGCTGACCAAACAATTTTGATACCCTCACTATGAAAGAGGGTTTGTTTTTTCTCTAGAAAATCTTATTATGTCTGTAGAAAAAAAACCATCATAGTGACAGAATTCGAACTGATAACCGTACATTATAACCAATGCTTTGGTCTTATACCAATCAATCATAACGTCCTGTATTGCAAAAAAAAGTAAATATATATACATATATATTTTTAAATGACCGTTTCAGAATAAGACATTTATTAAAAGTTCATTGATAAAATAATGAATACAATTTTTAGATAAAATATTATGCAATTTCAATGAAACTTTTATGAAAAAGGAAACGAATTCGATAGAGAAATCCACCGTGAAAATAAAACATGATCAAAATTGCTTCAGGGAAGAAGTTTTCAATTTACTCTGCTAACGAGAGTTTGTTACTAGAATGTCAGTTTAATATGATTTCGATTTAGAAATACTTGTACAAAGACAAAGTTTTGCTTGTTTTCTTTCGTCATGTGTAAATGTTATTATAAAACTAAAACGATATTAAAGGAAAAGAATAAAAAATAATTATTTTAGTATTCCTATAGAATGAAATTAGAAGATGTTTTTGGTCACTCCGGTTTAATAAAAATAGATCAAAAATAATATATACATTTTTTATTAAACGATTAACGACAATTATTTATAATTAATGCAATTTCGTATTAACCACTCAATGCAGAAATTAAAAGCAATTCAAAAAGTCTTAAAAATATTCAGTAATTCAAATCGGACTAAATATATTTAGATTGTGTCGAGAAGAAATTTCTTCTAGTATAAAGTATGTTATTTTAGAAAGAATCAACAAAAAGAAAAAAACAAAAGTGTAACAGATAAAGCACATTTAAAATGAATTTTAAAATTCATTTCTACTCTTTCACTTGAAAGATAGTTCTTTATGGCTTTTAAAATAGGCAAAGTGTATGTAAATTTGTTGGAATTGACAAAAAAAAGAAATGTTGTTACTTAAATAATATATTTGACTACATAACGGTGACAATAATAATTTATTTTAGAATAATCAACGAGAAAAGTTGATAAATTTGTTTCTAAGGCTTTGCTCTTTCAATTTTCGAATAATAATATTATAATAGTTTTTCATTACGATCACAATTTTTAACTTTTCATGCGTACATAAATTTTGATTTAATTTTTATAGTTATTTTATAGAGAATTTATAATTATTTAATATCAATGTCAATTATAATACTTAAATACATGGACAATTTTTAATAAATAAATTATTATTATTAGATAATAATAATCTCTTTTTTTTTTTGTGAAAATCGGCTATATACCAACTGCCCTGAAAGCCTGTTAAGCAGTACTTAAAGGAAGATAATAATAACCTAACCTAACATAACCTAACACGTTTGGATATGAGTATATCAAAAAAAAACCCCCACTGCGGGTTTACCGGAAATGAAATATGAAATTAGGCATTAACAATAATTCGTCTTACCATAATGATAACCCGAGTTACTCTACAGTTTTTCTATCGTACACATTTTCATAGCTACGGACTCGCGTTTAAATGCATAAAGATGCGGTCTCCTCCGATACACGAACATCGTCGGGAAAATATCAGATAAAAGACGTTTACGAGACAACTTTTGTCAAACATCAGTGAAGAGTTTAGCATGCGCGATTTCGTGTTCGAAAATTTCATAACTCCATACACAATGGCCACGCAATACGAAAAAAAAAAAGAGTAAAATACCCCTTTCATCCGAGCGGTTTAAACGCGTCAGTAGTGTCGGAGATTACACCATCCATCAAGGATATACTATACATACATTTATATATATATAAATATATATATATATATTATTATCGGCTGCACCCCGCTACTGACCATAAGATTATTTTATTTCACTGCGCAGAAACAATACATTATTCATCGACATCTTTATTGGGATCTCGAAACTTTTTGACGTTTCGTATTGTTCGAGTTCAGAATGTCATTTTCCGATCCCTTTATATACACACGCACACACATTACATTTATATTACACATATATATATATTACGTATTGGATATAAAAATAATATTGTATACGACACGATTGCCGTAACGGTGGTAGTGGTTAGGCGGGCCAGGGGACGTTTCCTCGTGAAAAGGTTAAGTTAGGTAATCGTGCCAAACGGTTCCGAGTAAACGGATATATATGCCAGCTACAGTGGTGTTTATTCAACAGCCTGCGCAAGTAAGTACATGGAGCATCCTTTTCTTTTCTATATAATAATGAAATGAGAAATGAATGATATTATTTAAAGTAATACGCGACTTATATATATATATATATAACACTGACTTAATATTACCTCATGTTACTGTATGCTGTGTTATACATATATATAGTGTAGCGATTATTCGAGAAGATTAACATTTTCATACTATATGATAAAAGAAGCAATAGACAACCATTTGTGTGTATTTTTTTCTTCTGGCCGTGGAATATGTGAACTGTCATATTATCGTTGTTGTTATTTTTTATATTGTTATTATTATTACTTTTACATCGAATCGGTTAACCAGTAGTGATTTTTTTTGATCCCAATACTCGAGAACTAAAAAATAAAGACAATCGCTTCACTTGAGCAAATAAAAAAAACCCTACATAAATGGCACGGCGATTTTGAAAACAAGACTCTGTTTATGGCAAACCAGTATTTGGAGTCATTTAAACGTTCTCAAGTAGAAAACGTTTATTATATCTATTATAAATGCTTCTACATGTTCTTCTACATTTGTATTTATATATATATATATATATATATATACACACATTTGTACTCGATATGTTTTTAAGTTTTCTAAAATTTCAGTGATGATGTTTTTATTTTCAGAAAAGCTTATTTCTTACAATGGACGTCAGTACGGTGTAATAGTATAAATAAATATTATAAAGTCGCATACATCATCAGGCTATGTGATATACCAACGTGTATTGTAATTCGATCTGATTTGTTTTTGATAATAATAAGTTATTATTTATACTATTAATAACAATGTAACTAATACGTGTAATTAATACTTATTTACATGTTTAAGCTTCAAAAATAATATTCATGTATCTTTATTTGTATATTTTAACTGAATAGTATACATTAAAAAACATTAATAAATTAATACGGTTTGAAATTTTCGTTACATGTATTTGACTTTGACAAAACATTTTTACTTATATAAAACTATAGCAGAACAAGTATAATTGTTTCTGTAGTTTAGAAAGCCAATGCTAAAATTATTTATTCGTCATATTTTAGTCCGAAGAAATTGTTGAAATGTTTTCAGTAAATTGTTATTCAAATTAACGAAGGTATATTCGTATCATTTGACACGATAAAAATATACGTATGATTTACATCATTTTTTTTTTCAATTTTACATATACTATATAGATAATTATTATTAACACCAAAATTATAACATAGTTTTAAAACGTTTTAATATTTATTTGCATATACAATGAACAACTAAAAATTGATAATATTTTATTGATTACTATATAAGAAAATTATTCTACAGCGGTCAAGTTTAATGTTTTCAATAGTATGACAATTTCAAATTATACATTTTTTAAAGTCAAATTTAAATTTCGGTAAGCGTCACTTAGAGACAAAATCTAAAACGAATACTTTTAAGATTTCTCAGTACTTTAAGTCATAACTATCATAAAGTAAATGAAAAAGTTTTTTTTTTTCAAAAAGATAAGTAACGCATTAAAAATACATTGATGATGAATTAATCTTTTGTAAAAATTAAAATAAAAAAAATTACATTGAAACTTTTTTTGTTTTGTTAAGTTAGTGGTTTAGTGATGTTAAAAATAAAAAGTAGCATAAAAGTAATTGTTCAATTATTTTTAAACTTTGAATACAAAGTTGACAATATACATTTTATTTTCATTATAAGACTTTAAACTGCGTAGCAGTAATACTATTACTATACGTATATACGTACTACATATAACAAGTTATTAGCACAAAAAATACTACGTAAAAATATTTATTTAAATTATGGAAACAAAAGAAATTGATCTAATATCTTTGGCATTTAATTCCAAGTTATTTAAGCAAATATCTTAATGTGAATAAAATAATTAATGTTGAATACGGAAATTGTAGATACATACGTTTTTTTTGCTTTGATTACTAATTATTTTGAAGAGATTTCATTGTTCAAATAATAAAATGTAAATTTATTAACCCCACCTGAAACAAAATATAAATTATGTTTTTAATAACATGTCTGATTTTACAACTGCAATTTATTATTTCTAATAAAACAAATAATGGTATTTTCGGGAAGATATTTTTAATTTTTAAAATATCTAAGCGAGTTGTCTGTCTTAATTTATTTACGTATACTTAAAAATAAGTTATTTCTTATTTAACGAAGGACGCGATATAATATAAAATCTGTCTACGTGAAATATTCACGTCAAACAAAACAGTTACTTATACATTGTAGTACGCTTTATTTGATTAAAGTTGAAAACTCGTATTGTTAATTAATTAAAATCAATTTGAAAATTGATTGCAACCACTAACATGATGAATACACTATGTATGACACATTATGTATAGTATTTACAACACACAATATAAAATCGACAAAAGCCGTAGCGAGTATTATTCTGAAGTATATTAATGACGTGGTTAGGTATTCGCGGAATTGATGGCAAACTAATTAAAACAATATCGTGTTGTAATCATATACCCCACAACGACAATAGTGACATTTTTGAAATGTATGATTCATCGAATTGCTATTATTATTACTTTTTTTTTTTTTAACTTCGAACAATTTTGAATTTAAATCACTATAGATGGTTCAAATAACTAAGTGCGTAAATAGTGATACAACTTCTTTTAAAGTAATACGTTTTGTTTTTGTTTTTTTTTGTTTCACGTCCTATTTTATCCACTATCGAACAAATAATAAAGGACACGTCGACATAATGCGATATGACGTCAAAATTTGGTAACACAATGTAACAATACGATATTGAAAGTTCGTTATTTTGTAAATTATATCAGCCACGCTCTGTGTTCATTGCACGCAACTTTTACACCCGTGTATATACCTTATTAGACCCGAGAAACTTAGTGACGTGTGACGGGAAGTTTATTGTAATACATTTGCATCTTTGAATTTCCATATTATTTTCTACCCGCTAGACTTGAAATAATTTGCAGAGATTAGACAATCGGTACGGTACGTTGCACTGTCACCAATACGCGTTCAATTGGATTTAAAATATAATTACTCCACCGGCAGTGATAGAATTTCGGTATTCAATCAATTTCCCGGTGATACATTAGACGATTATATCAAAAATACATGATTCATTGGCGTACATTTTAAACAGTGTACAACTCGGGAAAAATCGTTTTTTCTTTTCCTTTCTTTCATTTTCTTTTTTCGTTACCAATAAAAAATTAAAATAGGAATATATACAATTTCGTAGTTGATAAATGAGAGACATTTTATATCAACCGGATGTCATGTATCAGTGAACAAATGTTCGAAGCTGTCAATTCCGGATGCACAGCGTGGTGGAAAATCGGTGACAATCGTTCCTATAACCAAAAGAAATACAGGAAGTCTCGTGGAAAAGTTCTGCTACGACATACGTGGAATATCTTAAAGGATTGCTTTAATCTTGAATCAAACATTTGACGTTGTAAAACAGTGTCGAACATTGGTTATTTATGCGCTTAGATTTTCCGTTCTGGGAAACTGTAAACTGTTTCCAAACATTACAAAACATCGAAATGATATTAGAAACCGAACGTTAAAAAAAAAATCTTCTAGGTTTATTTTATATGTCATGACGTCGTCTTATTATTGGTTTGTGAAAATTGTGCGATTGACGCGTAATTATATACGTGTTTCGATATAAACAAAATAATAATTATCGTCGATGATGCGCAAGCGTGCACGTGCCGATGGTGTTCTCCTACCGCCGCACAATCGTCGCAGCAGTCGAGCATTTCCGCGACCGAATGAAAAATTATAACGTTCGATTTTTCTCTCTACGCGTGTATATATTATATTGACGAATAAAAACCTCAAGCCGGTGGATGGAAATTTCCTCGTATTTCCAATAATATGCACCATATTTTATACATCCGATACGATTATCGGATTATATTATCGTAATAAATATTTGGACACAGAGCTCATGCAACCAATAATATGAGACAACCATGAGACCGAATCCGAAGTTGCGTTAGTTTACGCATATATATACATATATATATATATATGGGAATAGAGATCACCGGAGCTGAGTCAAAGTGTAATTGACGCCAATATTTCAGTTGTCGTACGGCTCTGACTGTCACGAACAAACGCTATTCCAAAAGGGCTTCCAAAACGGCGAACCCATCCACACCCCTATATTCGTATACCAGTCACGCGTATATATATACTCTCTCTCACTCTCTCTCTCTCTCTTTCTCTTTCACACACTCACTCACATACACTCTGTTCTGTTACTCTTTTCCTCGACCAAGACGACAAGAATAAACGCAGCCGTCGCACACGCAACACAAAAGATAATACAACATGTATATAATATTGCGCGCGGCATAATGGAGATACAATGCAAATCATCCTTCGCGCACCTCGTTCGCGTATCCGAACGCTCGCGTCTTGGCGATAATTTTATCGCCGCAATAAAAATTCCTCGAAGCTGCAGACGAATTTCCCATTTCTCTCCACCACCACGTTTATTAAATACGTATATGTTCGCGTTATGCATTGCCGCCGGTCATCAAGCAGTGACTGTCGAACACTATTCGATATATTCGTCTAACTAGTCGATGGTGTTAGACGCGCGCGGCTATTCGGGAGTGCCTGTCAATTATCGGACGACCGTTCAACTCGTGACGCGAACCGAAACGCGCGATTTATCGCATTTACGCGATATATTGCCCGACAATCATGCGTGCCCGCGCATCCGTTTTATATAATATATATATATACATATATATATATACACACACACACACACAATATAGTAGTAATGATAATAATTTTATGGGGTTTATTACATCATAACTGTGCGGATAAAAACGAAGAGGACGGCGATCCCGGTTACACTATCCCCTGCAATGGCCCTGGTGGAAAATCACCTCTGGTTTTCGTTATTATTGTTTCTGTAATTTGTCGTTTGATTTCGATTTAGCTGAGTAAGCGATTTCTGTACCAATCAGATGATAACGTAACGTAATTATACAATCCCCTTACCAGCTACGTTATTATTATTATATTATATATTAAAAGGGTGTTCTGCTGTAATAACTATACTACCGAACCACTATAAAACGCGTCGAAAAAGATACATGTGTGCGTGTATATATATATATGTATATCAAAAATGATAATGTCTCTGTTATGAATATAATTATTATAATAGATAAATATGCGAAAAGTTCATCGAATATAAACGCTTTATATATTTTTTTTCTTTTTATTAAGAATTATAACTCTCTGAAACCAACAGAATTTTTGCATTATCATTTCGAGTTGCAAAAGAATGGTAATTTTTAATGAAAAACAAAAATACATGCTCATTTCATATTCAAAACCGACTTTCATTTAGGGAATGTAACATGTTTATACTGTTCAGTTTTAAGTTAACGTTTTTGTTTTTATTATATCAGCAAAATGTGATATCAATTATTATTATATAAATACATAGACACAAAAACCCGTTTTGACTATCAATCTGCACATAAATATTTCATCATGTGTAATTCACCGATAACAACCTACACTGCATCTCTTACACTATATCGACAATTGACGTAATAACACTGAAAATAAAATAAAATAAAATACAACACACTTTAATATAAAAACCCGAATATTAAATATTAATTAAAAATATATTTTTGAACAATTATTAACAAATAGTGAATGCCTTTTGAATCTTTTCGGTATTTTTTGATATCGATAAGTCAGTATTTCATTAATATGTTATTTTAATGTTTAGTAAATATATCAATAGGGATTACAATCTAGATTGCTGTCAATAAGAATAATGAGGAGCAAGTTGAAAAATAACAAAGTAACACCCGCGCAAATTTAATTACAATCATATAACATTCTACTCTATGAAATAACCATAATCAGAAATATGAAATGAAAGTGAATTTAATTATATTTTATGCATGACGAAAATGAAAACGCGATGGACATTTTTGTCACCTGCGGCCCAATACCGAAATACGACTCATAATTCTATAATCATATAAAGAGACGCATACCGTACGCAGAGACCAACGTACGTACAAATTGTACAATTCGAATTCGTAACGTAATAATTATCAAAGAAATAATCATACGAGTATACTTGTCGTCAAAAATATAAACTAGAAATATGCCAAGAGAATATAATATATTGTGATGAAACGCGATTGAAACTAATGTATTCTGTAAAAGTGAAATAAAAAGCGTGTTCCCCGTTTAAAGACTTTTTTATATAATTGAGTTGTGCTCTTGTGTAGGATAGTAAATCGAAGTAATGTGCACGCGAAACTAGTTTCACCATACGTCATAATTTGCTATCAATGTTTAATTTTAAGTTTTTCAAATTCAATGATTATGTTACAAATTTTCATCGATAAAAAAAAATTATTTTTAATAGTTTTCGTACTTAACTGAATCATTTATCGAAACTGAACCATTTATTTTCCATTAATGTTAATAAATCTTTATTACTACAGAATCATACATTTTCAGCTAGCGTTATTTTTATTAATTATTTTTTATACATATTTTAGTTTAATAAAAATTATTTTAAAATGATAAAAATAGACAAAATATTATCAAAAATAAACCTGTCTCAATAGTTTTCTCGAAAAACGAATATAATTGCCAAAACTCGCAGCTGTAACGGAATTACTTTTTCGAGCGCTGAGCAAAAACAAAACATATATTATCTATTAGAAATAAAGTTGAAAGATGGGAGATTTGATTCATTGAGCTACCGTAATTTTTCGTTTCAAAATGACGTGATATACTCGATTGAGATTACAGATTTTTACATCAATTTTGAATTCGCGTAGATTACACGGCAATTTAGATATTTTTCGACGATGTGTAGATGACTCGGTGGTATTCAAACGGCGTAGTCGTAGAGAATAAGAATTGAAATTTAATTAACGTTTACAAGCAGTGCTGTCAGTAATGACGTGTATAACGATTATATGATTACGACGACAATTGCTCATTCGTACATGCGATATGAAAATCTTGAGACCTATATATATAGGTTAGGTTACCTATATATACATTAAAATTAAAACTTACCAATATTGTAAATATATCAAGTTAGAAAAAAGAACAACGTTTTCGTCGATATACAAATGTGAAACGCGCGTATGCGCGCACACGTATACATGACATAACGGAGTTGCTTGGCAAAACATCGTATTTATACCTATTTTGTAAATCGATTACTCGATTATTCAGCGCTCATATCGTTTATTACGTAACTTAACGTCTACACATGTTATGACACTGCTGTTGCTATATAATACATGTCACGGCGTGATGAGTGTGTGTGTGTGGGGGGGGGAGAAGAAACAGTTTTAAAAACACGTACACGGACATAAAAACGCGATCACGATTCGTCTCGGACGACACGTATAATACAGAGCCGACGGAATCCCGCGGGTCTCGTACAATAGTATTATATTGCTATTATGTTGTTTTTATTAGAACGAAAGAAGTCGACTGGGCTACACGCTAGTCTGACGCCCATAAAACTCGGATTCCGGACTACAGAACCTGGTGAGTTTTAATGAATTGAATGCACGTGGGTATACGTATAAATGGCTGGTACCGTAAATCTTGGACTGGGCTGTAAAAAAAAAATGTGCATGGAAAAAATAGAATTCAAAATGCAACGACGCAAGATTACGAGGAAATCGGTACAACAAATTTTTTTTTTTTTTACTTTCCAGTTCATGCGCCAAGAATAAAAAAAAGAAAAGCCGGGGCAATTATGATTTTTAAGATACTATTTCAAATGTAAAATCCAATTTGCTGCTATAAAGCGTTAAACTTCTTTCGGTGTAAACAAATTAAGCGAATTTTACAAATACATACCACGCGTACCCGGTGGTGACGGTGTATTACTATGTATATTTTTTTACGCTGCGGAAATACAGCTCGGCACCCTTTTGTTCCAAAATATATTTAAGAGGGAAGCGTGCAATGTTCACTCAGAGCGACGTAATTTCAATGCATTGTTTGTCACATGGACTTTATACGGATACATATATGTTCAGCATATCGGAATATACGAGTACATTAGTAGATTTAGACAATTAGTTAGATTGGTGACTCGGTGAATTTCTACGTATCTAAACGCCATGGCTCGTGAATAAAGTATACATATATTTATACTCCTATAATTGGGCTCAAAATAATAGTTTAACTTAAATAATAAATAAGATATAATTTGTATTAGTAAAAAAATTATGCGATTTGGAACACGTAACAAAATTTCAAGTTTGCTAAAATGCTTTTCTTCTTCTTGTTTATATTTTATGTTAAAGCACATAACTCAATGTAATGTGTGTTATACAAAAATAATTGTATAAATTAAATTGTGAAAAATATGAAATATGATATCCTTTTAATGATTTTATGAAATATAATATTGTAAACATAAAGAAAAATACATATATATATCTAATAAAATTAACAAAAACTAACAATAACGTGTTTGTTTTGTTTTTACTTTGAGCTTCTAATTTTCATTAAAATAATATTGAGTAATGCTATTAACAGACTCATACAATTTAAGTATATAAATAGTAAACACTTCGTTCGTTCTTTTGTTTATCATACATATACATAAATGGAATTAAAAACAGTTGTACTGTTATAAAATATTTCGATTTCTTTGTAAAAAAATTAATTTGTTTTACATCTAATTGCTTTATTTTTGTAAGATATAGCAGCTGAACCCAAAGTCGATGTTTACTTTGCTCGAAGATTGACTTAATAAAAAAAAAAACTGAACTGACATTCAACGTTTTCGTTTTACGATTTACTCTATTTTTTAAAACAATACTTTTCACAAATACTCGAATTGAATTTTGTAAAATGAAATTCTTACAGTTTGTCACTATATTCTTTAGTTTATATATTTTTATTCTTATATTAATATATTATATGTATATTAACCAATAGTTAAAAATACAGTAAATGATAATATATTTTTCTTATAAAACAAGTTGAGAACATGTTGTTTAAAGCCACATTGATCACCTACACAGGTATGTACGTACATTGTAAGCATATAATTTACACGATATTACAGGCACCAATAATATAACTCGGCCAAAATGCACGCGTTAAGTGATATTAAATGAGCGATTGACACAACCGCAAACGATAATGTTGTTCCTCGACGCCACCGCCGGCTAGAACACACAGATTTCACGTGCCGTCGCGTTATATTTATACTACATGCATTATGAATAGTATTGCAATACGGACGCGCACGTATATGGTTCCGTGGACGTCCGTGAAGTTAGCGGCGCGATGTTAATATTTTTCAATAAAACCTATGCAACAAATTTGTTGGTCATTTGTTGGTCATTGCTGAATAAGTCTCGAAATTTGCTGGACATTTTTTTAAAGTTATAGGCTTTTTTATTTTGCGCCGCTAACTTCACGCCAGCGGCGCAATTTCAAAAAAACCCCCAAAAAGCCATCCAACATTGTTGTACTCGATTTGTTGGTCATTGTTGGAAAGGTCTCAAAATTTGTTGGACCTTAGTTTTTTTTATTTAATTTTTTTAAATGCATCGCTAGCGTAAAGTTGGCGGCGCATTTAAAAAAATTTATATAAAAAAAACTAAGGTCCAACAAATTTCGGGACCTTTCCAACAATGACCAACAAATCGAGTACAACAATGTTGGATGGTTTTTTTGAAGTTTTTTGAAGTTGCGCCGCTGGCGTGAAGTTAGCGGCACAAAATAAAAAAAGCCTATAACTTTTAAAAAATGTCCAATAAATTTCGAGACTTATCCAACAATGACCAACAAATGACCAACAAATTTGTTGGAAAGGTTTTATTGAAAAATATTAACATTGCGCCGCTAACTCCACGGACGTTTCCCGTGGTCCGTGTTCATTTGTCGTTTAAACGATAATAAGATATATGTTACACGTGTTTATAAAGAGGCCGCGACGACCGTTTCGCGCGAACGGACAAGACGCGCGTGAAGACACAAGAGATGACCGGCGACTGAGGGCTCGCCCGCGCCTTCACGCCCACCGATCGCGTCGTATATCGTTTCCGCGTACGGTATACGTTTTCGTTCGGTTCGATGGTGTATCGTAGCCCGCGCACGTTCGGTCGTGTGTGAACAATAAACACGTGGTACTCCGTCGAGAGTCGCTGCCGCGGCGAATAGTCGCTAGTCGGAAAGAGATTATCGCGCGATAACGCTTAACCCCGTTGTCGTCGTCGTCGCCGCCACGTGCGTATTTACACACGGGCGAACGGCCCGTCAGCTCCGACAACGGGCACGCGCGTGGTTCACGTACATTTCTCGTTATCCGCTATATACGACCGTGTCCCGTCGTCGTTATCGTCGTCGATCCACCCCAACAGCACGCGCCACTGCCGAACATTGCGGTTGTTTACCGTGTACTCTCCGATTATATCGTCTCTCCGCGACGCCGACGCGGTTCGTTTTATTTTTTTATTATTAATTGATCCTCAACTTCATTGGCTTACAAATGTTTACGGCGTTTACAAAATGTACAATATATGATGAGTTTTTCTTACGATTTGATCAATTTACAATCAAAATTCCATATGTGTTTGGATGTAAGTACAAAAACAAAAACATTTGATTAAATTATACGGTTTAGTGAGTTTTAAGAGTCTTATGATTTTTTAGACATTCCCTTGATTAGGTTTTGTTTATGCATGCTCGCGATAGTATATGAAAATATGTTTGATGAAGAGAGGTTCCATACAAGTTTGACATTGAACTGAATGTACTTGTCTCATAAGATAGCCATGTGTTAGCCATGTATGTAATATTCTTAATTGGGTTGCCCAACGTTGTTGCCACTGACTTATAGTCTGTTTCCGTTTAGCCCCCTTAATGTCGTTTATAGTCTATAACGATTTCGATTGTAAAAACATTATAATATATTAATATATCAAATGTCCTATTTCTTTTTAATCGATCGCTTTACGTTTGATGCTTTTATAATGAATAAAAATATATTTCATTTTATACATTCTGAGCAAAGCAAAGATTTTAAATTCACCAACATATTCTCTAAATTCCACAATTAAAAACAATTCGAAAATTGCAACGAAAAATAAGCGCCGATGAAATTGTCGACATATTCGTTTTGACCGCAAATAACTTTCGTATTTTTTATGAGCTCAAAATGTAATACAAGATTAGTGATAATATTTTAACAATATATATACCATATAAATAATTTATTCATTAAATATAACGAACTACTAACGTCACTCAGAACTGTTTTTTCGAATACAATGATGATTAATCATTACTTTAAAATTCAAAACAACAACAAAACTTTTATAATTTGTTTTAATAGATCTGTATGTGAAATACATTTTTTGTTTTTGTCGAATAAACAAACCGTTATTCATGTTGAATATTGTACATGAAATTAAGAAAATCGATCGAAATCGTGTAATTGTTACGTAATATCATCAATCGACGTACGAGCACGTACATTATCGTATACTCGAAAACTTCTGTATTGAGTCTTCATTTACATTACTGCAGTCATACCGTCGGATTAAACACAATCAGAAGCAATAAAAATCTCGCTGCTTATGTATAATATAAAGGTTTATGGGAATTGCCTCGCAGCAAAGTGTCTTGGGTAGAGGGAAAACCCTTGGTGGAGAGAGGGGAGGCGAGGACGGAGGAATAAAGAATGAAAAGTCATTATCTCGTGTGTATCTTTCTTCGGGTTTATGTGCAGAAATAGGATTTAAAAAGTTTCATTGGAAAATTCGAAAATCGAATTGTTCAATCTGGAACGGTGTGGCGGGTAACAGGCGTAGAACGACTCGTAAACACACGAGTATAATATAATACGGCGGCGGAAACGATCGCATACAGAAAGTTTAAACGATCGCAAACGTTAAAACGATTTAGATAAGCGATACGGTTTTTCGACCTCGGTCCATCATTGATATCATATAGGACGTCGTTGCCCCGTCCGAGTAATAAAACGCATGGTGTTATTCCTAGAGACATTTTATTATTACTGCACATTATTTCAAATACACTTGGATCATATACTATACACGACCCTCACATATTATCGCATATGTATATGTATATATACATTACGGTGTATTGTCGATGGCCAAAATGTTCGGGTACGTAATGTTTTGATAACGATTATACTTGTTATATACGTGCAAAATTTAAACCGATCTATTCCGGCACGCGTGCCACGATTCAAATGAGATCATGCTGCATGAATTTCATTTAATGGAGGGCTTATTTACATATGTTTTGTATATAAGAATCAAGCACAGATTATATAAAATAAATACTAAATCGTACATTACAGCGAGTTTAGTATAGGTCAGTAATCGGAAGATCGACAAGTGCGTCATGGACTCCATTCAAAGTATAAACCTTGATAACGACAATTCGTGTACAAACGGCTTACTAGAACTGTGTTAGATAAAAATTGATTGAAATATCGAACCCACGCCAAAAATGTTAGTACTCGTTTTTATACAGTTTTTATCATTCAAATAATTTAATATTCAGAACATTGCTTATTGCTAAACATTATTAATGATGATTTTTCATTATTGTTCTAAATACTAGTAATGAAGGTCGTGTTCTTTTAAATTTTCTATATCAGCTAGTAATCGAAAATAAATATATATTACAAGCATTCGCGTGTTTTTGAATTTTTCAGTACGTTGATAAAAACCATATATAACATATATTCAAATCGAGCTGTTAACAATATTAATATAAAATAATTTATTTTAGTTGTATGGTAGAAAAAAACTTATGATTACTGTTAACATCGTTTTTACCAAGAACTGTGTATATTGTGCCTAGAACCTACGTAAATGTATAATAAATATCACGTTAAGGGATACGTAGGTAATAATAAAAAGTTTGTGCAGAACAAAATATTGTGCATTAAACTTAAAGTTGTCCTCACACGAGACCGTCATTAAAAAAGTTTGAATATACGTATTATATAATAATATCTACTTATTATTTTTTTTTATATATATGAATTACAATATTTATGCGTACTACGACATTTTTGTTTTTATTTCTACGAGAAAACTTTACCTTTTTATTGCTTGATTTTTCACGGCGGAAAAACAATTAATAATATATAATAATTATCGTGTACCTTATAATTATAAAAACAATAATATTTCCAAAACATTTAGCGTTTTTTTATTTTCATGTTTTAATTACATTCATATGGTAGTATTTCTAATGAAAAATATCCATTACACTGTTAATTATAAAAAGTAAAATTATGTAAAGTCATTGTTAGAAAATAATATTTTAGTAATAATTAAATATTAGAACTACACTAAATACATTGATTATTATCAACACCTATTTACTGTTTTACAAAAGTATCGAAGAACATGATACAATATAATATCAAAATAATTACATACTGTCGCGATGCACTAATAATTTTTGTAGTAATAGATTTCTGAAAAAAGAATTTCGTTCGAAATGTTCTACTCAAATTTTATATCGTATATACTGACTGTGAATGTGGATTAGCCTTTCGATTTCTGAGACACATTATCAAGTAATATCTGCACCGAAGATCGTTAATATTAATAGTATTACTACGCATACTAAGTCATAGTTGAATGAAGAGGATTTTAAGATTTAAGTTATGGTCAGATTAATTTAGTTTTGATATTTGCATATCGTTGATAGTATTATTGGTCGTGGCATAATGAACATCCCGAAGAGGCAATGGAAATTATCATCTATAATGACATTTCGTTTTGTTTTAAGTAACGCATAATCAATATTTAATAATATATGTAAAGCTTATTAATATTTCAGAGTTGAATAATCTAGGTTAACGCAATATATCGGAGTAAGTTATTTAAAAAAATATATATATCCATACTTAATAGTAAATTATATATATATATATATATTTTATAACAAAATACATAATTTACAATTTTATTTAAAATATTAATTCACGCATTACTATTAGTATTATTTATAAAGTCATATTGCATTATATAATTAAATCAAACGGAAAATATACGCATAGTAACAATAGAATCGTGATAATATTATGATTATTCAACCCGACTAAATTTAATATCGTAAACATAGACGTTAAATAAATAATATTTGAACACAATTCGGTCACTGTCGAATTGGAATTAGTAAGAAATAATAATATTAAAATCAATTTTACAACGCGATGAAATATCAAGATTAAACGGTGTGGCCGAGTTTATCGGCGAAACAAATAATTTATTAGTTTGTATAGGTATAGCGTAAAGCGGTGGACGACTAATAGCAGTCTAACCAGTGGTTGCATGTGACAACACACACACACACACACACACACACACACACACACACACACACACACACACACACACACACACACACTTAACGTCCATTAAATAATGGTGAAATAATGAAAACTTTTTACTTTTTTGCGACAATTTTGCAAAAAGTTTTTGTTTCCGAATTCGTATGAAAATATCTAAATGAAAATCCAATAAGATAATGTATAATGCCACCATTGCTTATAATGTTTAAACAAATTTTTAATCGAGTTCGAAATAAACGTTTATATACTGTATGTGCATGCGTGCGTTTATATCAGCTACCTATTAGGCTCCCCGGAGACTCGGCTCATGGTACGTATATGGCCGCGGTGTACGTGGCTAATTTCAGTGTCGGGCTTAGAAAACGACCGTAGGAGAATTCCGGCGAGGACGTTTTTCGTTACTGCTCTCATTCTGTAAAATATATACATCGCAACGTCGCTGCCCGCCGCGTCCGACATCGGATTCGCGCTAAACCGGCACGTGCACGGCGTATAGCTTTCCGCCCCCTCTTTTGGGAACAACGTTTTCATAAAGCGCTCTCATGCAACGAATTCTCCCGTCGCCTTTGTCGCACACCGGATTTCCTACAATGGCAAAAACCAAAATAAAATACATCCCCCCCCCGCCTTCCGAAAAAAACCACGCGTGCGTACATATTCGCACAGAATTACAGTGAGCAGAGACTCAATGGTGGCAGAAAGTTGTCTGAAACACCACGACCGGGGAACGTCGTCATCCATAAACCTTAGGTCCTGCTGTTTTGCTCTCTGCTCGGATCCGAAGACAGCCGCGAACGCCTCAGAAACGTCGTGCCGCCCCATTTTGTGCTAGAACCGACAAACGTTTTGTTGCCAGCCAAACTTGACGACCTGGGTTTCACTCGAGCCGTGGTAAGACGCGTTACCTGTGTTTTTTTGGGGGATGGGGATGAGAACAACGGCCGTGTTAAAATTGACAAATTTCATTAATTCTCAAATGCGATTCCCCTTCCGACTATCGTTTTCTCCCACGTAACGTTCCTGTTTCACTCACCCGTCGTTTCTCTTTGAATGCTCCTCAAAAATAATTTAAATCCTCTTACCCCGTTGCGGTAGCAACGACAACGCGCCTACGGCTTTAATGGTTATCGAGTCTCCGAAAAGCTACAGTCGCGATATCACACACCCGACCACGTGTATACCACAAGGGGCAAATCGATTTTTTAACAGTGTCTCAAACATTAACGATGAAAGCGAAGAATATTAATTAATTACAGAAATTAATCTTGTGATGAACAAATTATAACAAAAAAAATCGCGAGTCTTCGTCGAAATGAACAGAATACATCGCTTTACATAATTAATATACTTTCTCAAAAAAAACATCTATAGTTAGAAATTAAATAATACATTTTCGTGGATAAGCAAATTTTTGTCAATTATGATCAAAACCAGTTTCATCTGGAAACCACATCGAGTGTGTTGTTTGTAACCTGTACGTACATAATGTGTTAACGTATTATAAGCCACGGAGGTAAAACAAAAAAAAAGGTTGTGTCCAGTCGGGTGTCAGGTCACTGGTAATTTTCGAGGAACAAAACAGTAAATAGACTCAATGGGCAGCAGTTGACTAATTTACCATTCATTGGTCCCAAACCAGCCGTTGACCCACATAATAATATATAAAGCCACAGCTGTAATATACGTTACGAAGTTAAGATTAACATAGAGTGTAGACAGTCGATAAATAATTTATACTTAAAGTAATTTATTTTCAATTTCACGACTTTAACGTATTCACACGAATAAAACTCTGTTGATGAATACGTAAACATATATATATATATATATTTACACACACACCCACACAGAGAATTGGTTAATAGTAAAACGACATGTTAGTATAGTTTCCTTAATATATTTACTTATTCTAAACCAAGATTTATATGCAACTTGATTTGATTTACAACATTTAAAATCCAATTAAAATCTAACTTTAATTTGCAATCAATTAAATAAATTCATAAGGATTTTCCTACAATTTGAATAAGCATGACAACATTATTACGAAAAAAAAAGTATCTTAACCAAAGTCAATAATAAATCAATTACTTTCATAACTCAAAACCAATTAGTATTAGTCTTGTAATTATAAAATATGTTTAACATATTTTCAATATAAATTTAAATATAAAAATAATTTACATGTATATATAAAAGAAAATTATATTATGTAGTTTTATATTCTGAATATAATTTAAAACAACAAAATTCGATTTAAATACAAAGTACCTTGGAACGATATCAATTAGTGTTTGAACTTCTTCTAGATATTAAATCAAAATTTTTCAGACATCGACATTTAAAGTTTATAATTTAATTATATATATATATATTATTATATATATAATAAATATTAAAAAAATTAACGACAGACATTTTAAATTGTCACTTTTAAGATAACCTGTTAAGTAGTCAGTTAAGTTAAACTGACCATAGTCTAATCTTAAAATACCTAATTTATGAATAACTAATTATAATTCCTAACGAAAATATTTACTAAAAAATTTTAAATGTATTAAGAAGACAAGTATATGACATTGAATAAATAATTTTCTATGTAGCTAATACATGTAAATATATAAACATATATGTATCAATATTTAACCTAATACATGGTTTATATATACACGTGTTATTATACTTATTAATATTATACTGAACTCTGTTATAAATTACAGTTCATCTTAAACATAATTGCAAAAGCTTTTTTTAATGACATATTACAATATAGTTTTAAAATATATTTTATTTCATAATATGGTTTAGGTGAGATAAATGGTTAAGATAAGTTTTTATTTTAAATTAAACTTTCCAAAATCTCTTGACATTAATCTGAAAGACATTTTCTTTTTGCTAAGGTAACAATTCATTTGTAAAAACTTTGCCCATAAACCTCTTCTTTTACCTTTACTTAAGTAATATAAACATCATTTTGCTACTCTATATAACTTGGTTATTTTTATACTTTTAAACGACCACGACGGAACGAAATTTTTAAATGGTTTTTTTTAAAATTATGAAGATGGTTTTAAAACTTAATTTATATTTATTAAAATATTTACGAGAAACTGCATTTTATTTTCATGTGAATGTAATACCATTAAAACTTAAATAACGTGACCAACAAATATCTATAAAATATGTTATAGAAATTAATTTATTAGTATACTTAAATAAATAATAATTTTTTTAATTTCTGTGAATAAATAGATACAAATTAGTATTAAATAAGCGAGGGTGTTTTTTGTGAATCTTCATCCAAAATACTTGGGTGTACAACGGCAGGTCCATAAAACGCTGACTTATCCGGATACCTGTCTGGGTAAGTCGGACCCATGCACAGGCCCAAGCAGCCCTCGAGCGACCATAACTGGTAGATAATGAAAAGACCACGTCGGGGGGTTAGCCACGAATATGCAAATAAGTGGTCGCCGACTATGGGTGGTTTAGGGTATGACCCCAGCCTGCCGGACGGACAGTCCTCGTGACCGTAACGAAATAGATCGAGCCAGGCTCATCAAGGTTGGATTCGTATGGGCTGGGTTTCGTTTAAGATGGTTAAGCCATCTGGCAAATTGCGCCGACATGAGAATGCGATACAAAATTTCGGAGGCTTTGATCTTAATTGACACTATACTAATTTTGATAATGCGAAAAAATTCTTCATTAAAATAAATAATATCGAATTTTTATATATTAATCCGGTTGATGTAAAAACGATATATTATTAACATATTAACATATTAAAAACGATAAATTTTTAAATTTTATATTATATACTTTAATTTTAAATTTGTATGCATAAACATAATACATTATGTTTTGTCGTTGAAGTTAAATTTGTAAATTATATAATAGATATATTTAATGTATAGATATAAATTTACAAAGATGTACTACTGTTGCAAAATATGAGCTAGTTTAACCGTAATCCATTGATATTATTTACCAGCAGGCATTATTTATTATGTAACTTTAAAATGTTCAACACTTTCAAGAATAGTTCTTAATTAATTTAATTATGTGGATTTTTTTCCTTATTAATATTTTTCTAACAAAACATTATCACTTTGACTCTATTTTCCGTCAACAACGTAATTTTATCATTCTACTGTATTGTTCATAATAAACCCATAATCTCACTCATAAGACTCTGCAAAACTAAAAAATAACTTTCATCGTCCACCTAACAATGATTAATTACATTTTTATCTTGCCAAAATACTACTAATATTTTTAAAAAATTGAACGCATAACAAAAGTAGATAAATAATATTAATATAATATTGTAATAGACCTAATATTAATTTCCTCGTCGGTTATTTTATTAGTATGGTGTACTGTATCAATTATTATATTGAGTTTCAGTATTAAACTTATAGCTCGCCTACAATAATAGTACTTTTATTAAGTATATACGTTTCTCTATTTAAATTATATATTGTTCGATAAAACAGCCACTAGCATATTATGCATATTGTTTTATAATATGTTATAACGATACTAAACATCATACTCTTACAGTTAATTAAATTAAATTAAATTATATATAATTAAACTGATTTATGCGACCATTCCCACGCTTGATGTGAAACTATTAAAATTTTACTTGCATCTCAAATATATACAGTGTTCATTTACAACAAGTTACTGATTATTCGTAGATGTTTACATCGATTTAAATTAAATTTAATACATAAAATGAAAAATCGTGTTAACGCATATTATTGAAGAAAAAATGAGAATTACGGTAAGTATATACCTATTTTTAAATAAAATTAAAAAACAAACACATAATATGAAGAGGCCGGGCGAACAAATATATAAATGCATTAATTCTTCAACGTTTATATAACAAGGTAAATATTTTACGATCATCTGGCGTAAAACTACGCAGCAATATTTGAATACGAAATAAAAGGGAAAAAAGGATTAGGTTTTCTGCTGTGAAGGCCACATATCGTAAGGTATTATAAACGTGTGTCGAAAGAATAATCCTAAGGCGCATATACATTATTATATATGTGTGAATTTAGCGGATACGAGCATCGCGGGATAAGAAAAATAAGAGTATGCGCAACTTTAAATATTTGCCTATCGCAAACTAACTTGGAACGTTTAATACGCGTGAACGTGTTATAATACGTATATATGTATGAACACACTATGAACACACTATATATATATTATACACACATTATTGTGCTATATGCGTGGGCTACTATTCGAGTGCATATATAATAACAATAATAATAATAATAATAATAAACAAGGATTCCGACACGGGGAATGCAGCCGATTCGGTTTATTTATTCGTCTTATCCAACTTGACTCGCTCGTACAAAAAGGGTGACTTCGCCTACCGTGTCAATGTGTTTTATGCTCGCCGTATCCGCCCGCTGGAGCTGCGCTGTGCGCTACGCACTTTAGATAAGAACAAACTGTACGCTCGTACGGCATAATAGAGTCCGAATAAGTTTATTGCCCAACGTGTGCGCTACTGCTTGTGAAAAGAAAATGTAAATTGTCGTCTAATATACACGAAAAACACGGCGGTTTGAAGCCACCCTCGCTCTGCCGTTCCACTCGTGAAGTTTTCCATTTCGGTTAAATCGATTTTACATTACTACCGCCATTACGTGCACGAAAAATAAACCTGTTATGCGTAGAATATAATTGTAGAGTAAAATTTAAGTCATTCGAAACATTACTAAATTAAAATTATTTGATTTCATATTTAAATACATCTTAAACAAATACAATTGCATATTATATGATATATAGTATTATTTAATTGTTATAATTATTCGATTTATTAAACATATCATATTTTATTTTAAATAAACCTACCTAAACCTGTATTTATCCTTAAAAATTATGAGATTTATAAATCGTGATAAAATATTGTACGTTAATGTACATAGTTTCACGCAAATGTTCGCTAATTTGAAGTGTAGTACGTAATACTGTGTATTATCTTTATCAACGTTCACCTTGTCGCATAAAATTAATAAATCGGCTACGTGAAACATAATATATATATATATATAAAAAATTAATATAATTATATTTTTGATTAATGAAATAAATCACGACTCGGTATTTGTTTAAATGGAAATACGAATAACACAACTATTGATGTTCAGTTAATAATCTATTTACGTAGTATATTACATGTTTGTATAGGGATACTGCGGCTTTCGTCGGAATCTATTAACTTGTATAAGCATTTACAGTGTGTACCAAATAAACCTTTCATCTATTTACTGTTCTGCGTGACAAGAAAAACGTATATTATATGGCCTGAGCATACTATATATCTTTTTCTTTAACATTTATCATGCAAATCTAATACTTTTTATTTTTCATGTCATTTATAATATTTTTCGAACCCATATATTTACGTTATAAGTATACGTTATATTGATTCATTTTAAAATGAAAGTACAGAAAATACTGTCATATAATTACTATTGTAAAATGATACTATAATATACTAAAAAATATATAGACAATTTCCTTCACATAAAATTTAGTAGAAATGCATTAATGAGCTTTTCTTATCTTCGATATGATAAATAAATCAAAATACCCATATAATATATATATTTATACATAATCTACAAAATTAACTAAACGCAATATATAATATAGCAGTCTAATATACATCAAGGAATTGTCAGGATCAGATAGATTTGTATGATTTATATTATACGTTCTTAAAAGTATCATATTATCTAACCTTTAATATAAACATTGTATACTTGATATACATAATATACATATTTATCAAAATACTATCTAATGAACATAAATTGAAATTGTATTACTTGTATTTGACGTGTGTGCCTACATAAATATATATATATATTTATGCATATATATCGTAGATAAATATAATATGAGAGCTGTATGATATATCACACGTTCATGCATGCCCATAACTAGTCGGTGAATTAAAATTTATAATTAATTTATTAGACATTCACAGATAGTATAATATATTTTATTCATAACGCTATAAAATGTAAAAAAACGGTTAATTATCGCGTACAATACAATTTATGTCTGTAAAAAGAGGCGGATTAGCCCGGGAGAAAATGCGGATGTTTGTCAACCGGCGAAAAAATTACTTTTAAAATATACCATTATTATGATGTCAATAACAGTAATTATTAACCGTAACATAAACACTAAAATATAACACTAAATATAGTCAAATACGTAATATTATGATAAAACTGTGCATTTGCTTATATATTACCATTACTTTTGAAACGAAGAAAACGAAATTTGTTTTTTTCCTATGGATTTATTTTCCGCGAATGTTTTTTTTCGTGTTAATATCTTATGAAACAATTTGATATATGAAACCACGAGCAACTATGAACTCTCCCGAACTTATCTTTATCCACGCTATGTATGTAATTTTAAAATACTAAACTAATACGATTTAAGTTGTTTTTATTTTTTGATGTATGAATATAAATCTGAAATTAACAAGTTTGCGTCTTGTAACTTTAAATTAAATTTATTCAGTAACTAATTCATATCAACTAGAAAAGCTAGTTTCCATAACCATGAAAAATTAGTTAACTCAGGCACAACACGCCTTTTCTCTGTCATAAATATGTCAATTTCTGAATGCAGATGATATTACCTCGGCTGAGCCAACAAACTTCACAATGGTAGGGAATACATAGGTACTCACTTTCAATTTCAGTGAGAAAATTCTTAAACTGACGGTGGCTGAGAGCACTTTTTCGAATAAAATTTACAATCTACATAATTATATTCATAACTTCAGATATTGGGGCACTTTTTCCACACAAAGCTTGCTGGTGGATAATGCAGTGAATTGTCAATGGTACTGTTACTCCAGTTTCCAAAACAGTTTTACAAACATTTTCAGTAAGACCTTTTAAAATTCCACATATGTTGCACTCTCCATTAGTAGTCACACCTTTCAAAATTTTAAAATCAAGTTTCAAAGTAGAAATAGTTTCTTTTACCTTTAGAAAAATTTCGTTACCAATAAATGTATCTTGCATTGTGTGGACGGCGGCCAATTCTTCTGTTATTTCAAAAGCTTCACTGACTTCGCGGATGAATAAAAGCACTTAAGCAGAGTCTGTGGAGTCTGCGGAGCCTATAGATTCACCCAAGGCAATTAAGATACATTTAAAACTTTTAACGAAATCGTTTAACTGACGAACGATGTCATTGCCAAGGTCTGTGGTACGTAGCGCGATTGTATTTACTGACAAGCTAATAGCGGTGATTAAAGACATTTTATCAGGACAAATCTCTTCAACTGTCTTCAAAATACACTCCTTTACAATTTCATCATCGATAAAAGGTTTTCCAGCTATCGCTAGAGTGTGAGCTACATGAAAACTTGCTTTTAAAACAGACTAATTTTGACGGGACTGATTTATAAAAATTGAATGTTGAGCTAACAAATTTTGTTTTGAACCTTCAAACTTATCGGATCGTAGTTTACCAGTCAGCTATATATAGATGCGTGCTTGGTTTCAAAATGTCTACGAATATTATATTCTTTAAAAACGGCAACCTTTTCCTTACAATTGACGCAATGTTATTTTGTTCGATGAAGAAGTAATCATGATTCCATTTTTCGTTTAAACACGGAACTTATTATCGACGTTCTGTCTTTTATTTTAATTAATTGTTCACGATAGACGGAGTATAAACTTCGACGAGTAAATTTCGTCAGATGTCGGTAAGCACACACAAACGGAGTATAGCTATAACGTCTGAAAATTTATATAAAATCTAAAATTTCGTCTGACATAGTAGTTCGAACGAACAAAAAAACAACAACCGAACCTGTATACACACAGACTCGTAGAATTTTACGCGGCGGCTAGGTCATTGTTAATTTTTTCATTATACTGCAAATCTGTGGTGGTTGGTGAGGTGGTGCCGCTGATGGCTCTATGCGGACGGGGGTAATAACAACACCACGCGACGTGCGACTTATACACACACATAAACTGCGACCGTTATCTCGTCCGATCGCAGTGTAATGATTGTAGTATACATGTGTTAGCGCACTATTTGAATTTGAACCGGTGTACAGAAAACTCATATTTAAACCATTTATTTTATTGTTTTATTATTTTCTTTTTAGTGAAAATTAATATATTTAATACTAATATATTTTAAAAATATTAGTAAACTTGTTGAGCCGGTTTGAAAATCTTGATGGGCCATAGGTTAGAGACCCCTGACTATACTTTTGTTATTGACACTGTACAGATTCGATGTTACGCTCTTGAAATGTGAATATTAAACATTAATAAAACCATAAAACCAGTGATGGAGTCGGCCAAAAACCCCGAGAGATTATTATACACACAATAGTTTTGAAAAGTTCAAATACATCTTAACGTTACACGATTGATTTTAATTACGAAATTTGAGCATTGATTTATATACAGATAAAACATCTAAAATACATGTTTTGAAAACTTTTTAATTTTTTGAAAATTCGTTCGATAAAATATACTGCTTTAATTCACCAACATTCGACAAATCACATGTGTTTCTATGAAAATGTCAGATTTCTTACGGAGCCTATACACACACACACACACACACACACACACATTGTTAACCTTAAATAATACGAACGAGCTAAAATTACAATGTAAAAAAGAAAAACGACATACATAAACAAAAGCAACTTCCGAGAAAATTTTTAATTAAACTTGCGAATTAAACATACAAACCAATTATGAACTCATACAAAAATACGTTACGTCGTACTCTTAGTAGGTACTCTATATTTTATTAAACAGGAACTTCTACGAACATAATACCAGAGTATTAACACGCAGTAACTGACGAAAAAGCGCATATTGGTGTTGACATTTATGTTTGTATACATTAATGTAACAGTAAAAGAATTTTCAGACTGTCGTCGAAAATGAATGTGACCTACTTACTACGTCGCCTATAATATTTTTAAACATAATTCCAAACTGATACGTATTAAAATATTACAACCACTATTTTCAACATAAAAAAGTGATTAGTTTCCGAAAATTAAATATTCATATAATGTTTCTTGTACATTTATTTTTGAATACGAATCCGATAAAAAAACGGTTTGTTTAGGTGCCTTCGAAGTAGTTCGTTAAACATAGGAAATATGTTGTTTCGAATTACGAGTTTGAGTATACGAGATTCCATGTAACGTTAATATGTTTTAATAAAAACACACGTATGACTCGGTGTTTGTTTTTATAGTTAACAGATATCTGACGAGAAAAACCAACACCAATTGAACAATTGAATAACAAAATACACAAGAAATCTAGAAATTGTGTAATAGACAAACAATTACGAGAAACGACCGATTGTTAATAACGTATAAACCTTATGGATTACACATATTACATGGATGGCACAGAAAATGCAAAACCTGTGATAATATAATGTAATGCGAATGCGTGCATTGATCCAAAGAACCATAATGTTGAATACAAGTCTTACGAAATGATTGTCAATAATCGTTGACAACACGAAGGACGTTTATAGACAGTTGACGAGATAACAAATAATAACGTCGGTTCAGAGCAACACGTTCGACGACGGCCAGTGACCATCTCGTCAATAAAATAATTAACAACATTTCAAAACCATATCCATTATCGTCAGATGTAATTTATATTCTAAACTCGGGAAACTTCCAGCCATAAGTACGTATATATAAAATAAACAAAATTCCGCGTAGTCAAGACACTACACAACACTACTATCGAGGGCTAATATAATTTGCAAAGTGTCAAACTGTTTTGATGATGTGTACGCTAAACCGTTTAGAAACAATAATAATAACAGTTAACATTAAAAATAACGCGAGGTACATATTTATTCACGCGTTTAGCATAATATACACGTGTACAATGAAAAAAAAAACGACCGTTTCTGTTCGTTATATATATAATATGACAAGTACATTGTTCATAAAAATATCGTATTCTGTTCAAATCCGGAACATATATTTCAGGACACATACAACAATATTTCTCCTGTTCGACGTTACGTTGCAATGTGGAAATTTCCCGACAAAAGCCAAAAGTTACTTTCGATGTTCTTTCAAAGAGACAAATGTAAATTTGTTTATGGCCCACTACAGTTCAGTGCACTTAAAAGGATAAAGTCCTTTTAAAAGCTTTGTATTGAAATATATCTGAATATAAAATAAAAACAAAGGTAAAGCCGAAAAATAATAAATTTCACAATTTCAAATATCCGTATGGCCCGTAATAGAGAATTGATTGTTATTTTTATTTTATTTTTTTTTGCCAATAAAATATACATTATACATTTTTCGACGGAATACGATTTTAAATTATATTACAATATTTTACGGTGTTCTTCAAATATGATTTTAAAACAGTAAATTCAAACAAACATCGTATACAGTAGCGTATTTTGGGGGTTCCCTCCACGTATAAACAGCCCCGACTTAAAAAATAACTTTGTTTAATTTATCATTACTACTTTATTGTTACGAGTAACATAAAAAATATCTATAATAACCAACTGTGCTGTGGTAAGCATCGGAACTCTTGAGGCCATTGATTTCATTATTTGAAGAGATGCCTTCAAAAGAGACAAAGGAAAACACATTATTTTCCATCGGATAGGCAATTTTCAGAATGTGTTTGACTTGTGTGTCGTTGTATGAAAAGTAAATGATTATTTGTAAGAGTGTATCGCGAACCTAACTCCTACCCGCGTGAATGTGCGTACATGTCAATCAATTGAAAGAGTTTGATAATTGTGTGCACATAGCGCGATGATTTAGACCTAAGAACTAGACAACAAACTTCAACGGCTTAAAAGGAACCGAATTTAATTTTGAAAAAGATGTAAGCTCATCGACCATTTTATAGGTTATTGTACGAGTAGATTTGTGATTTTAATCATATCATATTTTTTTTCTAGTATATTTGAACTAATATTCAAAATTGTAAAAATTAATACCATTTTTTTAAAATAGTTTTAATTTAAATATTAAAAATTGATTGCTACAATAACTTAGAAAAAAGGCTAATAAATTATTTTTTTCAAAATTAAATTAAATTCACTTTAAGTAGTTAAAATTTTGTCTAACTTGTATGTATGATGTGGTACAAAAAACACATTATTTCTGATTATTTTAAGTAAATAGATATTATACAACTATTTATTATTGTTGTAGGCCAAATTCACACTCATGATAAGAAAAAGTGCTTTCGACGATTTAGACGTAAAATACGTCTCTTATTTGTGTTTACGTTTTGTACGAATACAATATGTATGGTAACTACCAACCTATCGTTTAAATTGTCGTTCATAGTTTTGCTTTAGTGAAAACTTAACTTTTACAATAATTTTAGTTATTATAACCTTATGGGTATATTATGCCGAATACTAGTTATGTTAAATATATTGTTGAATGTACGCCTATTCAATTGAAAGAACACAAGATTCGCCTTAAAAATATGCATATAATATATTATATATAATAAACGTCATTTAAGAAATCTATAAGAGGTGTAAGGTACTCCGCTCCTCACGAACGTTTAGGATCCATAAATATGATCTATACCCCCCGAAAAATTGCTTGAAGTACGCCATTGGTCATATAACATAATAATCAGACATTTCTGGACAGAACTTCAAAGGTTTCATTAAAAAACAACAATTATAAACTAAAAATTAAACGCAATTAATTTTATACGATGACTTCTTATAAATACTATAAATTAGGTAATGCTTTATAATTGAATGAACAGAAACATTTTTGGTTCAAGCTGAATATGTTTTAATGCACTACAATGTGTAATAATAATAATAATAATAAATAATGTAATAATAAATAACAACTAATATGTTTGACATGATTTTCTTTTTTTTTTAGTACCATAAGAAAAATTAAACGTTCGTATATTTCGTGTGATGTTGATGTCGTGTATATATAAATGACAAATACTCGTAAATTTCACAACACAAAGATACTTCCTAACAACGGTTCCATTAATATTTTAAACGAATGTCAGTACAATAACGAAACTAAACAAAATTGAATATAAAAGTGTCTAGTTGAAATATAATGTATTTTATTTTACACATATACCCATGTATCGACATAAATTCAAATAAATATTAATCTTAACAGGATTTTACTATTAGTTTTTAGCTTGCTAAAAGTATTTTTAAATATTTATATCGGGAATGCATTTTACCGGAAAATTACGTTAACCTAGTTAAACCATTCTCTTTTTCTTAAAATCGGTAACACACTTACTGCCCGGAAAGCCATTAAGCAATACTTTAGGCAAATAAACAAATAAATAAACCTACAATATATTAACCCAATGCGAAAATATGTCAGTTGTTTTATTGTTAGAATAAAGAAAATTTTAATGTTAAATTACAGCTATTTTTCTTGTATAGAATGCATATCCGGGAGCTGGGCACATTGTTTTCAAACACAGTATTTTCTACATAAAGTAGGCAATTATATTTTCGAGTACATCACTTCAAAGATCGTGTTAAGTATGATAATTTCTAAGTCTGCAAATCATTAATCATATTATTGAAAGTGATACTCGAAATACAATGAGTGGCCGCTAAATTCTTTAAAAAGTTTATTGCGTTTTCCTCATCAGATAATAGACGTTTTCAATTCGACCTACCAAATGGTTAATTTATTATGTTATGTAAAATATTTTTACTACCATAAAAAACAATATTAATTATTATTATCAGAAGTAAAAATAAAATTTAAACTTGTGATTTTTGTTGATAACAAAAATCGATAAAGTATTAAAAATACTTAAATCGATAACTTTTTATTCAGATTGCGAGTACATATTATACAAATATTTGTATTTCCGACAAAAAGCTTAAAAAAAAGACATACGTGATTTTAAATTTATGCTTTTTTAAAAAACTATACAGTACTTAATAATAACGACAATAGATACTAATGGTATTCTAAGGTATAGTGAATTCGTAAACAAATCTTGCGTTATTCTAGCGATTTCCCTGAGTCGTTTTCTTTTGTCACGTTCGGGTGACGAAAGCTTTTATCGAAGATTTCACTTGGACGTACCTGAACCCGGTGGCTGCCTAACGAGGACGGCGGATAACTTAAACGTAATATAGCTCGTATATATTATTACGGCACGCACATATTTCGACTATTTTCATCCGCGTCTGTACCGCCCCACAGTGGTCGATGGCGAGCGATACAGCATTTAGCTTTTGTGAAATATTATATTATTAACGGCAATGGTGGTGGCGTACAAATTCCATAAACCTTCATCGTCTTTCGATATATTATTCATACACAGTATGTGCGCGTGTGTATTGTTTATAACTACCGAACAACAGAAATGTGTACGGAAGATTTAAAAAAAAAATATATATTATTCGGAATTTTATTTTATGCGTATACCTACGATACATAGCTGAAAAGCAAAACAGAATTAATAATATTGAGAAGAAAAAACTCGGAAGATGTATTCCCGCGGGAAAATCGAATTATATTATAGAATTACTTTGACATCAGTGAAAACACGTGTATCTATTCCGAGAGTGCTCCGACTTATGCAATTATTATTCCGACGAAATAATATACAAACAGTTCCAACAAGCAGTAGTTCACGTGTACAGTTTCATTACTTCGATAAAGTCCTAACCTATTTCTCAATCATTCTTTATATCGTTCTTTCTTATAAATTCGTGTCTCCTTTATACACTCTATAATCGTCAAGATCAGCTCACACGTGACCACTGCCGACCCACGTCTTATTATAAGTCCCTTGTCCATCTCACGTTCCGCCGAAATACCTATTTCTGTTTCATCTAACTTGGTTACGCATTCGATTTCCCGTTTTACTCAGCGCTGTGACAGTCCTCTTGACGTCATATACAATCTTTACGGCCATTTCGTTTGCTATACCATAAAACCCCATTTAAGGATTCACCGCCTCACACTTAAACGTCTAATATTTTCAATCGGCTCTATATTATGAAATTATTTAATATTTGTAATCTTATAATTGTGTTATGAATTTAACTAAAAATATAGTTAATATTTACATACTAGATGTATGTACATATATACTTGTACATACAACGAATAAATAATTGTTTTCGAAAAACTGAGCAAAACATTGTTTATTATTTGTAATTTTTCAAAATTCAAAACTTCACACATTTAAAAAGAGTGATAGCAAATTGTTTTTTTAAGTACTATTAAAATATAACACGTATACGATTATAATACATTTTCAGCTCTTAAGTACAATAATTAAACATGTAAAACCCAAATATGTTGACAATTTGAAAGGCTTTTTTTGCAAGTTTTTAGTAGATTTCCGTATACAAAAGAAAATTGTTGAGAAAATTAAAAAAATGTGTCAAATAAAATACCAACAAGATACAGTTTACAATCATAGGTATATGATTGTACTTATATATATATATAGCAATAAGTGGTATTACATATACAAAACAGAACACTGCTTTCCGTAGCTCTAAAAAAATATATTTTACTGATGTTTTAATTACAGATTATCTCGACTTACTTTTTGTCTTTTTATAATATAGTACAAAAAAGGTAAACATTTATTTATATAATTTTCTACTTCTAATAAAACTCGCAGATAAATTTTAACTAATTAATTATTTTTGTTTCACTATTTCATTTTTTAATTAGATCCAAATATATATATATATATTTTATATACATTTATAAAAACCAGGAAATAAAAATAATTATTTTGACAATTAAAATAATATGTCCTTAGTTCAAATATATTTCTAATATAACATTTGTTTTGAGGTTAACTTTTTTTATTGAGAAAAAAATTGGTAAAAACATAACAATTGGTATGAACAGTAACAGTATATATATATATGGATCTCATTTAAAAATAAAATATTTGAACAAAAATAATTAATTAGTTAAGATTTATAAATATAAATATATATATATATATACATGTGTGTGTGTGTGCGTATGTATGCATATTTGACAGACTTAAAAATTTAATCCTCTTAGGAAATAATGTGACAATGTACTTCTGGCAAATTATTAACAGTGTACTAAAAACGGTGTGGAAATCATTTTGTTAAAATATTCGTCTAAATCTAAAAATATTAGAAATCGCGTAATCGTTAGATATAAATGTTAAATGAACGTATTTATTACTAATCAATTCGACATATAAATATGCGTATGCAGAAAATTTGTGTTTCGTTTATTTAATAATATCTGCACACTACCTATATATAAATAATATTATATGTTTTAAATGAACAATTATAAATATATATATATATATATATATATATATATATATTTTGTTAATTAACACTTGTATTATTATAATATATTAATACAACTTTGTGTAACTTCCGGAAATGTTTTCAATTAAATATTTTAACGATTTCTACGATAAAATTTGAACTTTCGTTTATGATCGGTGTATGTTTTGTCAGTGGTTAGTTAAATATTCAAATCCCATCTATTTGTTTTCGCAGAATTTGACCACAAGCACTAGCTGTATCATTCATTAGCCGCGTTAAGTCCGTATAGATTCTAATGCACATTCCAAGAAGACCGGTAACTCCTTGGAATTTTGAAAATTACAAATTCATTTTAACTATTCATATACTTTTAACTTTTAACTATTTAAAATTCAAACCCACCGGCATTTAATTATTTTATCATTTAACATTTTAATTTAAGCCACTGATGTAGTATTTGCATATTAAATACATTATTTAGTTTATACTAATTACACACTAATAATATCTATAAATAATATGTACACTATGAGTTGTATATACAAAATACACGCTAATATCATAACGATGACGATATTAAACTATTGTCTATATTAGCGAATAGGAATATAAGATGTAAATCATCTACGGCTGTATGAAAATATAATTATGTAATGGTTTATAATGAAAGTTTAAATTTCTTCTAAATTTCATTCTAATTATGAATCATGTATTTTTCAACGACAAAATGAAAAAGACGAATTCGTTTGAATCCGTTCTAGTTCTTTGGGTCTTCGTATTATTACGAACTTTCCACCACAAAGAAAATGTAAATATTTCTATTCGCATAACGTCTCAAGCCGACTGTTTCCTTTATGTTTTTACTTGATTGTTTGTAAGTGTGATAGTAGGTGTATATAACGAAAATAATTATTACACCTTTCAGCACATACTTGGATTATTGTTCTGCGTTAAGCGTTCCAGAAAATAATGGTTATACACCTTATGCGTATGCTTTTGGATTTTTTTTCGTTTAAAAAATATTATACGAACCCTATTATTATTTTAAAATGACTCTTGAAAAAAACGTTTAGATAAGTAAAGAATAAAGATTACCGACAACTATTCTACATGTAATTTAAAAATAAAATTGCAGGCTACATAAAAACTGACAGCATTTTTGAAACGTTTATCTACAAATAAGTTCTACCATACAATAATGATATACGTATCAAAACAATTTTTTTTAAAATAACTAAATATTATATTTTCAACAAAAAACTAAGCTTTTAATATACAAACAAATATAACTATTGTAAGTACATTTAAAATAACGTTAATATAGTATCCGAAATTTTAATTTTGAACAAACAATATAAAAACGATTTGTATGAATGTTGTAAGAGGTTAACATTGTTTTATTTTTATTTTTTGTTTTTTTACGGAACGTTTACATTTCAAAGCACTTAGTAATTTAAACAAATTTTTATTCGTCGATAAAACGCAATTTCAGAATAGAATGTTGTTGACGTCGTAATGTGTTAGTAAATTCAGTAAATGAATAGGTACGTCCTTAAATACGTACATTTTTTAACATGCATTTGTTTACTTATGATATATATAACCAAATCTATTTCTATCTCTCAATGTCCAAAACGATATGAAATATATTTTTTGTAAAAATATATTTTTTTTGTGTCTTACCAGTATCCTTCATATTATTATTGAGAACTTCGTAACCTAGGTTCAAATATTTAGAACCGATTGACTATATATAATCGTGACATTAACAGAACATTTTCTTTTCGTATATACATACTATTTTCAATAACCAAAACTGTCCGTTTAAACGTCAAAAACTAAATTTATAAATGTATTACATTTTCGCCGAATTTAAACCAAATAACTTTAACTATAAGTTTTCTATTTAGAAGAAATATATTTTATAAATGTATATTAGTGTACTGTTTTAGATTCTGAATAAAGCGAAAAATGTAATGTCCTATTTCATCGAATACGATCGTTTAAAAATTCGTAATTAAGAACATGCACATTAAATACGAGCATTACACATTTTCAACCAATCAACCTTCGCTTCAATCAGTATTTCTAGTATAATATGTATTTAATTGGAATTACGATTCATAAATTAAATAAAATAATGTATACGTTTTCACCATATAATTAAATTTCACTTAGTTTTTTATACAAATACTAGATTTTCATTCCCGAAACACTCGAGATAAAGCAATTCAAATCAGTAATAATAATAAATTTATGCCACCGAATAAAACGCAAAATCGTGAAAATCAAAAAGTTTCAATAATTAACATGTTATTTTTACGTTCATTGTTTTGTAACGGACTGAAAGTTTTCGACCAATAAAAATTATTGGAACAGCTTTGCAACAAAATTATCACTAAGATATATAAATACGTAGAAATGAAAACACTTTAACGTTCTCTAAACGAAAACTATACGTATATTCTATACGAATTTCAAATGTTGCGTTTTCTAAACGTCACATATTATCCGATTAGTGCGACCGTCTGTAAGACCTTTAATTGAAAAATTATGCGTCGCGTTCAATTTTTGAACCGATACACGAATTATATATATTATTATACTTTTGCAGAAAACTGTATAAATATTATACATTGTGTATATAATATATATATACATAATATCCATACGCGGTATTAACGATCCAACACGAACCCCTTTGACGTCCGAACCAGTGGCGGATTTAACGGAAAGGGAACGGACATGTTATTGAAATCGTGTAAAACGAAAACTGAAACAAGCATATCATTCCTAAAAGTCTAAACATGTTAGAATGCTAAACGAAACTATATTAAAAATAATCAATTCAAGACGCAGAGTGTCCCACAGAGATCTGACAATAACTATTGTTCCGTTCAATATTTTTAAGTTTTTTTTTCGTATAATAAGTAAAATCCTGCGATACAATTATTGCGTTTTAGATTTTTGGATTTTATCACAATTAAAACTAAAAACTTTTGTTTAAAAAATCCGAAATACACATGACACTAATTTGTCAAAAAAAATTATTTGTGCTAGAAATTCGTATTAAAGATTAGTGTTGATTTTCTAGATTCTTTTTTAACGTTTGCATTGCATTTCAAATTGTAAGTAGAATATTATAACTGTATAAAACAAAACTTAATAAAAAAAAATATTATTACTATATTTTATCAATGGTAAAATGTAATTATGAGTTATCCTACAATAAAATATCAACATAATGTTATGAGTGTACGAATTTTGTTATTCTAATAAAATAATAAAATTTAAAACATGTATTGCAACGTTTGGGCCCTTTTTTGTTTTTTATTTTGTAATACCGTCACCGGTCAAAACCCATTGTGACTTGAGGACGTCGTCGTCGCCGTCACGGTCGCCGTTTAATGCCATTAAACGTTACGAAGATTGAGATTCGCGAACGCAATTATCGAACGTCGACAACGCCAAGAAAAATAACTGCGACACCGTACATAGTACATTGTATACTGTACGACGGAAACAATATAATGTTACGCGTTAATCTGTTAACGATGTTATTACAGCGATTTAACAAAGCGCGACGGGTACAGTGTATATGCGTTATGTACGCGTGGTGTTTGTCGTTCATACGTCATGCAGCTCATATATTACGATGTTGCGGCGGACGTAATTGTCGGCGATAGCGGAGGATTGCTCTGCTGCAGACGAAAGCGTGCGTCTTCCCGACTCTTCGAATTCAATCAAATGTTTTCGTATTCTTTTTGCTATCTGTGTTTTATAATTGTAATAATATTACTGATATCTATCATAAAATAATCAATCGTATTAAAAAAAAGAACAAAAATGTATCTAAATCGAAATTGATTCCAATACACGTTTCGTTCCTTATCGTCACAGAAACGTAATAAAATAAGTTTCGATTCTCGCTGTCTTTCTGTCTATAACATACACGTATATACGAATTAGCCGACGGTGATGCATTGATAATACGGACGTATGCGCGCGCGTTAATAAGAGAATTTTTTGTGCGGCAGGCAGAAATGCCTCAAATGTGTGGCAGTGGCGGTAGCGGCGGCGGTGGCGTGTTGATACGGCGGGGACGTTAACGGTGCGGTCGCGGGACGACGGGACGGGAGAAATCGCGCGAAACGTAGTTGTTCGCGAAATCTGATCGCCGTCCGCTCCGCCGGCAATAGGCCCGGATTACCGTGAAGAGATGAGATTACGGTTTGGCCCATTTAACTCTCCGGGTGTGCCGCAGGCGCACTGTTTATCGGCAATAATATCCTCCCTCCCCGCTTATCTCGCTTTCGGGCAGCCGAACATTTTTATTCGGTCGTTTCGCGATTTATTTCGTTTTTATATATTATATTCGTTTGGGGGCGCGAACCACCCGTGCCGCTTCGCAGGTGCGCGTGTATATAGACGAGAGGAATAACCTTTCTATCTTCGGAATCGGTCGCGTATCGTACCCCTCCACCACCTCTTCGCACTCTGTTTCCTTTACCTGTATCGTACATTCACCTCGTTACCGCGTGAGCCGGAGAAACACCGGGGCAGAGAACACAAATCTAAAACGGTAGACATGAATGTCGTGAGCCAAAATACTTTGTGCTGCGAGAGGACGAAAAAATATATTTAGTCGTAAAAAATACATCCCACACGTAACATGTGCAATACCAGTGTAGCAATGATAGTGCTCACGAAATACGAGTTTTGAACGAAAACAACGCACAGATTATGTTCTCTTTTTTATCAACGAACTAAACTAAATGAATCGTTGTTCGGTTTTCCGATCGTGGCATTTTTGCGATTTTCAACTGAAATAATTGAATTGTCTGTATTAGGAAAATATCCGAACTTCAAAACTGTTTTTGCCAACAACATAAATGATACACCCAAACCCGGTCGTTGCATACTAAACGCAACAGCCGACCGGCAATGTCATTTTTGCGTATTACTGGCAATTCGTTGAAAACGTAGGACGGTGGTAAAGAATGCGCAGCGCTATGCGTTCTCTCGTCGGACCTATTCGATCAGCGCGCTGATTTAGACGCGCCGATACCAAGTCATGTCTTGTCGAACTTGATTTTTAAAACATGACTATAATTGTTTTTGGCAAAACTGCCAACACATATGTTATGCAAATGTTCACTTCAGCATCCGGTACACTTCATATTGAGCAGTTTAAATACAAACTCTTCTTTTTTTTCTTTGTCGCTTAAGTTTCGAACACTGAATTTTTAATATTAAATCAATGCTACACGAACGTTACTTAAAAGTCCTACGATAATAAATATTCACGAATCATGAAAATGTTTAAAATATTTTAATCCCACGACGAATCGTTTGAAACCATAGAAAGTGACGATATATTCATTCATTCACAGTAAATAATCTTTATATGAAATTGGCGATCCACTGTGACGTGATGGGTTTATATAAACAATTGTACAAGAGTCATTTATGTATGGAATTATATGTGATACTGCAGAAATATTTATTCCAAAGTACGAAAGTCTAATCAAGCACGTTATAATCCATCGTTAGCCATTTAAACTACTACAGATCTTGCGATTATTAAACATTTCAAAAACCCAATAGTTTAATGTTGTTTTAATTCCATTATCCATAAAACAATTTTATACTAAATTGCTATTATACAATTTTTATAACTTCTATGGATTCCACACAAATGCGTATATCCTTCATAGAGTACAAAATTGTGAAATAAAATACATTTCATGATCAATTTAACGGTAACGTTAGACAATAACTCTACAACTATATAGTTTATTATATATACATATATATATACATAATAAAATAAAAACAAATATAGCGTTATGACCGATGAATAAACAAAAAATAAAATTCTGTTTAACGTATAATGTAAGTAAATATTAATTTCACAACCAACTTATAACTACTATTATTAAAAATAAATAAATAAAAGTTAAAGATGATTGCTTGCATATTGAATATTTCAGAATTTTTGTATTTTTCTACTCAGTTTAAATTTGTTTAATCTACTACTACCATATATATTTTAATGAAATATATCCATCGCTTGATATTTGAAATGTTTATTATCATTTTATTTTATTTTTCACTTAATTGCCTCAACTACAACTCATCGGTTTTCCATTTAATGTATTTACTTTCTTATACATTAATACGTAGTTCCCTATCGTTTAACAATACTGTATATAATATACTGAAAATAAACCCATTTTCAAAGTAAATACTTATTCACTGGACTATAAAAATATCGTAATCGTTTATCATAAACTTTTTATGATTACTCAAATATATTTATTGATCTATCATTACTTGTTTTAGTCAATTCTATTTCTACTGTTTTTATTAATGTAATTATTATTATTATTATTATTATTATTATTATTATTATTATTATTATTATTATTATTAGTATTATTATTATTATTATTATTATTATTATTATTTTATTATTATTATTATTATTATAATTATAATTATTATTGTTATTATTATTGTTTATAAACAAACTTCTAAATGTTCATAAACATAACGAAATTAGGTTAGGTTAGCTACATATATTTCATTAATTAATCTTCATTCTCTTTAAATAAGTACAAATAAATTATTAATAATAACTAATTTTTAATTCATTTTTTTTAAGTTTTAAATATATGATTTTATTTGAAATAATAATTCTCTATTTAAAATTGCTTGTTTTCAGATAGGGAGAATATAATGAACGTTGAATATTAAAAAACATTTGTTCATTTTATGTACACTATAAATGTTAACAAAATAATTCTAAATCAATGTTTTAAATGAAAAATACTACATTTAAGTACAAAATCAGTTTATTTCGTTCAATAGACTATATAAATATATACATATATAATTATTTATTATATTTAAATGCGAAAAGTATTGATTTTAATTTTCTTAGAAAAGTATAATGAACTAAATAAACGATTTTAATTGTTAAAAAACTTTTATTATAGTCTTATGTTTTGAATATTGAATTAACTATAAATTCGTTAGTTCATTTTAATTTTATTGACTCGGTCCATTCAGCTGAACGAATCATTAGCTCTTTATAACATAAACAAAAAATGACAAAAAAAAATGTTCGTATCAACTTAATATAAATATCAAAATGAATTTTTCCTTTTCATGCTAAAGTAACAAGCATAGATTAATATGTATATTTACTCAATTTATAAAATAAAATTTAATATTTATAGCCTGTTATACTATATGTAGTATATACGTGAAAATAGTGAATAAGAACTCTGCATTACCAACCAAATAATTAATCTACGAAAAAATTTGAAAACAAAACAATGTAACTAATATCAAAAATAAATAACGTTTTGTAATAAACAATTGTTAAAAAATTAGTTAACACAAAACTAAAATTGTTATTATCATTATTATTATTATTATTATTATTATTATCATTATTATATTATTATTATATTATTATTATTATTATTATTATTATTATTATTATTATATTATTATTATTATTATTATTATTATTATTATTATTATTATTATTATTATTATTATTATTATTATTATTATTATTATTATTATTATTATTATTATTATTATTATTATTATTATTATTATTATTATTATTATTATTATTATTATTATTATTATTATTATTATTATTATTATTATTATTATTATTATTATTATTATTATTATTATTATTATTATTATTATTATTATTATATTATTATTATTATTATTATTATTATTATTATTATTATTATTATTATTATTATTATTATTACAAAGTGACTACAAAAATAAATCTGTTGTATAAAATGTGTTAACTTCAAACAGATGTTTTTAGAACAATCATTATGAAGTGGATATTGAAAAATTCTTAGAAATATGATGAAATTTAGACAATAAGATGTACACTAAAACTCTTTATGTGTAAACAGCGTATACACAATATACACATATTTCTTCTTAAAAAATGTGCGTATTTATTATAACAAAACTATAACTAAATAATAGATATTTTCCCTTTAATTCAAATTCACAAAATAAAAAACAAAAGGCTTTCAGTAACACCAATCTTCAAAAACCAAAATATTTAATTTAACATTCTATAAACTAAAACTATAATAATTTCTAAACGAGAATTTAACATATTTTAGTACAACACACATATGAAAAGCAATATGAGTTCAATATCAATAACACTCAAACTCATAAAATCATAATGGCACATTGAGATTAAATTAACTTTTGTTATTTGCTAGTTGTCAGTTTTTCTTTAACATTTTTACCTTCATAAATATTAACAGAACCTACAGAATAATAACTAAAAAATAATTGACATTATTTTACAATTAAAAAAAAAATGATTTGTTTAAAATTAAAATGTGTTAAACGTTTCAATTTTAAGACTCTTATTCTAATGACAAATTAATGAAAAATAATAAGTTCATTGTCCACAATACATCAAACGCATTTTATTGTATATTGATGCCAATGTTTAGTAGTTGTACTCAAGATTAATTAGTTAATTAAAAATACTGTAAGATTTTAAAATAAATGCATTTCAAATTAAACAATTTTTTTAAATTATTATTTGTATATTTTTGACGTAATAAGGTAATATTATTTTCTGAAACTTAAAATATAATTCCCAGTTAGTCTTTATTTCAATTTTTATATAAAATATGAAAAGCTTTCATGTTCTATTTGTAATCTTTTTCAATTCCTTGATTAAAATAATGTATAACTTTTGAAAGAATAATTAGCATAATGTACTTACAAACTAATTAGGTCTAATATTAACTAATACTAATGCAAAAAATAGTTACACTATACTAAAAAACAAACAATTTAATAAAAGACTTTATAGGTTATGATATAAATAAATATTTCTATCAGGTGCCAAGATCATCTTATGACACTCAAATTCAAGTTAAATATTTGTTTCTTCCAACTTATACTCGTATAACCTTCACTTTAAAAGGTGAACAATTTAATTTAGATAAATTATTTTCAAAAATAATAATACAAAACAATAATTATTTATTTAAAATGTGTTTATATACGAGTATTTTGTATTTATTTCACTATACTTTTAAATTATATGTAATATGTTATAATAATATTTTTAAGCTATATAGCTATATAAAAAATACAACTAAAATAAAATACATTATTTTACTAAGGTTGATTTTTTTACTTACTCCAAAGAAGTATGTTTATATAACTTAAAATACATTAAGCATGTTTATACACACAAGAACAAGGCAAATATCTACATTACTTAGAGATAATATATTATTTAAGTAATATTACAGATATTAAAAATAGAAATAAAATATGTAATAATTTCTATAGAATTATTTTCACAAAAACTCATAGTAGTAATAATAATAATAATAATAATAATAATAATAAAATTAATCTCATATTACCATACAGTTATATGAATATATATTCAATGGGTGATTTTAATATATGATAAAAGCGCCTCTCTATAGATAATAACCAAAAAATAATTACATGTTCAAAAATCGTTTTATGTTCAAATAAAAAAAATATAGTGTAAAAAAGGTTTTTTCATAAAATGCGTTTTAAAGGAATTATTATTATAACGATATAATAACGTGCGTATATATAAGTGATGGTTACGGAAATGGCAAACGTGATCGGGCGAGGGAATAGCAAAAATACGAAAATCCCTTCAAAGAAAAAAAGAAAAAATAAACCATCATGATAATATATCATCGACCACTTGATATGTAGTGTGTGAGTGATGAAAATCAAAGTGAACGCGAAATATATACAATATATACACACCACACTGTACAATGATATAATGTAATAATAAAATAATAATAAAGGAACGCGGGAAAGTGTTCGAGTCGTCGATTATATAATAATAATAATAATAATTTATTATTATTATTATTATATATATATATATATAGTCAATGGACGTCATATATATATATATATATATATTATACATTATACATTATATATATGTATATATATATATATATGTACACATACATAACAGCAGTTATATAGCGCCGCGTGTGTTAACGACACACAAAATAACGATGGCAATGCCATTCTAATCTAATCCGGTGCCAAATTAATTAACACGACGCGTGAGCGAAATGCTCAGTACCATATAGTAGTAGTAGTAATCATGTCGTAGTAGTAGTAGAAAAAGAAGAAGAGTAACGGCGTTGGGGATTATCGCAAGACGCGCGCGGGAACAGATCGGCTAAATAAACGGCTACACAGGTAAAAAATAAAATGCAAAGAAATAAAATGTAGTAAAAATAAAATAAAAAGAGCAAGTCTATTACGAAGAAGTGTATTATTTATTTAGTGTGAATCAGACCGCAGCGGGGAGACCGGAGAAAGGATTTAGGAGTTTAACAACTCCCTTCCTGGATGTTTTTAATTATCAATATCCAAAATGTAAGATTCGATTTGAAATATTTTTTGATATAAAAAAAAACCGCGACAGACCAATACGTTCGATGGGATTCTATTAGTGTATGCACGTTTATCACACTATAACGTACGTAGAGAAGCGAGCGGTCGGCAGCAGATCGCGAAGAGATGATGTGACAAGAGTATATGCGCGTACACCCGCGACACGGGGTTATTTACACTACATTTATATATACATACTATATGCGATGATATTCACATAGGTATGCATGTATATTATATTCTTGATAAAGATTCCTTTTCGAATCCATTGAAACGTACAAAATCAGTTCGGTGAAACATATTAAATGTTTTGCGGAGCGGATTTTTTTACATTTATCCAAAAACATATAATCGTATTAATACTTAAATTTCATCCAAATCGTTTGCATGGAAAAAAAATAATAGAAATCACTAATTTTATAACGAATTTTGCGATATATATATATGTTGTATTATATCACGTACGAATTAATAACAATTAAAATCCATTGTTTTGTTGTAATGCCTTCTTTTCTTTTCTTTTTTTTTGTAAAACTTTTCAATTATCAATTTATAAGTGTAATAAAAAAAATGAAAACTAAAACTTTTGAAGATTAAACTCGAATAAATATATAAAGCCTTAAAATTAAAACACTCAATAGCATTTAATATTGTTTTTTTTTCTTTTTTGTTAAATTTATTAGCATTACCTTTAATTTAAATCACTCGAGAATTCTTAAAATGTATGTTCTAAGTCAATAGATTATAAACAATAATGTATTGTTTAAAGTTGAAAACAAAATACATTAAAAGTTCGATTCTAATATTGATTTTCAAATTAATAATTATTTTTTGAATTCAATTATTTCAATCTAAAGATAAAAAAAAGTTGTAACAATAAGATTGGATAAGTAAGTACTAAGGTGTATTTATTGAAAAGTAAAAACGGCGAGATATTGATTTTATCTAGTCTAACCGAAAGTCTGATTTCGCGAATAATAAGTCGAAAAAACCACAAGTGGAATTCACGTGTTTTCTAAAATATCACTAAGTACGTACAAAGCATATTTCACGCTTTTTCGTTCAACAAGCGAATCTCATATAAAATGAAGCCATCTGTGTACGTATGAATATGACTAGATACTAAATTAAACACGCCGAATAAAACAATATGAGTATGAATGTTGTTACTTACGCGAGCGTAATTCAAACATGCTTATCATCTGCCCCCCGCCTAAATAATTGTTGTCAACCGTTGTTTTCCAGACTGTTGTTACAGAATTGTTAATGGCTAAACGTACGCGAATTATCGGATCGCCTTTGATCATTAAAGAGCAGGAATTACACATATCATTTGTGTATGTATGTACCATTCGCCGTGACTGGTACAAAACTGTTCAGGATAAAATCACATGCACTACCTACGTATATTCGTAATAATTTAAATTTCAAGATGAATACTTGACGGGAAAGGAGGAGGATATAATTTAGTTTCGTATATACGTCCGTGTGTGGTTGGAAAACAAATTTGCACGTAATAAAGACGTCCTTTATACAAATCAGTTTACGGCGGTCGCGATCGTTTATGCTGCTCACCGGTGTTCCGGCGGTTTAATCATATGATATCCATAAACGTGGGTATAACGATGTAACGAACGATACCAAATTAAAATATTAGCGAATTTCGACCTCCTTAGTAAGGATATGTCTTACCGACGGTAAAAATAAAACTTTTTATTTTTGACTAATAAAATTCTATATTATTATTATTTAGAAAAAAACCACAGAGTTCGTATTCAAAACCAGTGTATTGTATATTTGTAACCAATCTGTTTTACAAACTGTACTCATATATTGAACTTTCAAAGGGCGTAGATGAAGACGATTAAATGGCGTACACGTGATTGGAATTTTCTAGTAGGTTATTAATTGTACCCCTTTCCCTCTTTCTATATATATAGCATAGTTTACTATGATGACAGTAACCCATTTAACTTTAGGTAAACTGTTTCCAAAACTAATTTTTAAGGATTTAATCGATAGTACGTATTTTTCTTTTTCCGAAATCAAATATAAACTTTTTATACAATGCCTATAATATTTAAATACCAAAAATTTAGATTTTTCACAATACAAAATTTTCAGTATTTCTTTTTTTTTATCGTAAATCAAATACTTATAGGTATAAAGCCTATTTTTTCTGAACATTGAAAACATCAAATATAATTATTGGCAATCTTTCCGCGTGTCTTTCAATTCTAATGGAATTCTATTCATCTATGACTACGATTAATAGATATGTCTGGAACACACGCACCAAATGTATTGTATAAAATAGTTATTACTTATGAGTTTAAATAGCTATACATTGTATTAAAATAACAATAAAATATATTGTACCTATTTATATTTTATTATCTATAACATATTAGTATAATCCCGTGAATATTATGATTTATCATACACGTTTTATAACATATTATTTTCATGATAAATAAGTATAATTAAGTTTTGATATTGATATAAAATATAAAATATAAGTGCTTAATCTAAATAATTATATTTTGTTTATTTCAATATATATATATATATATATATATACATTTCATTAAATAGTCAAATACATTTGCATGTAAGTACAGAAATGTATTTAACAATACATACAAACATTAATCATTACTTTGATTAAATAAACGACAAAAATCAAATACGTAGTATGTTATGATGTGGTTACTTTCATAAAATAAAAATTACATCATAACAATAGCATATTCCCAAGTATAAATTACTGAAATTGCTAATCATTTGTATTTGATAAATATGATATTATTATCCGTTACACAAAAAAATAATACGAAATGTTATAATTAAAAGTTAAACTCCACATTTCGAATTTTATAAAAAAAATGTCAATAATTTTTTAAACCAATTATTTAGGAGAGGCAATTCTGAAAAATATATAATCTATTAAATTAAATACCAACTTTTATTTTGAAACATACCATTCTGAATTATAAAATAAACAATTATTTGTTAAATTTATAATTCGTAAAACTGAAATTTATTTTCATACATGAACACTAATCAATTTTGTAATACATAACATAAATTAAACATTTGACTAATTAATAAAAGTTTGATGTTATTATTAAATACATATAGGCACTAAAACAAACATTAATCGATTAATTACTATTACGAATAATACAACTACTTGAAATAGTTCGAATATTGTACAACGATTTATTACTATCATATTATTAAGATAACAAACTAACTTCAATGGAATTGTACAAACTGTTATTAAATTTTCGAAGTGTAAAGAAGTAAACTTTATATTAAACATATTATCTATACATTTCTTTTCCAAAATGAAAATCGTCTTTATAAATTTTAATATATTCGGTATTAAATAAAATCATACTAAACACATTTTACGACATAATCAAAATTGTAAACTTATATTTTAAACGAAATTCAAAATTACACATAATTATTATTATTATTATTATTGTTATTAGTATTTTATTATATTATTATTTATTTATTTTTTAGTTATGTCTATAGTAAAAGAACCACAATTGAAAAAAATATATAAACATAAAAAAATGTATTTAACTTATCTAAACAGAATTTTATTTAAAATATTTTTTCAATATTTTTTCAATATAGACAATATATGTGTAATATATACGTAAAACCATAAAAAAATGAATGTACTTAAACTGTTTTTTGTTTATACCTATAATAGTTATACTAAATACGTTATAATTATTAAACAATATTTGTTTTTGGTTTTCAAAAATTATAGAACAAATTCATAATGGATAATAATAAAATATATTAGGGAACCACAGGTGATGGACGTGTTGGTTCAAATGGGTTACTTAAACTGCTATTTTAGTGTTGTATTGTTGTTTTGAAATTGAAAGAAATGACAAATCGTAATGTACTAAAAATGATTCTGAATAGCGATTGTAGTTTTCTATAAATGTATAGCAAAAATAACATGGTCAGGTTAAAATTAGTTAGATACTATAAAAGCTAGATTTTTTTTATAAATAGTTTTATGTATATAAACCAACACCAATATAGTTATCAATTGTTAAACATTGCCTATTATGAATTTTGTATACTGTTTTCAAGTTTAAATGATAATAACAATAATAATAATAATAATTAGGATTTAGTTTTCGAATATCGTGTTACGTTTATTATACATCTTCTGATTTATTCTTTTTGTAAATTATACATAATTGATGAAAAATTCAATTTTTCGTCTTTCACGTTAACAACCTACTGAAAGGATATATTATATTATGAGAAATGATACGACAATGTGATACAAATTTCTACTGTATAATGAAGAATGGTTTAATCGCTAGTCTTACGCTTGAGTCAAATAAAATGTCGTTGATTTTACTATCGAATATATTTTTCAACTTTAACCCATTAAACTGGCCAATTTGCATAGTCTCTTTTAAACAATAGACCATAAGTGCTTCCATCCAGTGCAGCAATATCAAATTCTCGTTTAAGAATTATTTTTCGAAAACTCTGTACTTTAATTAATATTTGAATAACTATAATTTTGTTAAATTTGAGGGAAAGCAAAAAGAACTATCTAAAATTGTAAAATATGTGTCTATATAATTTTAAACACGCAAATAACGTACTAATTAATAAATATAGTGAAATTATCGATCCAGTGGTAACTTCCGGTTTCGATATCGATATATATATATATAAATACGTAAACATATATATATGTGCGTGTGTGTATGTGGGGGTGCATGTTATTAATAATAGCATAGTAATTATTTGTGGACTATTATATAATACATGTAATACACATCATTACAAGATATAGTATTTAATAGTAATAAAGGCCTTTGAAAAATTTACTGAGATTTATGTGTTAAAGTTTACGATATATGTGTTATAGATCCGTTTGTTTATGTTTTTCGAAACGTGCTTTATACAATACTATAACGTTTATGTCACATATAATAATAATAATAATAATAATAATAATATTTATATTTCGCTAAGAGTTTTTTTTTATGAGCTCGTTAATAAAATATCAAAAGAAAACGAGATGTTTTAATGTAAACCACCACGGTTCTCAAAGTCGGAACGAGTTTCTCAGTTTAATTATGCCCACGGTAAATTACCCGTTGCCGGCTATTTTCTCAGAAAGCAATATTCTTCGGGTTTCTTTTAATTTTCGTTTTTTTTTATATTATTATAATTTTTTTTTTATTTGACTATTCTTCCAAATATTGCGTGCTATTCCGCAGATAGCGAAGACACGACATTGGCATCGCAAGTAAGTACAGGTGCCTGTATATCTGCACATGATGCGGCAGGAGCTCCGGGAGATACGAAATCGGTACGGAACGAGTAGAAACAAATTGGAGACGCGTGGACCATAGCTACATACGCGTAGAGAATAAGTACAACGCATTGACAAGCATGTACTATTATTAATCAACGTACCTGCACACTATCTGTCAACGCGTATCCAGACGCCTATTCGTGTGATACTCGATGACGACGATGCACACGCGCGCGTTACTATAAATCACTGGCGATAACGTCCCCCACCTCCTCTGCCACGGATAGGATAAATGTACACACATACGTGTATACATTTCTATAATCACGTTTTTTTAGTAGAATACAATATCATTATTGTTATTATTACTACTATTTGAACATATATTTATAATGAATACTATTTTTCAAATAACATATAATTCCTAAAATAGCAATTAACACTAAAATAACAAGTTACACTAAAATAGTTTTGTAAACATAATTTGTATTCAACGTCGCGTAGATATCGAGTGGTTTATACAGTAGGTATAGATAATATGCATACGAAATTTGAATTATTAGGTACCTCGTTTTGAATAATGAGTATCCATAACTCATAAAATTATATTTGGAAAATGTATCTGATTTAAACAATTGAACACGCAGATTTACACAGACCTAGATAAGGTACTGCAATTTATGTTTCAAATAATAATATGATATAGCTCATATTTTTTCCTTTTTAAATATTATGGAAAATTGCAATATTAAGTTTGTTGATAAATACGTAGCATTTTTAATTATATTTTTCAAATTTCCAAAATGTTTAATATAAAAAGAACAATATAGTTTTTCGGAAATCATGTAGGTTTAAAATTATTTTTTTTATTCCTATCAAATTATTAAAGTACTGATTATTTTTAATATATTTATTTATTATATTTAACTACGTAAAAACTTGCTTTGCAAGAAAAAACTTAATAACAGTTAATATTAGTTAAATATGTTCATCAATATTGTAAAATAGATAAGCATGAAGATGAAGGTTATAAAGAAGAGAATGTTAAAAAAAAAATAAGTGCAGAAAAAGACTGTGGTTGAAATGTATGAAATAAAATATGAAAGACTAAGAATTTGATTCGTATCAACATACGAAATCGACAATAGAAATTAATAGAAAAATGTTGTAAGCCATTTGACGAATTAATTACCGAAGAAAGAAAGTGAAATTAATAATTTACTTAATTTCACTATTTAATCAGTTTTTTAAATACTTAACTTATTTAGAAACTTTAAGTATATAAGTAACAAACATATATAGTACGATTTGCCGACTAAAAAATACAAATATATTGTAATATTTAAGTAATATATATACTGCATGTTAAATTTATTATAAATCTGAACGACAGACATGTCCTATATGTTTTGATTTGTCAGATGATACCCATTTATTTCCATTAAATAATACATTTAGAATGATAATAACTAAAAACGCTACGAGCACAATAATTTTAAACAACACTCGAAATATTTTGAATAACAACTATTACCAGTTAACCGAGAAATCTATAAAATAAATTTAAAGGTGACAGTGCAGTCATTTATGGTAATTGGTAGGTGTGACCTCGTAATAAAACTGTACGCTTGGGGAAGAAATAAGTAGTAGACACAAGGTAGGTACATCCAAAAACATTAAGACTGGTTGATCACAACCATAAATTTCAATTTGCGCACTGCATAACGCTTTTCTCTAGATTCTCAGAATAAAACAGCGATATTTCGTGGAAGCTGACACACACATAATTCACTAGGAGTGTAGACGAATTTACCGCTCTTCACCATTCCGACTGCGCTTAGGGTCGACGGTACTTGGAGTTCTAGCGATTATGATTATTATTATTATTATTTTCGAAAAACCGACGGAGGCTGAAAAAAAGTTTTATATTTTGTTGCTTTTGTTTTCAATTTATTATGGTTAAATCACGTTTTTTGCTCACGTAAAAAGTTGCACTGTAAATCAAAATATGAGTTCACGCGCTACTAATCTTTCGACAGAATAAGCAATTCGGCTTTTAAGCGAGCGTGCATGCAGATCACACACCTGTGACGGGAGATGTCTTAGATGACGTTTTATGAGAAACTTTCATAATAAGCCATTTTAGTTTCGAATTTTTCCTCCGTCCTAGTTTTTATCCAATATAACGCATTTTTCCGTTATAATTACAGTTGTCTATTTTTATTTTCATTCTTTATCTATGCATATTTACGATTTCTCGTTACAACAAATGCAACATATGAAACTTGAGAGACACCGAAAACATGTGACTATGTCCTCTTCAGCTCTATACACAAACCACAACGGTAACATTTACTCCATCCAAAACAAAATATAATATTTTAAAGTAGATACATGCAAAACTTTCTGCAACTTATCGTCATTATCAATTGCATTCAGTTATTCTTGTAGTAATTAATTCATGGCGATTTATAGTATAAATTTTTCGTAAACTTAAAAACTAATATAGTGAGTGTTTTTTTAATTTTATCATTAATATATTAAAGAAATATAATTAATATAGTCACTTGAAATAAATGATCTGCAAAAGCTGTCAGACAAATAATGATAAAAAAAAAACTTATAAAAAAGCGTTTTTTAAGATAAGTTTAAATCTATCGTTTACTTGGTTGATGTCCTTACGAGTTACCGTTATTCCGGTATGGGAGCTTTGAAAGGAAACAGAATAAATAAACGAAAATTCTTTTTAGTATTCAAACAAAAGCAAAAAACGTCGGGCGAAGAGAAAAAATTATATATACCAAAGAATGAAAAAAGGAAACGTTAGACTATAAAGATACAACCACCCTATTCCCAATTCATCCAGTCACACGCGAGAAATGTTTTTGATTTTATTTTTCTAAAATCAGAATTCATTTTAGAATGAAAATGTTCGTGAATAATATGTTATGGAATCTAATAATGTATATATATAATGTAATATGTATTTTATTTTTATAGAATTAGTTTATTGTTGTCAATATTTTGAACTAAATATAATACATATTTTAATATATAATTCATCTTCATGCGTATGTTCAAAAACTTATTATATATTAAACAAAAATTTGTTTTTATCAAATCAAACAACTAATTTATATACTAACTACTAAATTAATAATATATATAATAGTATATATGTATATATATATATATAAATATATGTATGTGACATTGAATTCTAAAAATGATTACAGAACAAGTCATAATTGTATTAAATCAAAGTATTTTTCATTTTAGATTCTGAATAGAATGAAGAAGATATTTTTTTAATACTTTATAGAACAGTAAAAACGATAGAAACATTTCATATAACTCCTTCTATATATTAAAAATTAAAATTATTACAAAAAAAAAAACTTTAAACAGATTATTTTGCATATTTTTAGTGACAGCATTTTTACGAAAATATTTCACAAATTGCAAGATGTAGCAAAATGTTCGAAAAAATTACCAATAAAATCACTGAAATTCTCGTATGAAAACACTTTTTATGTATATGTTATAATATATGGATTAAAATAATATTTTCGTAAATTTAATAGGTGTATGCAGTATATTATTTTTGTAAAATTGACGTATTATCAGCTCTCGAAATTTAGTTTAGGTATTTAAAAAGGTATTATATTAATATTTTTATTAACCCTTTAAGTTCTAATATTCACATATCCATATATATTCATCAAGTATTAAATAATAATTTATGCGCAATCATATTAAAATGTATTATTGAAATGTATATATTATATATAATATATATATATATATATATATATATTTTAAACTAGAATTGGTAGTACATATATTTTTGCCATTATTATGTGGACAATATTTTGGATATGTCCATGAGTTGGGTTGACACCTAACGTTTCAAATCCATTACAGGATTTCAAACGTCAGATGTTGGATGTCAGGTGTCACATAACCCAAAGCATATGAATACCTATATAATATAGGTGTATAATATATTTAATATAGATATATATGAAAATCTAGGAATAAGAAAATAATCTCTCTATATATATACATAAATTCTATGTTAAAGTACATTTGATTTTTACTAACCTTAAATCCAAAATAAAAAATTATTTTCATACATATACCACCGCTTGTACTTATTGCCAACCAATACTGCGATAATACCAATTTTTACATAGTACTCCTACCCACATATTCATCATACTCGTATATAATAATATGACATTAATCAGAGTGACAATGTTGGTTCTATGGTAAAAGGCTCCGTTGTACAATGCTTCCATGCTTACACAATACACACTAAACCACTATTTCCTATTCGAGATCTTAACCATATTTTCACTCTACATAAGAAATCAGCAATATGTATAGTCTTGAAAACTAGTTCAAATGAATGATATTAGTAACGTATTCATGAAAATATTAAAAATCGAGTTATAAGGATAATTTTAAAGTAGTTTTTAAGCATACTAAACTTTATTCGCAACTTGAACAAACATTTTTTTTCATGCAAAATTGTGTAGAAGAATAAAATTTCATCCTAATATCTAAGAATTACAGACAGTTCCCGCAGTGACTACTGTAATGTATGCAGACTAACAAAAAAAGAAGCCTATATATATATTAGTAATTTAATCCAATTCACACCAATATAGTTATTTCATTTCGACGGAGTATTCAATTAAGTAATATTGAATCATTTGAATATTGTAGTTAATACCTATACACATATGTATATATGTATAAGTATAGGTACTCTATTGCACGCATCTAAATAAACAATAGACATTTCACGGTAAACATTATCCCATCAATGGCTAAGTGTGAAACCGAAACAGTGTTCACCGTAGGCAACAGCGAGATGATAATATTATAATATGTGGTTTAGTCCTAAAGATTTTTTTGTTTTATTCACGGGAATTTTTATTTGAGTGTAAAAAGTACGTTTAGAGTGCTTTTAATCAAATCAATGCGATTTCGACTGGAAGTTTGCTTTTGAAATAATTATTGAAAACCAAATGGTTTCATAAAATTTTTTTGGGTTAGTGTGCCGTATTGAGGAGGGGTTTTTTTTAAATCTGTCCACAGGACAACATCGCATTTGCAACAGGCCGTTTATTCGCGGCGTGATGCTGGCCGCATCGGGTCTCGTACCACAAATTCGCAATAGCCGTTTTTCACAAACAAAACGGCGCACTCGGTTTAATAAATGGCTTTACACGCTTTGCCGCTACTGTGAAATCCGTTAGATACATATTGGTTTTTCTAAGAGAGAGAAGGATAATAATTTCGCTTTTCGCGCGTGACTACGAAATGGCACTATTCTATGAACCGGTGTTATACGCAGGTACAAATACTACACACTACTTACTGCACCTATTACATTCCACTCGCTTCTTTCGACCACACAAATCTATGGTAGATAGAGTTACTCGTGGACTTAATTCAAAAATGGAACGCTTATAAAAGCAGCTGCGTACAGATCATCATTGTGTTTGGGGAAAAGTCCATATATTATATATAGTTTTGGGTTTTAACGCGTGTTTGCTTTGTTCTAAATTCGCTTCTATGTTCACCCGAGATGGCATGTACGGGCGACCGTAATAAAATACCCATTAAAACTACGGGGACATAAAAATTGGAGAACTGATTTTTTTTCGTTTTCGTATTTTTTCGCTGCGTCATCGTTGTCTCCATCAGTATTAGGGCGGAGCTGGGTCGACAAAGAAATGACCGCTAGAAGTAGCTGTTAGAAATTACTCTGATATCTTTCAAACGGGTATTATATCTGTAAATGTGTGTGTGTGTATGTGTGTGTGTATTTATACCCTTGTAAACGGTTTTTGTGTCGAGCTCTGCGTCCACCGTTACTTTAAGGTTGATGAGAAAGGGTATGAAATCTCGACCCATTTTCAAAATGAGTTTTTCACATTATGTTCTAACAATTATTTTATCGGATCTGTTCTCTATCTTACGAGAATTATAATCATATAAATATTGGAATATATTGGAAATACATTTTAATTGTTATATATAATTATTACAAGATGTATTTATTTGATTTATTATAATTTAAAGCTGACGTACGTTTTATTAAAAATCGTTAAATATAATTGTAATAAAAAAAAATTTTTTGAAATATTGTTGTTAAAAATGTATAATGTATTAATACATTTTTTTTATGTTGGATTAAAGTTTATAAATTATACTAAATTTTAATATATTATAAATAGAATCTAATAGTATATGATAGGTGTAAACGTAAAAATGACAGTCCCAAATACAGTTATAATTTCGATGAAAAGTTATTGTGTTACATTAATGTTAATACATTTAATTAAAAAGAAAAAAGAAAAATATTTACTTTTATTAATTACAACAAAAACTTCCAACTACTATTAAATAATTGCGGGCGTATTATTTTATACTAGTTTGCAAAACATTAAATTTGTACATATACGTACTCGTATAATTGGACTTCTTAATCATTTTATACGATTAACTACGAATGGATCTCCGCAGGAAAAATCCTTCAGACCCATTACGTTATCAGGTCGTATTTTAAGATTATGATGTTATTATAAATGATAAATCAACTTTCCTTTTTGAATTTGTTCGTACACGGTATTATACCATTATTGTAGGTATTATATAATATTATTATATTAATCTATTTTTGTTATTGTTATAATACACATAATGAGTAGTTTGATATCAACATCTACAAACTTGTTAAAAAACTTCTATCTTAAACATTTACATAATTATTCTTAATAACTAAATAATTATATACTATATACATTGTATATAGTATATTATACAACCTACAAATTACAAATATCTATACCTATAAAAAAACCAATATTTTTCATGCTCTGCTTAACATTTTAACTTTATACATATTTTGTATTAAATCATAATAAAAGAAAAAAAAGTCGTTGATAAGAATAAACAAATACTTAAATAGAATAAAAAACATAAGATTAAATATTTCAGTCATACACAAACATAATTAAAAATAGTTAATATAAATATTTTACAATAAAAAATAAGATTCTGTCTGTGATAATATGTCATAGCGTTAAAGCCTCAAAATATGTTAATAAGTTTTTTCTTACGAAGATCATTTTACGGTAAACAAAATATGTATTAAACGTAATTTAATTAATAATATAGTAATGAAAATAAAAGAAAAAATAAATAAAGAGTAAAAACGATATGCAAAAAAAAATTTTAAAAAAAGAAATAAAAAAGAAAGAAAATAAAAGAATTAACAAATAGAAATAAAATAAAAATTATAAGTTAATACTCGTAAATAAAAAAAATATATATTTAAATAAATAAATATACAAAAAGCAAATGAATATTACGTTGATTAAAGAAAAAAGAAAGAAAATATAAAAGTTGCTGTATGTGTGTGTTTATTACTACCGGGTTCAACAAAATGTCAGGTTAATACAAATAAAATACAACTTTAATTAAGATATTAATTATTTTTACTATTCATTATGGAAAACCACACAGTAAAATAGATTACATCAAAAAACTTTAAAATATTTAAGTCAAAATACTGAATATTTTTATAATTTAAATTATATGATTTCAATAAATAATAAATTGAATACTGTCAAATAAATATAGTTTAAAAAACATTGAACTCTAATCGAAATATTTATTTTTGTCATGACGAATCGAATGAATTTATTTCATGTTTTTACAAATTTCAAATATTGTGTTATTTTTCCTTTTAAATCCAACAAAAATATATTAAAAGGTTTTAGAAATGTTTGGCAAGAGAAATAATAAAACTATTTGTTCATACTATAACTTATGTTAAACAATTATTTTAAGCAAAATATATTAACAACTTCCTCACTTTACCATACAAAACATTTTTTATTTTAAAGTGAAATGGAATGATTTTTTTTCGATTTTATACATAAAGTATTTATTTAGCCCATATTTAACATAAATATTCATAACAATTTATTATTTTCATTTTAAGAAATGAAATAAACACATTTAAAAATAATTTTTATATATTAAAAAGAAAGATGAAAATAAAATATAGTTACATCTAAATTTAATATACATTATAATCTGAATATGTTCGGAAACTAATTAATTTAATCGAATGAACAATTTAATAATGGTTGAAATATATTTTCTTAGAAAGCTGTTTAATTAATTTGATTAGTAGAACTTTTGAATTATTTCTTTGCAATCAATCAAGATATTTCGTTACCTAGAAGGTTTAGAATCTGATAAAAGGATACTATGTGCATTTACTAAATGGTTTTAAATAATTAGTATACTTAAAATAAATTATTCTTTAAAGTTATTAGAATTAAAAAACAATATTAGAAAAATTAATATGAACCGAGGAGATTCGGAGATTTTAAACGTCACATTACAGTTTATTCAAAATAAATAACTAATCAAATTACTTCTCGTCTTTTATTATACAAAAAATGTAGTTTCACTAACAAAAACCACACTTTAACATTGGACCTCCAATATTACATTTACTCGCTTACTATAGTCGTGAAATAAAATGTACACCACATTCAAACCACTGTGAACGTGAAGTTGTTCTGTAATTGACGTATATCCTGCCGACTTTTGAAAACTACATTATTTGACACACCCGTTTGGATTAGAAGATAGCTTTTGGGTTTGGGTACTCGAGAGTAATTAAAAGCTAATGCCAGATGTCCGTTTGTCTCCGTGATTATTTGGCAAAATACTATATGCATGCAGTGCTGGCTGACCGAAAAGGATTGGTCACAATAGCATCTAAACACGAGTGTAAGTCTACCAGTCTTATAATACTAGTAATTACAACAGAATGAGATCCCATCAAGACTAATTACGTTTATATGTTTATAGTATATAAATAAAAGTCAAATTTATAATTCTTTTTCAAAAAAAATACGACAAATACATTAAAATTAATAAGTTACCAATATTTCAACATTATATTAGTATTATTTGGAGTATTTTAATTTATTTATTTTTGAAAACATTAATTCTAAATGGGTTTCTCACTGTTTAGTATGTTGACAATGATTCATTTGAGATATAGTGAGGTTTTATAGATAAGTACGTTTGTCAGATATAAAAGAAAACATTACGAACGTTTTTTAGGTCAGCTAGGTACAATATTTTATTTCATATATGAAATGATATAATTCTTTAAACACTCTTATAACCCAGAATGAGATTTTTGACAACAACGTATATTATTTATGAGAAAGATAGCATTATCACCAGGCTCTGTGCAATATTAGAGGCTTGATCTTAATAAAAATATGAGATAAATAGCTAACACTATATGTTAACAATACTACTATATGTATGTATACAATAGCATTGACACTGGAAACTTCCCATTTTTATATCATGAAAACAAAAATCATTATTAGAAACATAACATCCAATCGGTTTTTTCGCAAAATATGACGTCACAAAACAGAGAAATAAATTATCTTGTAAAGTGTACGAAATTGTTGATGAGCTTTTGAAGTAATGGAATTGGCCACCATAATGTCAAAGTGAAGTGGCAAAAATAAACATATGTATTCGAAATGTTTACCAGCTGACAAGGAAAAAGTAGTAGTTTCAAAATATATTTTAATTTATTTTGTTTAATTTTTTGTCATAAACCATCTGTTGGCACACCCTAAAATGTTATTATGGAAAGACTATTGTTATATGAACGTCGAACATGTAAACAACATTTATTGTACTATTGTTTGCAACGACTAACAGATTTTCAAACTTTTTTAAAAATCTATTTTTAACGTCTGAAATTACGATTTAATCCCATTTTTGTTTAAGCTACTAAAGCAGCTAAAAGATACATTTGCCTGCAGTAGTACCAAAAAATGTATTATGAATATCTCTAGCATAATAGTAAAAATTGTAGTTCAAGACGACTTTAAAAACTATTAGCAGGGTTGTCTGGATTCCAGAACTTTACTCCACGCTCCAACACGTTTTCATTGCATTTACGACTTAATCGATGTGAAACGTCCCATTGAATATTTTAAGCACTCGGAAAATTCCCAGGTATATTCCAATATAACTATAATGTATAGTGATCATAATGGAATAAAAAGAAAAATGGTTTTAAATAATTGTCAGCTGATAGAATTTCCAGAATTTAATAAAATATATTAAAAATAGTCAAATCATTGAAAAATTCTGTATATTAAATATAAATTATTCCATATGCGTGTATTTATATATTTATATTTGATATAAAACCATTCATAAATATCAAATTTAACGATTTATAATGGATTTTTCACTATAATAACTAAGCACAGTGAATAAAAAATATTTGATAATAAAGGAACATTAACATTTCGAGGAATTTAAATCTATTTAAGTGCTTTAAATATATTGCAATTTACATTTTAATATCAGTATGACGCACATGATATATGTTTATAAACACAGAGTATCTCACGAGGATTAACTATTTTAAATGTGATTAGATAGTATAAAAAATATAATCTCCACCATATTTAATTTGCAAATCTACGTGAAAAGCCTTGTATATGTACATATTATATAATATGAACAACTTACTATGTCGAATAGTTTAAATAAATATATATTAATTAATTAATTAAATGTACATTATAACATATATAAATAAAGATAAAAAAGAAAAGGCAAACTCAAAATGCCCCGAGGGAATCTGTTGATGATATGATTTCGTTTGCTGTTAGTTTTAAATCTTTTTAAATACAATTAACCTGATATCGGTGACGTTGGGTTAAAATAAGTTCGTTAAAAACGCGTTGACTGTTCTTAATTTAAATTTTATGCAGAATTTATTTCTAAAAATAAAAAAAACATTTTTTAACATGTGTATAACTTATTACAGGCATTGCTCGCGGAATTTTCTATCATACAGCCCTGTCAAATCGTTTGTGTAGGATTGGAGATAGTACGTAAAGGTTCTGTAACTATATTGATGGTTTTTGGATGGCATATTGGCTAAAATAACGTGTTGGCAAACGTATTACCAGAATAATAATAACAACGTGTCGAGGGTTGGTGTCATCAACGATGAAATAGAAAATGGTGGTAAAAAAATATTACTACATTTCATCATTGCAATACGTGTAAGTGATATTTAATGACTTTTTTAATATCACATCGACGGTGTTCAGTGAACATATGTATATATATATATATTTTTTTACTTGTACCTCCACCTAATCAATAGCTATCAGTTACCACTTTAGGGGGCTTAGGGACCCCACAAATTTTTAAAATAAAAAAAGGATATTGTACCTATAACGATTCATACATTTTTCTTACTACAATAATTCATACACGGTATGTTAAGTTGAATATTATTGTTACAATTGTACGCAATATGTTCTTTAAAGGCGATTGCGACTCTCGTGATTATATATTCATAATTATAATTCGGTTAATTTCTTATCATTACAACTGACCATGTTGTCACGTAGGCACTCGTAGCTATACATCATCTCATTACGGTGATATTGTATGAATTAACACGAATGTGGACGTTGGATGATTATATTAAAAATAGTATGTATTATTTTCTACATAATTTATTTGATTTAAACGTTTATTTTACTAAGTTTTTGCAATTATCACAATAAAATACATAATAAAACTATTGTGGTCTGTAGTTATCTATGGCACCATGATTCCGAAAAAATTATTTTGAATCAATTTGATTTTTTTTTTTTAATATACATAACTCGTAATATAATAAGACAACTTCTATTTTTATCGAACACAATATATTTTTAATGAAAATATTATTAAATTTTTTTTATACTTTAAGAAAGCTTCAGCTGTTAACTGTATACCAATATAGTTCAGGAGTCAAATTTTGGAGATTGAACGGGCAAATAGTTTATTAAATTATCTAAATTCTGGAAATCATCAATCTGTGATATAGTCATAATAACAATTACGGCCGTACAATTCACTTCAAAATAAATTCATTTTTCAAAAATTTGATATCTATATAAAACAATTTTTCGGAAATTCCCTGTACCTCAAATTAGTGAAAGATGTACGGGTAAACCTTAGAATGCGGGCAGTAACTATATTTTATTTAGTGAATAATAATAGATACCAGTGAATAATGTATTTCATGTTTTTTTTCGTTTGTAATTTTTACATTAAAAATGTCTTTTTAATTATATTTATTTATACGTACATATTAATTAAAATAAGTGACGGCAGAAAACGTTTAAGTGGTTCTGCTTATGAAAAACCTTCTAAATAAAAATTTGAAACAGCCGCAAAATTGACTAGATTTTTTATAAATTAATACTATAGTATAAAAATATTATTACATAATATGTATAAATTACAAATTATCGTTTTGGTATGTTTGTGTGCCTAGATTTGTTTTCTTTATAAAGTGAGTTTAAGTGCGCCTTTATGTAGGACTATATGGCCGGGTCTTACGTGCGCCACGCCGCTCCTATCCGGCCAAAAAAAAGGAATATATTCACTACAATTTCACTAAATTTACTACAACTTTGTTGGATGGTGGCAGAAGAGCACATTCTTATCTAAAGCTACCATTAAGTATACAGACAACTAAAATGCAATGTAATACTAAGAAACACTTTGGAATGACTAAAGTACTGCAAAAATGTCACATTATTATCTGGGATGAATGTACAATGGCCCATAAATATTCACTGGAAGTATTAAATCGAACTCTAGAAGATTTGAATTATAACAACATACTTTTTGATGGTGCTCTAATTTTGTTATCATGTAATTTCAAACTAACATTACCGATTATTCCACGTCCAACGTATGTTTAAAATCATATAAATTATATATAATATAATGTATAAATGGAAATTTCCATACATTACAACTCACAAAAAACATGCGTGTTACATTACAAAATTATTTAACCGATGAAGTATCCTCCATTCAAATGCTGAATATTGATAATTAAAAAATGGAATGTCATGAAAATACGTAATTAATTAAATGGTCTGAACATTTTTCTAACATTTTCGACTCGAAAAATGCATTAATTAAGTGTATTTCCAAATATATGCGACAATTTTAGTCACCATCAATAGCTCTGTGAACGATCGATTTTGGATGCTCAAAATGTCCATGTTAACGAAATCAACTTTACAATACAAGAAACATTGCCTAGTAAATTAATTTCATTTAAATCAATCGATACAGTGACAAATGAAAAATAAATTGTAAATTATCCCACTGAATTCTTAAAAATAATAATGTTATGATAATATAAATACGCTATGTTACGTAATATTATTAATACGCGACTTACACTATAAGTGTATTAATACCTATTGTATTGACCTACAACCCCTGTATAGTGTGAATACATTATATTTTTTTTTTATATTGTGATAGCATATTATCATGTAATTAATTTTTACATATTATTATTCTTACTTAGATTTAAATGGGTTTATTAGTTGTTTATTTATATAAAATGTTGTAAACTACTATCCAATTAAAAATTGTAAAGAAAAATTTTTTTTAATTGAAAAAAATAATAGGATTAGAAATTAGGTTATATATTAGTAGTAAACTGAGAGGTATAGGGGCGGGTCCCCGCGGTTTTGTGTTTTAGAGTATTTCATTTGAAACGCTATTTTTACATTTTCAATTGATCTCCACTACTTTATATTTTTCAATTTGAGCACTGATTATACAACACATACAAATTCAACGATCCCTAGAAAAATAAAATTTCATTCGATCGATACGATCTTATAATCATATTGTGTGCTATATAGCACTCTGCTAAGTGAGAGAAACATTAATTTATTAATAAACTAACACTATTAGTTTATTATATTTTCTGTATATTATTTCCTATTATTCATTTTGTACCTTGTTATTTTTAGCTAACTAAAATGCAATTTTATGTTTTGAACATATAATAAAAATTAATAGTAATACACTTGTATTTATAGTTGAATATATTAACTGTGAAGTATATATATTTACTATATTATTATTTCTTAAATCTAACTTTACCATAATACTTACTGTTTAAGTAATGAAAACTCGTATCTTATCTTCAAAATTCTATTTTTGTCAACAATGCCTTAATAACTCGAATAACTTACTAACCTGTAAACAGAAATTAAAATATGCATTTATAATCGATCTAAAGTTGGTATAAATTATTATATTTTATAAAGATTATAAACATGATACAATTAGTAAATACTTTACCATAATTATTAACTAAAATCGCTTTTATAATAATACTTTTATTAAATCACAACTAACACCAAACAATTACAATCCGATCTTATTACAATCATGACTATTTTTATGATAATTATTAAATAAGTACTTAAAATTTTGTGACAATATGTTTATTTAAATCATAGTATCTCAAATTTGGTAACACTTTACTACACCTGTCATAATTAAATTTAATAACTGATTGTAAGAACTCTCCATCTATGATTAACTCATACATTAACACTTAAGTAATGAAGTCGACTACATTATTACAAACTCATGAGATCAATTTTAATTTTAACTTAATTGCTTTTATATATAACATTAATTACATGTGATATTGAATGTCAAGTTAATTTATTATATTTATTGGCTATTATTAATTACATATCTAATATTAAACAAAGTATACGTATGGTAGCTAATAATTATAAAAATAATTCAAATTAAGAATACGTATAGGAGTAACCTGTGTAATTGGAATTATTTAAAATATTTTGGTTATTTAGCAAGTATCTAAAATATAGCTACTTATACATAGAATAAAATCAATATTCCGATTTTTTTCTTCGTTTATATTTTAACTACGGAACCAATCTCTTTTTTTATGTTCGCCTGACATAAACATAATTCAGCACGCATCTAAACCAAACACAAACTGAATACTGAAAAAAACCCTTCTATATTTCCAGCTGTGTAGAATATCCTCCCGATCACCGTTTCCGTAAGGTTTCTTCCGGCCAACCGACCACTGAATATCTCTCGTTTCCGGTCTCCGAACTGGCGCTTATATGCGCGAGCGTTTTCCATAGACGATTTAAACATGTAAATCCGGCCGAGTACACGACACGAATACTTTAAATCAGCCATCACAATAATTTTAAAAAAATAAATAAATAAGAATAATTTTTTTTTTTTGCTCATTCGTACGATTATATTCGTATTGAATAATTGATTGATTGTCAACAACAATACAATGGTTTTCCAAATTGATTTTCCTAGTTAAATTTTGGTATTTTTTCCCTTATATATTATATAAACTTTTTTTTTAACCAACCATACAACCACTACCCTAAAGCCTGTTAAGCAGTACTTGGGGCAGTGGGTCGCCATCGTTTATTTAATAACAATATTACACTGGGGTGGGTGACCGGACAATTCCCGGCTACTCCACCCCTTACAAAAGTATATATACAATTTTGTGGCAATGCGCGCCAACGAGGAGTGACAGATCAATACCTCCCGTTTTTCCCTTTATAAAGAATCTTATCTTAAGTAAGGGCGGGCCCTTATCATCCTCCCTCTCCTATAGAGCTGCGATGGAGCTATTCTCTCGAGAGACTACCTCTCGCGCTCAGCTTCCTCCTTTGCACCCATCACGGTCAATGTAAATTGGGCCACTGATATTACATAAGCCTTTTTTTTTTTAATTTAAATCAGCAATACACCCACTACCCTGAAAGCCTATTAAGCAGTTCTTGGAGCAGTAGGTCACCATCATTTAATTATAAAAACAAATACAATATTACATATTACAAAGGCCTTATTTTTTTTTAAATCGGCAATACATACACTGCCCTGAAATCCTATCAAGCAGTATTTGGGCCAACATATTACAAAGGCCTAACCAAACCTAATCTAACATATTCGTTCCTTACTGCAAATATTTCACAATAAATATATTAATACTCTATAGCATACCTAATAAACTACCTACTAAAGAAATACATGTATTCTTTTCTATGATATCTTATAAAGTCGCTTTAAAAAATATCTTTCGATAATAATGACTATTATATATTTTATTATAAATTTATTATTATACCTATGACCATAATACGAACTATAGTAACTTAATGTATATTAATATTATTTATTGTAATTATTTGATAGTAATTATTCGAGAACCACCACTTTTATATTATAGTCATCCAGTTAAGTAATAAAATAAAATACAAATACTGTAATTAATATATATTTATAGTTTTTTATGAATAAGTATTTGTATAACACTTGAATTATGTACATAGATATAATTATATGATTAAATACATATAATTAGGTACAATACATTTATAGATTTCGTGTTATTATAAATGTTGATCTTAGAATAGAATATATTAATTACTTATGGATTAGTTAAATTTATTTCAGCTTTGAATTGAAGTGATTTATAACAATAACAAAAAATTGCTCAAGATCGTTCACTAAGAATGTTCATATTCACCATAAAGGTAAAGAGTGACACGGTAAGCCATATTTATTGTCCGTTTTAATAGCATTTCTGATGCCATTATGGCTGAGGACAGAATTGCGTCATTAGAACACACGACGTGTATACATACTCAAGCTGTGTATAGGTATATATAGAGAACATCTGTGTACAAAATAATAACAAACACGTGAGAAACTCACTGGAAACCATCTAGCTCATAATAATGTATGTTTATGCATCACAGACATTAAATATTGAAGAAGCAATGAGAATGTTATTATGGCACGGCCACCAATGTAATACTCTTAATCCATACTGATTTTTAAATATATTCGCAATCATATATATCATATGGGAGAAATAATAATATTAAAACAATAAATTTGTTACAGCGTTTTCACATAATTTTTAATTTATAAAATAATATGATCGATAATAAATTTGTTTTTATACAACAAATCAACCCTATATATTTATCTTAGATCTTTGATCATTCAGAACTCTGTGTTTTTAACTTTTGCGTTGACCATTTTTTTTTTAACAATTATTAGTTTGATCAGTGTACACTACAAATAGTTCGTTTTAAATGAACAAATGTTTCAAAAACAAAATATTATGTTATGTTATATATGATTTATCTGGTGTATATTAATTAAAAAATATCAATTTAAGTGAATAATCATAATAACATACATAACTTAATGATACGATATTTTTGATATAAAAATGTTAGATTTGACATGACATTTATTCATAATAAAAAGTATTGTTCATAATAACTTATGCGAATTTTCTATATGAAATTTATTTTGCTGGATTTCATAAATTAAAAAATATATGAAAAATGAAAGATTTTTTAGCAATTTATTTGGCAACTACTTCGATGTTTTATACAGTTATCAATTATTATCGATCGACATAATAATGAATAATCAAGATAGTTGTATTATTACAGTATATTTTATATGACAAGACCAGTATAAAATTAAATTGTAAATAATATTTGGATAAAATCGCAAAAGCAGAAACTGATACTAATTCCTAAAATATTCTTAATATAAACATACATAATATATAATACACGCATATATATATAATTAATTCTCAAAATTTTAAATATTAAACGAAACTCTTATGTGAATGCCTTCTAAAGTTCATCGAAGGGTGAATAGTAGTCGGAGAACAAAAAAAAACATATATTATTCAAGTAGACATGCATAACGTGCGTGTCATAAGTAAACCAAGTTTCATTGGTTTGTTTTAAATTAAACGTCATTTTTGCTACGATAAAATATTTTCTGCTCGTGACTAAAATGATTATACATATTTTATAACAGTGAAATATTACAATATTAATCCGGATTTTTAAATTGTGCTCTTCCGCCGCACCCTTTTCGGGTTTTTATTTATAATTGAACACGGAAATGAAAAGCATATAAACAATTTCACGTATAAAAAAATATTTAATATATTCCTGCGAAAATACTCATTATAATGTATAGTCTGACAAAGCTCATTGTAAAATACACAGGGTACGTGTTAACGACTTCATTCGTTTAGAAATTGTTTTAAAATCAATAATATGTATGCTTGATAATTATTACAAGAAGAACATTTATTTTCAGAAATTCTTAGTTATTTATTTATACATTAATTAATTAGATACTACGATACCTACAGTTTACTAAAATATAAATTATTATAAATATATATCTTAACTCTAGTATGGAAAAGAAAAGTGAAATACGTATACATGCATAACAAATTACTAACTTTTTTTGATCTATGATAACATCCAAAAAATTTAAGCTACAAGTATACTCTTAACAAGTATACTCTTTAATTGTATTTACCAATACACCACTGGGTAACAATAGATGAATGATATTTTATTAAAGACCTTTTAACCAAAAACATTACTACTAAAACCAACTTACTATGAAGGTATGAATATTCAATATTCATTTTTTACCGCTTTATATTATATACATAAAAATTATTTATTATTATTAACTATATTGACTTCATTGAATATTATTGAATATATAGGTACTTTATTTCCCAAAATATATCCTTTAATTGCATTTTAAATAATATATGCAATTAAAAATCAGAAAACTGAGTTGTATTTAAAAAAATGTATTGCTGACACCGGATGCACTACCATTTTTAAGTACGTAAAACTAATAAATCATTAATCACTAAAATAGCACTCTACATAATATAATGTTTTATTAAAGTTACAAGGGTAAAATCTATATGCCAGCGCCTACATAGAACGAGCCGATGAATATAAAAAAATAATAAAAAGAAAAACGATAGTAAGGTGAGTATGACAGGTTTATAATAAATTAGTGTAAAAAGCAAAATTATAAACTATACGTGTTATTAAGTTTTAAAGTCAGAAAAATAAAACTTTGGCTTTAGAATCTAAACTATTAAAAACACAATATTATTATCTAGTTGGCACGGTTTTCCACGGATGATTGCATGGCGAAAATCGTTTTTCCCGAAAAGATTATGTAAGTCATTATTTTAACACTTTTATTGAAGATAAGACTTTGAAAAAAATTGAAATACTGGGAAAATGCACTATTAAAAGCTACATTAATTCACATTATTAGTATTGACGGAAATCCTCAATAAATAATTATTTCAATATGTTTTACGTATCAGTCATTTAAAAACACGATACTAAACTATATTTTACATAATGTGCATTTTGGCATACATTAATATATTTTAACTGTATATAATTCGTATAAACTTTAATTGTATTCCAAATACTCAATAGATACGATCACAAAACACTAAATGATACATGAATTAGTTTTGAATAATGACTAAATTGTATATAATAAACACGTGTTGCTTTTAATTTATTACGTCTGCGTGGGAACCATTTTGTAAAATATATTAGTCAGATTTTTAAAACGAGTAAGTATAAGTAACAGGGAGAAAGAGAGAGCGATTATAAAAGAAAATGAGAGAGAAAGAACGATTATAAAAGAAAATGAGAGAGAAGTTACAATATCGTTATAATTTTTTATATTGTTATATTTTTTTATAGTGAAAATAAGAAAATAAATGTTTAAAAACATTGTCCATCCATTCATTTTAGTGATGACGTTGTCATCATGTACACGTTTTTGGCTTAACGATATTGATTTATGTCCTACATGAACAACCAAAACCATGTAGTTTTCCGGAAAAAATATGACATTAATGGTCTCCACTTGCGAGCACACAATAGACAACCGGCAAAGTCTTAACACAGTTACACGCGCATATACAGATATATTATATAATATACAGTTTTTTATTCTCTAATCCGCTTTCGATCAAATTTATTGTAATGTTGATAATTTGTAATTCCATTGCCACAATTAATCAATACATTTTATCAGTTATAAACACGATATTTCTAGTCTATTTTCTATTTTTATTCGAAATTTTAAAAATAATACTAAAATTATCTTTAATAATTATCATTTAATACCGTTAAATTATGTATATAATTATATGTTTATATAAAATAATATATATTACAATTTCGAGGCTTTTTTTTTAGTTTTTAAATAGGTAGAAATTAAATGAATTAAATAATATTTAAAAAATATATTAATAAATAACAATAATAATACAAAAACAATGAAAATATCTGATAATGTGATGCATTTGAAAATTAGGAATGATTTTAATGTAACTCATATTGACTTTAAATTATTGAGGCCACTATGTATGGCTTTTAACAAATCGTCCACGGCAAATAAGATTCTCCTTAACCGCCATTTACAATTGACGTACCCCCTTTGATCAGCAACTCTCCTCACCTCTTGACAACCAATTCTACATGCTCACTCCATACTCATTGTGAGATAATAGTGTCCTAGTTAATTTTTTTTACGGCTGTTAAAACCATCTTGCCATACAAAAAATCCTCTTCCACTTTTTTTTGTTCTCTGCTACCACTTTCCAATCCCGGTTTCCATTTTCTTCTTCCATAATATTTAGAAAATCTTTTCTAATGCAGTCTTCCCAATGTAGTCTTGGTCTGCCTAGAGGTCTTTTGCCTCTTGAGTTTTCTTGGAGCACTTTTTTATCATGGAGTTTTGTTTCCTTTACACGTGGCCTGCCCATTCTAGCTTATTTCTTTTTATCTCATTCACAATATCTGATCTTTTGAACAAAATCTGAAGTCTTAATTATGACTTTTTTTCCATACTGTAGTATGTTGATCAAGTTACGAACCATATATATTTCGAATTTCAATTAATACAAATGAAAAACTATTTAATGCCTTTTAAGTACCAAATAAAATTAAAATATATCCCATAACACAATTTGTCTACTACATAAACTATATCAAATAATAACATTTTTATAAATGTATTTTGAAACCAGTATTGGTAAAATTATATTTTTACAACTTAAAACTTAGAAAGATACAAATTCAAGTTTTGGAAATGTTCGAAGAATAATGTTTAAATAATCAGTTTATAGAGGTTGAAAATATAAACAATCTGTCATTGCATAGATAATGTATTGAACACAAGTTCATGAATGTTTTTAATTTCTTGACATTTATAATGAGTAACAAGATCAACTAAAAAGTGACAAAAATTAAAAATTAGAATGGATATATATATTATTGACGAAACACTAAAGAGATTAAAAACACATTATTCTAATTGTAGTCAAATCACAATTTAATTTATAATCATTAATTATATTATAGATAACAACCTTTTTTCTAGAACTTTTTGTGCTCATTGGTCCATAAAATTATACTACGGTGAAAATGTGTATAAGACGAAATGCAGTTTCACTTAACCAACCAATGAGTTGTATTTATGTTAATATTTATATCCATAGACCCGTTTTCGTTGAAAATATGATTAATTTAATTTATAATTTTTCTTGTCAAGAAATTGAATTTATATAGAATTTTAAAATTTTAAAATAACACTTTAAAGAAAAAAAAAGAAAGAAAAGTTAATAACATAAATTTACCTGCACTAAGTAACATAAACATTGCACACAAACACAGACACACACACACACAAAAGCATTAAAGTTATTAAGTGTAAAAATTACTACCCGCGCTTTTTTATATATAGAAAACAATAGATTCCTGTTTTTAACAGTAATTAAATTTAATCTAGTGAAACTCGTCTGGTAATAAAATAACAAATGTTTACAATAATTACATTTTATACCACATACTGATTAATACTCATGCGTAACTTTTAAATAAACAATTGTATGAGAGTACTCGCTATTTATAACGAATAGAAAAAGTGAAAATACACCAACAAAAATATAAAAATAAATATTTAGCCTACTCATTAATTAACATTAATAAATGTTTACCCAATATAAATCATATAAATTATGAAACATAGTTCTCAAAAAAAAAAAAATGGGTCTAAGAATTTTTAAATTACTTGTGTGGTTTGTAACCCCCGATCCGAATTTCAAGTACTAGGAATGTACTTGGAACGGCTTAGCGCACGACGCAACACGTCAATTTGCATAATCTACCGGGCTATATATTGGCCCACAAATGGTTGATTTATAAATTATGAATAGCATCAACAATTATACTTCCACTTACACATAATACAGTTTTAAAATGTGATTGTTCTATTATAATTTTATAATACGAACTCCCTTTCAAATTTCTTAAAAATACATTAAACATATAAATAAACTTTTTTTTTCGTGTAAATTCTGACATACAATTATTTGTATAGTTATCCTATAATAACATAAAAGTAAAAACGATTGCCTACAAATAATAGCATTGCAATTTTTACTTTATATTTAATACATTATGTGTTAAAATTACCTTCGTTATTAATTGTTTGGGTAATACTTAATCTTAAAATCTTGGTTTTCAGTTAACACGCAAACAAAATTTAGTGAGCTAACTTCGGAGAATAAATGTTTTCAGATCAACTTCAATGAGTTATATTCAAAATTACTTTATAGGATCTTACACACGTCATCCCTCTAAATTGCCTTAGTTGGAAAAAGTCATTAACTCAAGCAGCAGTATATCAAAATAAAATATACATATATAGACACTATGCCATAAACTGTAAACAATATGCTTAAATAATCTACCATTATACTTTTATGGAATTAATAATATAAAGTAATAGAAAAATGACGAAAAAATAATATTTAGCTATAGCTGCTAAAACAAAGGCCACATACATATGACAATGAAATATTAGTTTATCTAAAAAGGAAAATATTGTACCTGTCTAGTAAACAAAAACATGAGTAGTATTAGTAGAAAAATAAAGTATTACGTTAAAGTGAACACTAGACATATTGTTTTACGTGAGAATTCTTTGAAATATTATTATTATAGTATGTTATTAATACATTGAATAAGTACTCAAATTTAAGTTCTAGTAATGATAAATTAAAAACTAATTAATCGCAAGAATTATTTATTTCCAAATTATAAGTAAAGTACTAAAATTATGATGAAAATCTCTAAATTCTAAATATTATGTTTAAATATTTTATACCTAAGTTGAAATATACTATATATATATATATATATATAAATGAAAATCTGTCTATTTGTCCCGCATGCATTCCTAAACTGTTGATCCGATCGTAATGAAACTTTAGTGAGTTGTTGTGCATACCCTCACGAAAGTTTCTGTAATATAAAATTTGAAATACTACCAACAAGGGTGGAAGCTAATACGTGAAATTTCGGGATTCTAGACATTAAACAGTTACCATGGTGTTCATTAAAATTGTTATTGTTACCATATTGACCATTTAAATAACCATTTAAATTATTATTGAGTTTAAAACATAATCCTCTAATTATATTTTGGCGAATATATTTTTTCAAACAGTTGAAATGCAATATACAGTCTAAATATAAATTAATTTAAAATAATTAAGTTAAAAGTAAACCAATATTTTATTTTGGTTAACTTTTAAAATTAAACGTTAACTTTGAAAAAAATAACTTAACTTAGTTAAAAGTTAAAATTGTCTGATTATTAACAAATAAAATGAGAAAACTGCCAAGATTTCAGGGTATACACTTTTATTTACTTGTTAACTTCTAATATTCCTAAAAAATATAAATAATAATATAGTCCTGGGTTGAATTATTGAGCTAGAAAAAATAAGTCGAATAAAGTTTATGTTTTTTTTTCGTTTTAAAAGTAGTTAGTACCATTTATAAAATTGTCTACGATTTATTTGATTATTATTACGATTTGTCTACGCAATAACCCTATAACTATTATTTCACGTCCTATTTCCACATAACCCTCTAATCGTCATTATTATAATAATATATCTGCTGGAACGTAGCCACTAAAAACGTTACAATAACATCGACCCAGAGAAAGTGGCTTATGTGTGTCGAGACGCCTCTGCCGCCAACCATGATACAAACCGATACGTTTCAATCTAAGACGAAAATAAAACAAAAGCCTCTTCTATTTTGTTTGCTCTCTATCATTCTTTCTTTCCATTTAATTCTAAACGTTTTGGTCTTGTGTTTGTCAGGACCGTCCACTGTGAGTTTATAAATAATATCACACGAATTATGTAAAGCGGGTGTCGGCCAACGGTATACGGTTCCAGTGCCAACTATATCGTCTGCCAGTTAATTAGCGTCTTAATTGAATCTCGTTATACACATGTTATTTTTTCAACTCCTCTTCGTGACATCAAAACAGTTGCACTAGATTATATAAAAAAATTGTCTTGATAATAATATATCTCGACCGTTCCTATTCAAAATCCACATACACGCATACAATGTCATTTACTCGTGCAGTAATCGTTTCTGTTAAACATTTTCAGTGGGGAACTTTCATCGAGTTACTAAAATGATAATTACAATTACGAGACTAAAGAAACGCGTTATGACGTTTTCAACTAATAAAATATGTTATTAGCACTTAGTTTTTTGTGAAACGCAAATGTATTAGACTGAAGAGGTAATTCCGTGATGCGGTTCATATAGACAAACAATCGTGTCCACATTTTTATAAATGAAAAGTTGATTTTTTTTTTTGACAACAATTTTATAAAGACTAAATTTATCCAATGTAAATTATGTGTAAATATATTATGAACTTTTAACACGGGACCCTAAAGTTTAATAACGTTCAATATATCATATACTATAATATTTATAATTCAAGTCGAATATATTTTCAAACGCGAATCAAACTTATATAGTTCTTTAAAAACAAAAATTAATAATTAATAAATCATTAAATCATTAAATTATCTATATATTGTATGTTATAATTTTATTTGCAAAATATAAATATATGTAAAATTAAGATAGGTATGACTTGTATAGTTTTACGTGTTTTTAGCCTAATAAATTCTAACGGGTGAATTGTTGATTTAAAGATAATTGTGCATAGGTAAATATTCAATTTGTTCATATGAATATAATACTTCCCTATTATTGTAATTATTGTTTAAAATTAAGATGAGCATAATTTCTTAACGTCATTTTATTTTTATTACTTAAATGATTGACTATGTCAGTTAAATGTTTGATTTTCAGGAAAATTTTCATCATTTAGATGGATGATTTGAAATCATCACGCACGATAGTATATAATAAATTGTAACAGTCTAGAGCTATAATGAACAAACATTTTTTTAAAGGACTCCTAAAATACATACGTATAGTACCACGTATTCTTTATACAAATTGTTAGCGAATGTACTCAACAAAATGAATAAAGTACGTTCTAGAGTTGATTTGGTGTTTACAAAACACACATGTACACAAATACGCAATAGTTTTACATAAATTCGTGATATCCACTCTAATACTACAATCGTCTATCTGCCTACTTATGAAAAAATTGATCGGAATTCAACTCAAAATTCAATGCATATAATATACAATAAATCAGTATATATAAAAATGCAGAATCGAATGAATTAAATATATAATATAAATAACAATTTTCAAATATGACTTTCTTCGATTTTATTTGCAGTATTCCGATCCGACAACGCGCGATTCATATAATCTTTCAAAGATTACTAAATGATCAATAATTGGGAAATCGCTGTTTCCGGCGATCGACCAAAAACATTTTTTTTTAATTTTATGTAAATTTACTAGTGACAGAGAAGGGATAATTTGTATTACCAGACATGCTCCCCAACTCTATAATATTAATGGCGGTGGAGCTTTGTAAATTAGAAATTACGTTTTAATTTGAATTCAGTACACCCGTTATACATACTAAACAAAGTTAGTGTCATTAAAATTGAAATAATATTTTATGATTGAATTCTTAATAAGTAATTTTATACCACAAATTAAATTTCATACGTAAAAAATCCTATTTTAGATTTCCACGATACATAAAATATTTTAATTTTTTTTTTATATAAATTTGTGATTTGTTTTCTTATATATTTGATTGGTTTTATGTTTTACTGAAAGTCATTTATTTTACATTATTACAATAAAAAACAATTTTAAAAGAAATACACTGCATAGTTTAAATTTAGACCACATATATTATATAATATTACATCACATCAAATACAGTTGGTATTATCATTAATAGTGTTTCCTAAATACTATGCAGTGAAAAATCAACTTAACTTTTTTTCAAATGCTTACAACAGTTTATATATGATATATATTATTGTCGTGTATTGTAACATAAACTAACTAATAGTAAATCATCACCAGAACAAAAAAAAGTTTTAAAAACACTATAACGACCATCGCCGATCGTAATGGAATATCGGGTAAAAAGACGACAACATCAAGGTGGTTTCAGAAAAAAATATAAATTATGTGTTTAAGACATCAGATTCTACTAGATATAACTATAATGATATTGGATGAACCGACAACAACGGTTAATTAATACGATATAAGAAGTCAGATATCTATGGATTATTAATATTAATATTTTAATCGAATATACGACTGTATACATTACATACCGAAATCGTCGCTGTTATTGTATATTATAATATCAATATAAATTACTATCAAATTACACATTTTAACATCTCAACTTTTATTTTTTATCTATTTTCAACAAATTTAAATAGTTTAAATAGTCAACCGTTATTTTAAAAATGTTAAACTATAAAATATTATTATATTAATAAATAATTTTGAAATTTTCATAAAAATATGCTTGATACTGAAATAGTCGCTAATCTATGTATTTATTTAATAACTTAAATTAATTGAAATTACTTTAAATAGTATGAAAGACTAACTAATAATTCATAATGATCAAAAACATGTATCGCCATTTTTCTAATTAATATTTTGGTTATTACGGTATGTGGTTATATTACAATGCGTATTTTAACAGGTCCCTTGACCGCCATTATATAAATAATACCAACTGCATATCAACATTTTAATTATGTAAGACTTAAACAAGCTCACAAAAAAGGACTAAAACAAAAAAACAAATAATCACCAACTATAAATCGTTTATTATTAACAAATATAAATAGACAGTATGAATTCTTATATTTGTATTAACATTACCAATTAAAATAAATACAATACTAAAATCGTGTTCTATGTTTAAATTATTTTCAACATATTAGAAAATAATATGACATAAAATGTTCCGATAGAAAAGAATATGATATACACGTATATTTAATACTTCCTTTAGAACTGGTTTGAAACCAAAATTAAAATTTAGAATAAACATTCGAAAACATAATATATACCACAGAACTGTTTGTATTTTCTTACGTACGTCCATACCACCGGATATATATATATTGAAGTTAAATCGCAAAATTTAATACTCAATTAGTGATTAAAAAATAATATTTTTCAAGCGTTAATCTAAACATAGTTTAAAAACATTTTGTAGCAATATTTTTAGAAACAATTATTCGCTCACGTTTAAGGAAACATAAGAAAATTAGGCATTTTTATTACGCTTTTAGATTTCAAATGGTTTCGCAGTATAAACACAACTAGGTCGTCTGCAACACACAAAATGGAAGGTTTACTTCAGCCTATATGGCTAAGCGGCGAGAGGCAGAAAGAGATAATGACGCATACATAGAGAGATGATTCGGGGGATGCTGATTCAGAGAGACAAGACCTTTGGGTAAATCTGGACAACAGCCAACGCGTATGTATAAACTCCATACACAATATACACCTTTGTCTACCGTTTGTAGACTTAGTAACGAGTGTGTGTATATACGTAAGCGCATACGTGGAGTACGTGTGTGTATGTATGGGCGCGCGCACAAAAAGGTGTGACGCGGTATAATGGTTTAGCGAACCGGTGCAGGCGGTGTCCGGTAAATTGGTAAACGTTTTTAGACGAGGAAAGATGGTAGCTGGCTAACAACTGCAATAGGGTAACCAAATTAGAACCTTTCCTTTCATTTAACGCTAAATAAAATATTCTAATAATAACTGGCAAACGAATATACTTCTGTGTGTCCATGTGGATGAGATAAAAATATTAATTATTATTTCACTATTTTTACACGATATGTTTATTAGGTTATTATAAATAAAAACGAAATGTTAAACAGTTACATTAGTTACGAAATTTATAATTTGTGCGAGAAAAATTGTTATATAAAGTTGTAAGTTTGAAATAAGCGAGAAGGTATTCTGCGTTCCACAGTTTGAGAACCTCTGGTATATTTAATGACACGAACGTAGTTTTTGTTTCAGTTTAATCATTTCTGTTTATTACATTAAGATTAAAATTGAAAAAAAAATTTAACACGCCATAAACGCTTTAATAATATCTAATGATTAGGATTCAAAATAAAAATCGCATTTCATTACTCCCCGTCGAGGAGAAAGAAAACATTACCATAATAACATGAAACACTGATTATAAATTATCAAATTATCAAATTTAGTAAAAAAAACTATAACATTATAATATTATTTTTACATTACAATAATTTGTCTAATATGTATAATTTTTTTCAATGTTAATTGAATTAATTCAACATAGTATTTTTACAATTACTTTTACATTTACATGCATTTCAATCAATCTAAAATCAGAAAAAAAATCAAAATGAAAATATATTTTTTAAAAATCATATGAAATCAATCGAAACCACTATATTAAAATTAAAATTTTAAATATATTTTATTTATAAATTATCCAAACTAAAAAAATGTGATGCATTCAAATAATTAATAATTATAAGCATTAATACATCGTACACTATTCAGAAAGCAATAATTGTATTTATGTGTTTTTTTCTCTTGAAAACACAGTCAGGAGAATTTTGATGAAAATAGTGGATTATAATGTTTTTGGGGATAAAATTGCGATTTAGCTAAGTCTTGAAATTACGAATAATCGTTTAGAAGATTCCTAATAGAAAAAATCTGATTAAGTATACAATGGTCACCATAAAAATACACGAATAATAAAAAGCCAATTATTTAAAATTAAATAAAGTAAACCCATAAAAATAAATTTTATTTTACGTTTTATTCTAAATGATAAAGAAACTGAGCAAGACTCGTGCTCTCTTGGTACTTGAATTTTATAACTTAAAACTTTATAACTTGTTTTTAATATAGTAATTTTATTATAACCTTTTTTAATTATACCGATACATGTAAATAATACGAAAGATATCATGCATTAATTTAGAGATAATGTACAAACATTTTTATATGTTTATAATTTTATTTAATTAACGCATTTTAAATATTTTCAAATACCTAGATATATTTTATTATAGAAAAATTATTAGTTACATAATACTCACGGAAAATTTTTAAGTGTCTATTCTAATACTCTCTTTTCATAATCTTACTAGTCTCAATACACCTTTGACAGTACGATAACAAAGCCTTTATAAAAACTTTCACTTAACATTTAATGACATATGTTAAGCTTGTACAGAGAGGTACATAGTTTTTAAGTAGTATTAAATAAAATGATATACCATGAATAATACATTTACAAAGGATTATGAAAAGTTGAATGAAATGTAAAAGTTTTGAACGATATTTTAGTCGAACAAACATCATTTGAATTTCGTCTGTTAGAATATGTATCTTTAAAGTTCTCTACATAATATTTAACGAACAAAAGTATTTTTCAAAGTTGTTATTTTTCAGATTTAATATTCTTCCTAGAAAAGTGTAATATTTTCGATTGCATCCTCTTACAACCAATTTAAAATAAAAGTATCAATTGGTACTATTCAAATTTCTATTTTTATTTATTTATCCAATCTCTTTGGATTTTTTTATCTTTACTATTTAATCTCAATAAGATCTGAAATTAAGTTTCCAATTCACTTTAATTACATACTACACATAATTACTTTCGACTAAAAATATGTCAAGGAAAAATTGTTAGAAAATACAACACTTAAATATTTATTTTTTGTTAATCGTAATCAGCCTTGAATACAATTTTTATCAAGGATAAAATATTTTTAGAATAGTTTAAATATTATAAAAGTTATACTAGTATACCAATAATAAATTTCAAGATTTTTAAATATACAATGAAAAAAAACTAAAAATGTTGTTAATTGTATTTATTATATAATTGTTAAATTGTCGAAATTGAATTAAACTCATTACAAAAATAACGTTATTTTTCGAAAAAACCCAATTAAGAAAATCTGATTAATTAAATGTTACTAATTAATTGCAACAAATGCATATTATTAGTACATATTGATTTAATATTTTCACAGTACTACTCAAACTAAACAAAATCTATACTTATAAACATTAAAACATTTAAGTTATTAATGCGTATTAATTACAATGGTAGTATGAATTAATACATACTACAATTTTACAAACTATATGATTAAAATATAATAATTTGTTTGTTTACAATAACTAACTGTCATAATCTCGCTGCTTTAGCATTCTAACGTCTAAACATATAATTAAACTCTTTTCATAAAATTGTAATTATAAATTTTAGTCTTCTTTGCAAATACATTATTTATATGGTACAACGACAACGCATAGCATATTATAAACAAGTCCATAGTTTAAACTTGATTTTTATTTAATCATACTACGTGAATACATTGTTTATTATTGTTCACATAACACTTTATCAGCACTTATCGACTACAAGTATGTTTTCTCATTAAGATTTTACTAACATTTGAAGTACTTTAATTTAAATAATCCATGGATCTGTTATAGTATATCATATTAATTAAAAATCAACAAAAACTTAAAAATTACCTACTTCTATTATTATTACTATATGTTTGCATTATTTGTAACTTTATAAATTACAAATTAAATTTTGTCATTTTGCGTACATATTTCATTGTATAATAAATTATAGGTATACAATACTATAGTATTTATAATAAATTATGATTATGCGAATTTCAACTTCCCATAAATATCAAGCAGAATTGATTAGATTAGAAATGAAAATGACCATCAAGTATTAAAATTATAAATAATTGATACATCATTTAATAAAATGTAAATAAACTTATGTTATACAATCAAACACAATTTTATGTATTTTGACAAAAATCAACAATCCCGTATCAAAAAAAAAAAAAAAATGTATAATTTTAAGTTTTGTAAACAGTATTTGAACAAAAATAAATACAATTTACTTTTAAAAAAAAAATCATGTATTTTATAATTTTATTACAATTATACAATTTTTTTTCAAAAACATTTATCTGTGTTAGTAAAATTTTAAACGTAACAACATAATCAATGTTAAATAATAAATTATCATATTTATCATTAATAATAAATCTCTTATGAGTCGCAGATTGAACACATTCATATTTTCTAATTAGTGAACTTAAACAACACTGATATGATCATTTTTTTTTTTTTTGTAATATTAGTAGGTATAATATATATTTGAGAAATATTCTTGTAAAAAATAACACAAACCCGTTACTAAGTAACAGACCGATTCAATTTTCAATCGTGATGAAACGTTCGCTATACGAGCGAAATATCTAAACAATAGTTATCACTAGGTACCTGACCTAACAACGCGCTCGGACCATGGCTGCAGCAGTTAATCAAATGCACATGATATATTCGTATAACACAACGAAACAGCGGAGTTTCATAAACCATAAATAAATCACAGACATAACGCACTGTGCTCTCTCTCATACCACAAGTTAAATTGGAAAACGCCGTGTCGGAACAAAAAGTTGCTGGTTCATTTTTACCTTGAACGTATACACGCGCGCGCGCGGCTGGGAGAGATTATTTGAGTTATTTATTAGCGGTATCGGCTACCAGTCGACCACCACGGCCACGGTCGCCGTTGCTACTGCCGATCATTCGTCCAAAATCCCCCTGGTCGAATGAAAGTCCTAAATCGAAACGAAAAGTTTTCCCCTCTTCCCCTAGTCCGTATTGTATTATTTTTGCACTTTTTTCCATTACGGGAAAAGGTTTTGCCGTCCGTTCATTTTTGACCGTTATGGGTGCTGCAGCGTAAGATTTATGGCCTAGGTTCGAAGACCAACCGACGAACAGCGGAAGCGCGCGGGACGGATATCGAACACGCCTGCTGCTGCTGTTAGTGCTGGTGGGCGATGGCAAAGGAAAAAAACAAAAAGACAAAAAAAAATTATTTATGAAACCGACTGTAAAGTCACTGCCAACGTTTTTCGCGTGTGATTTGTGTCGCGCACTGGTCGCAGGCACTTTATTTTAGAGGTTTTTTTTTTAAACACGACCTCTCTGGTAAAAGAACGTAATGGGTTTTCCTGTCCGACAATAAAACATCAACATACTTCGATGTATACATAATATTTCTAAAACCTGCAAGTAGGTCTAAACGAAAGGAATTTTTGTTTTAATAAAATAGTTGTTTATATGCAATGCTATTTAATATGTAATACCAACACTGGTTGCGTATTGGTGAGCAAAAAAAAAGTTCAACACCCAATCATTGTATACTATCCGTACTTTTTTTTAAAACTTTAAGGTATATATTTTTTTACTAAAATAAACCTAAAAAAAATTATTTGGAATTCCACTGAAATACTTTTTATGAATTCCATTAATAGAAACACACACTATACATTAAAACTAAAAAATAATTTCAATCAGTAGCATAAATAAATATTTCAAATTAATTTAATACATATGTATAAATTTACCACGCCATGAGTATGGATATATAATTATTGTACTGTAAAGTAATCACGCATATAAATAGTACAAATATTATTAATTACATATTGTTTTCAATGAAACTATTTTAAACGTGCCTATTATTTAATACAAAAAACCCGGAAAATATCAGGAAAAAATATATAGTATATTTATTGGAACACTCGAAGTAAAATCTATAAGAAAACTTCCTGGTACTAAAATAATTTTCAGTTAATATATAAATGTATAGTTAATTTCTACGTTTTAATTATAATTATATTTAACTTTTATACTCGTAATTATATATAATCGTATTGCATAAATCACATTACAACTATTAGAGTGTTTAACTATATTTTCAAATTATACAGCGCTAATGCTAACTCACTAGGTGTGCTTTCGGAGTAGTCTTGAGGACATTTTGTGTAAGTGTACCCTAAATGCTGGATATCAAACTATGAACAGTTTCACGCCATTATTGTAGATTTCCATTAGAGTGACAAGATGGTGTTTTCTACATCCAATACTGAACTCGAAATGCTTTGTTCCATTAATTCTACACATAACTAACCTACACATATACGCGGGATATAAATTATTATCATAATGCACTCAAATATACCTATAATTATAAGTTATAACCATTATCCATTATTATTATTAATTATTATTAATATTAAAAAATATATTATTATTATTATTATTACCCATTACCCATCACAATACATTATTAATTAAATTAGGTATATTCGGTATATACCTAATTATATAAATGTATAATATCTATATTATATATACAATATATAAACTCGTACTTAATATAATCATATTAATTGACATCAATACAATGCAAATTGATCAATGCAAACAATTTATTTGAGTTTAGGTAAATTGTTTATTTCAATTTATTCAATTTTAAATTTGCCTTTAAACGTTTATCATCTAATCATCAAGAACGAAACATTTTAAAAATGTACCAGAGAAAAAATGGTAATTTTAATGTATGTAAGAAAATAATAGTAATTTTATCGGACGCCAAATAATGTTTATTAAAGTTTAACCAAGAAAAAGTTAAATATACAAGCCAACATTTAAGAAATATTCAAAATCGAAAATTAATTATGCCTTATAGAATTTTTAAATTAAACAAATGTGAGTTAAGAAAAAAATTAAAAATTATAAATACTATAATATAATTAAAAGTACTTTACATAAAACTGGACAAAAATAACTTAAATTGTTCATTATATTATTGGACAATTAAGATTAGTTTGTATTAACTAGTTTAATTATTATAAATAATGTCATACAAAACATATAATCAATAATATAACTAATATTATTACTGACTTATATTACTTGATATTTCAAAATATGAATCAAATAAGATTTCTGCAAAGAATGCATTATTTGTATAATATTTTTAATGGGCATAATATGTTACGAAATTACGAAATATGTTACGTAAAATTACGAACAACTATGTAAGTTATCATAATACATTCATAAAATTTATAAGAGTTATTTTTATGTTCACATAATTCATTTATAAACATCCACAGTACAAAATATATTATAATATTACTTTCATTGGGTATGATACAACTGTAGAGGAAACTCATAATATAATAATTTACAAATTCATATTAAATGTTAATATATTCTTGAAGGTACAATAAAATATAATAACGTGTGTCAAAATACCGTACTAAATCACATTATGAACTCGTATTTTATAAGTACACAATACAATTCAAAATATCACGTAATATATAATATATAACATTTGATTTAAAGCTATTAAAATGAGTTTTTACAATAATAGTACACATAAAAGTGATAGTTTCAAGCAGAAGAAAATTTAAACTAACAATTGAAAATAATTAACTTAATCTAACCGTCCGAACTCGCCCGTAAAGGATTATTCAATCGTCGGAGTCTATACGCAGACGGTCCAAATTGAAAAACCTACCCACTTAAAACAGTATAATCGACAAGACGTGTAACTCTCCGTCCAATTGTATACATAGGTATGTTCGTATAAGCTTTTATATTACGGCTGTGGCAAACAAAACTTTCAAAACTTCCAGAGATTAGCTCATGTTGTCGGTACATTGAGGTACGCTAAAAGCCCAATAGTATGTTGGCTAACATGTCAACAAACAAATTACGCTTATTGAGTTTTTAAACTTTTCTTCTATTGAATTTTATTTAATATGTTTTTTATTATGTCAGTTTTTTCTATTACTAATTCCTTCTTAAATTAAATAAAAGTTGAAAAACCCCATTTTAGCCAGTCAAAATAAGAACTTATTAAAATAAGTTATAAATTAATAATGAAATTTATCATATAGTATCTACTAAATTAATATAACGTACGTTTGGATCAATTCAAATAAAAATCTAATTTACAACAAAATATTTATAAGAGACACTGTTATTTATTATCTTCTAGTCAATTTTCTCATACAATTAAAATTACTATAGGAAAACTTTGAATACAAATCCATTACTTTATACATTTAAATATTCTTAACAATAAATTTTAATGAAAATGATGGTGAAAAAATTGTACATAAACACCAAAAACCTACTTTTCAAATTTTTTTAAAAATAATTTAGAATATAAAGTATTAGTATTTACTAATATTATACTTAATTATACACTGTACTCTTTCAAAGTTCAAAAAAATGTTTTTATTACTAAATTGGAATTAACTATATATATTACACATATATCGTACATCGTATATCGTATATTATAAAGAATGAACAGACAAAAATATTTGGTACGTTTTATTGGTGGTCTTGGCAAAATGCCGAAAAAAAAACAATAATCCAATTTAACACTAAAAGTAAAAAATTAATTTCCACTTCATACAGGATGATAATACACTTATAGTGTTATCGATAGTTTCTGAAAATATTAATTAAAATTCCATTTTAGTTTTAGGATCTTTAGAAATATATAATTTCTTTAATCAGTTTTTCTAAAATGTCTCCAGTTTTCTTCTAAATAAAAATATGTAGTTTTAAAATTAATACAATAGAATTCATCTATAATTTTATAAATTGTAATATTAAAACTTTATGAAAATAAATATGGTGTAAAAATAAATTAAATAAAAAATAATATAGTTAAAAATAATTGTAATTATTCAAGTTTAAACTCAAAATTATTTTAATAACATGGAATAATGTAGAATAAACTTTTAAAATCATTAACCCTGCTATATTCTTCTTGTACAATATATGAATATAAACATGTTCATTTTTAATACTAAGGTAAAAATCTAACTCAACTAAACCTTAATTTTTCAAAAATAACGAATAGTTTATAAATAGTACATCGTCTTGGTAAAAAAAATGCTAGTTCCTTATAAAATATCATGAACTAAATTGTATATTTTGTGACAAAACGTATTTACTAAATATTTATTATGTATTGTGTACAATTGCGTAATATAATAAAATTATCTCATCAAATATATATATATATATATTTATACATAAATGTGTGTGTGTACATTTGTTTGACAAATGAAATACAATGACTAAATTTTGGACGCAATAACCTCATTCCACACACCTTGGCAAAATATAGCTCTAATATTGTGAAATCCTATGTGTTATTCTAAACATAAATCTAAAAATAATATCATCTTGAAATTGTCCACAAATTCACAAACTCAAAAGATAAATAATAAAGAGAATTTCCATAAATGACAAACATATGTGAGGGAGTGGCACATTAAATAAATATAATAATCGTAACAATAAAAACAATAACGCCTGTCACCGTCCTTTTCGGCACAAGCCAACGGGTTTCGGCGCGTTGCGAACGTGTTCACTGCGGTTGGAAACGCGAGCGCACGCCAACCACCGACAACATTGTACCGCGACGGTACACGACGCGCATACTATTAGGTATTATTATGCTACTCCACTCCGTACTTTCCGTTAAAATAACACTGTAATCAGAGACGGATTTACACATACGCCGCGTAAGCTCATCGAGCCTAAAATGATGTAGATTCGAGTGTTTATTATTATTATTATTATTATTATTATAATTTATTATGCATATATTATATTTTCACAAAGATTTTTGATATTTTTTTAGCATTCCTGCTAAATGACAAAACGGAACATTCACTTTACACCCAAACCAAACTATTCGTTTTTACCGAAATAAAATTAATTTTCATGTTCATAAAGTTGTCATAGACCGATTAGACCAATCCCTTTCCTAAACTAAAATACAACCCTTTCCGACCAAATAACATTACACCCTATGATCTGCTTAGACCGAATATTTCAAAAAAGTACTGAAACCATTAAACTATTTCGCGTGGTTGGCACTCGTCACTCGGCAAATCGAAAATTGACTCGCGCAAAAATTACAAAATTATCGAAAAAAAAATGGTTTAAACATGATCTATTGGTCCAATAACGTGCTTTTCCCATTAAACAAATGACGGTAACAACATGCTATATTATTAGTTTCAGCGCACGGACGTTTAATTTTTTTATTTTTTTTTTTTGTATGCATGCGTTTTTATGTACTGGTAACACAATGTTGTTTCCTATCGCGGCAACGACCGGCAAAGAAACGATGCAACTGAGTGCGGCCCGCCAATAATGTTCACATCGTTATCATATTCGTGTAGCGGCTACTATTAGTAGTTTCGTAGTTGCGATGCGACCGGGTCGCGAGCGTAACGTCGGCTTCACGATTCGCGTCGGCTACCCAGCTGCGTGATTATAACCGCTAATAATTCAATGTTTTCTTTCATTTAGACCCTTTACAAGTTTAGTGTCACCAAACCCTCCTCCGGTTTCGTATGTATTTTCTTTTCGCGGCGATACCGAGAAAATCCGTTTCATAGTTCACGTTATTCCGATCTGAGCCCGTTAAAAACGTTTGTATGGCGAACGCCGAACCATTCGGTTGTTCCGTTTCGTTCGTGTGCGCGCGTAATTTAATTTTTTCTTATCCCGCCGCGGTCGTGTAGAACCGCGTTTCCGTTTGTCGTGTCGTTGTGTACGCGAATTCTTCGACCGTGCGGTAAACATACCGTTCGTGCATTTTAATAGCGCAAACGTTAATTCGTCTACAATTTTGGGGTTGCTATTGATCGCCGGCAGTTGAATTTGTGGTCTTTGTTTGTGCCGTATTACTGCAGCAGAACCATTCGTTTGTCGTTTCCGTCGGGTGTCTACTGGTCGACGACGACATTCGTTACACCGCCGGGATTACTTATTATTCCCCCAACCTGTATACCCAAATATGATTACAGATACCGGGATGGTCCAAGTTGTCGATCACGGGCATCAAGGTAATTGGTGTTTTTTTTTTTTTTTTGTAACGTGAGCTATTTGAATTTTATGTTGTACAAAAAGGTTTACGGGCCATTCAAATTATACCGTCCACTAATATATACATATATATATTATTTTTCTTTTCATTTTGAATGCAAACTTTTGTGTCTACAATTATATTTATTATATAATATTTTACTAATAGAAAACAGTGATGGTTTTAAGAGTCTGTGGTTAAAACTTTATGTTCCAACATTGTACACTAATGTTTTAAAGAGATTTGTTTATTTGGTATGCCTGTTCATTTCGATTTCAGTCGATCCAGATCAGGACCGTAGCCAGAAATTTGGTTCGGGGAGCCCAGAAAATAGTTTATTCAGAGATAGAGAGGAGTGTCACATGGATATTTCTGTTATCAAAATAGAAATAATTGAAAAGAAATGTGTTATTCCACATACTCGTTCGTGTGCGCGTTTTTCATCTCGTGCATGTATACATTTATAGAAAAATTCCAGAATTCGCAGAAAATATGCGGGGTTCTCAGAACTTCGAGGGGGGCCGTGCCCTACGGGCCTCATCGCAGGCTACGGCCCTGATCCAGATCCACTTCTGAAAAAGACCGCTGGCTATATAGTGTGAATGTGAGAAGAAATTCTCGAGCCCTGATTGTAATATATTCACTCGAAGGCCCCTGGATGTCAGTGACATATATAGACCTCCTTGAAAATGCGTACACCTACGAGTGTAAAGATACAACGATTACCCGCAACCAATCCGAACAAAGCGCTGATTTTCTCGGAACCCAAAAACCGTTAAAACTATTCCGTGAATTCTCTAAACAACAGATCGATTACTAGATTTTCACGACGCATTGGGTTACCTATACATAAACAGTATATTTAACTGTATTTAGCAATAGCGTGCTCGCTAATAAAAATAAAATAATAATAAATAAAACGTATAATCGAACTTATTACTATACTGAGTAACGATAATGTACCTATAATCTATACTAAATTATATACTGGATATTTGTATAAAAAACAATTCAATATGCATACATCTGGCAAACTTTTAATATATTTTTGTAAAAAGCTTATGAAGTTTCAGTTTCAACAGTACCATTTTGGTTCATAACTACATTTTTATTTCTGGAGAAATATAAATGAGACATTCTTTTCTTAGGAAAATTATGAGAAAACAAAAGCAATATAGTGTGATGTCAAGTTGATTAAAATAGTGCTGAACGGCCAAGATTCGAAATTGTGTATAGTTGTCACCAAAGACATTAAAAAATCATAATAAAAAGAATCATCATATGGTGGGATATGACGTTTATATTTCCCTCCGTTGAAAATGGCCCTGCGTTGTATTATTGCTGAAAACATTATAACGATAAATGTTGTGTTTATACTCGAGACTGACCTGTTTTGTCCGCCGTGTATACCAGCACCATCAGGACGCAGGATAACATCAGCATTTCGTCAAGACTCGTACGGCACAGAAAATATAAAACGTCGTCTTTCTCGTCGAACGGATATCAGACGCGCGTTTTCGCCATTATAATGTTTTAACACACTGTTCGTGCACAACAAGATCGAAACGCACTGAAAATACGTTTATTCCGAATACTGCGCGACGATACTTTTCTAAGTCTTTTAAATGTTCGCGAACAACGAGGGCGGCGCGACGACGAGACTTAGAACACTTGTCTACCCGGACGATTTAATTGTTGACACTTTTTGTTTGTTTTTACCGGCGAACAGATCCACGGAGATCTACGACTCGAATGGCGGCGGATTAATCCGAAAAGAGAATCACGATAATCGTAATGCAAATGCAATTGATGCCGTCGAAGCTCGCGGAAAAACGTGACGGAACGGCGGCGGTGGCGACGGCGGAATGCGGAAAACGAACGAGACGAAACCGGACGGAGCGACGCGGGTGAACTAACGCGGCGGCTTTCGATGTTTCGGCCGTCCACCGCCCGCACAACAATCGTCGCGACCCTCCGTCGACCTATCGATACCGTTGCCGGGCGTGGTAACGACGTTGCCGCCGCGACAATCGCGTCCAATTATCGCGCGCGATAGGACGAATCGTAGAGGAAATCGCCCGGCAATAACGGCCGTGCGTAAACGTCACCGATGGACCGTCATTATGTGACTAATCGCTTACCAAACGCAACCGATGGACGCGATATTTGCTACACATCAGACGATATTGTTCCCGTTTGTCGTTCAGTTGCACGTCGTTTATTAATTTACGAAACATGACATTGCACACGGTTATAACGCCGTAGGATTCTCCTCTTCACCGCATCAGAAATGTTTGATGGGACTATCGGCGAAAAACAATATGATAACTAATAATACAATATTTTGATTTTGTAATATACTATACGCGTTTTTGCGAACCTTCTTAATAAATTAAATACGTAAAAAATGGTTCGGACAAAACGCCGGTACAATATTGTTCTCAATGTCGCAGCCACATTAAGCCAAATATGACGAACAGTTTTACTATGCTACAAAGTTTAGGTAATATCGAGATGATTAATTTCACTACGTATATACAATTGTTGAATTGATGGGGGATGCAGGGGGACTGAGTACCCCTTCTATTTTTTCAAATATTTGAGCGTTCCTCTACTATTTTTTTTAAAGAAGAACGCGGGAGACAGTATTCACTTTTCCACAGCCGACGAAATATAAAATAATATTGTTATATTGACGAAATAATATATTTAATATTACCGCCAGTCACCATAATATGCCAGCAGATGCCGAATATGGCCTATGGGTTTTCCACTAAATGACGGTCCACAAACGCGACAATTGGTCTTTAAATTACCTATACTTGTATTTTATATTATTCTTTGAATTAAGATAAACTCCACATTATTAATTATTATTCATTGCCTTATTTTCCACGCTCGAATTATTGATAAACGTAACAGACGGCAGTGATGAACTTTTCAAGTACCTACACCGTTTAGAAAAATGTATTGAGGACGCAACTATTTTGTAAGCCTTCAGAGTACCCCTACTATTTTTTACCCAATTCACCCACTGTGTATATATTGCCCATAATAAAATCATGGTCAAAAGATCCTTAAGAATATTTTAAAAAATAAATCCAATGATATTAATAGGTATATATCATTGATTCTACATAATCAATGTAATTACTCAGTGTAATGTGTTTTAATTTCTAGAGCTACTCCGTAAAATGTTTGTATTTTTATATCCAATACTCCTTGATGATATTGTGATAATACCACAACACGTTCTGTCTCATTAATACCGAACGATATTAAGGAGATGTGGGGGCAGACTGGCAAAATCCCCCCGCGGGTTTATGTGACCCATACAAATCGAAACAAATTTTAAATACCGTTGCCTGCAATAATTTAGTATGTTTTCTGTTGTACACTGGAGACAGTTTCGCCTATATTTCTGTTCAAGCAATTACAACATTTAAAAATCGTTAGTCCGCGTACTCGAGGGAAATGTTTCAATGGTAAACACTCTTCAAATCAAACAAAGAAATAAACTCAAGACTGAAAACTTATAAAAGGTAGAAAATAAAGCCACTATAATCTGGGCAGCCATATGTCAACATGGATAAGTATATTGTATACTATATACTAATGGTGCACTACTTTTGATGTTGTCTTGCAATAAAATTGTAGTTATGAAAGAATGAAATATCGAGTCGTATAAAAAAAAATGCTGATTACAGATTTGATTACAATTACACCATTAAGATATTTACGTATTATTCATTATAATAATATTTCAATTATTCACGTAAAATAAGAAATAATTTTTAATCCGTTTTATAAATAACAAGTGCGTATATAATGTAAAATAAACGTATAAATATATAATATTGATTCTACGTCAGTAAGTAACCAATTATTTATTATGTTTAATAATTTAATTTTGCCAGTATCTGGTAATTCAATTCCTATAATATTTTAGCTTTTTGCACGTATAACAAAATCATAAATCGTATTTTCAATGTAGATAGTTAGTGAATTTTACAAGTTATTATAAGCGGCGGTTCCGTAGTTTCATTCTCGAGAGACTAAAATAAATTTCTGTGTATGTTCTGGGCAGATTGTAAGACAAACGGATTCTACCAGAGTGATTACGAACGTGACAATCCCAAAGGACGGTCAGTGATCTATAAACTCAATGGTGTTTTTGTAAAATAGAACTTTTACCGTTTTTGTGGAACATAAGGGAGCACTGATTTACAATTAGACAGTACTTGGAAACTTTTGACGAACATTGGCAAACAATAAGAACATTTACCTTTAATATTAAATCAACGCACGATAAACGACAGTGTAGGGATAGTGTAGAACTTTAGAACGTAGCCACGTGTGGATGAAACCATATTTCTTACTGAAAATAGTCTAAAACTTCCACGTCCAATTTGTTCAGTTAAAATAAAAACAATTTGGTATCTACTGTTTGAAATATAAAGCAAGAAAATTAAATTAAATTTTCCTACATGAACATTCAATTAACCTACTGTGCATTGTATAATAATTTTTATTGGAAAATATGTTTCACGAAAATATTTTTAGTAAAACACGACTTTATTCGTGTATACAAAAACATGATTCATTTTATATCAAAAACATTTGATTCATTGTATTCGATATTAAAAATTAACAGATTATTAACAAATAATATGATCAGTAAAATAAACACCAGAAATAATAAGTCATAACTACAATAAAAACTATGGGCTTAACACGCATTTTTGAATTTGCCTTCATTTATCCAAGTGAAATAATTAAGTAAATTTTCAATATAATAATCACCATTTAATACAGTTCAAAAAGTCTGATTTTGAAAAATGAAATTTATCGTTAACATTTTAATGAACATGCTGATTGCAGACAGTGTAATAAATATTTTGTTTTCACATTAAAATCCAGCGTCAAAAACAACAAATATAACGATAAACGATATAACGTTTTATTTTTATCAATTCTAATTTTATACTACTCCACTAAGAACAATTGATTGTTTTAATACATTCATAATACGAGTTTTACTTTTAATGACGCACACCAATTTCACTCAAATTATTTTATCAAAAATTTTCAACATTAAATATCACGCAATATTAAGGTATATCATTTTCAATAAAAATAAATCGTAGGACTCGAAAATACAGATGATTTAATAAAACAAAAAAAGAAACAAATTTCCTTAAAAATTATTTTGAAACCAAATCAAAACACGTTCGGTAACAATTTTCGTTTTTTCAATTTAAATCTAATATTAAACTCATTACATAACTTACAAACGAGCATCATTATAAAACGTATAATGAGGGATTTCAATTAATACATACAATCATATTATTTGAAAAATAATAGCTCTTAAAAATAAATAAAATAAATTAAGATATTAAAATATTTTATTTTTATTCAGATTAAAATACAGTAACTACATTTTTAAATAGTTAGTCATTATACTTAGATAGGTAGTACTGCTATGTAAATTATTATAATTTATATTCATACCTATATTAAATTACCAAAATTCAATATTGTATAGTCAATATTTGTAAATTAAGATTTTCAACATATTTCAGCTACAATCAAATACATGTAAGCGTTTTAAAATTAAAATTAAAATTCATTTTTAAATTAATCTACTACATAACATCGTTAATTGTAGTGATATTTGTCAATCTCATCATATTATGTCCGTTAACGCCTATAACAATTTCCCAAATCGTTTTATCACGAACACGAACGTATATAGCCCAATTATACACAGATACTGAGTATACCTGTTATCTCAGCATTTAATCCTGCATACTGTTTTTTTAAATTTAATTTATATTAATCATATTAACCCAAGTTATTTAATAATAATTAATTACGGTATTTTTTTACAGAACGAATTATTTAAATTTTCTACTATACTCGAGCGAAATATATATATTCAATTTAAATTATATTCACTAACACAGTGGTACGATACTCTATTACGATACTCTGGTTTAACTCAATGGCTAAAAATATTATATTTACTGAACCTCCATTAATGAAGTTATGAGTAATGACTAAATTGGAGATATTAAGTTTTGCATTTCTGTATAATTGATGTACAAACAATCTGAGTATTTTTAATAAACACAATAATTTGTTTTAATATTAAATAGTTCCAATTACAAAACCATCATTATCAATCTTAACTATATGAGATATGATCTACTGTATATAATTACTATTTACTTCAATTTATCCTAGTTCAGGTTAAATAAAAGACAAGAGATTTATTCTACAATTACAAGTGATTAATGACCAAAATATTTTTGACAAATGTTTTACTATTTTTTCATTTTCACGTCATTATTAATTTTTCAAAATATCTTTAGTACGTTTATAACACTATAATATTTTCAATAATCTTTTCTTTTTTTGTTGAGAAAACGGAATGTCGACTTTTTTTGGCTTTTAGTCAAACTATCAGACAAAAGAATGGTAAATATTTTTAGAACCCCTGGGGGGGTACAAAAGACACTGAAAACGATTGTGTTTTCAATTTTATTGTGAAAAATGGAAAGCTACGTTTTTTGTTTTTATAAAAGTATAATATATTTTCCTTTCATTACATTTAGGAATTTCAAAATAAGTATATATACGTATATATATATATATATATATATAATGTATATACGCATATTCAAAACAAAATTATTTATACATTTTTCATTATGTAGTTTACTTTTGTTTTTATTTTAATAATATGTTTGGCTGCAATATTTTTAAAAAATATTTTACATGTATCTATTATTACATAATATGTTATTAAATTTTTTTTTGCCTATATATATATTCATATATGTATATACATTTATTTCAAAAATTTCTGGTTGAAATGCCAAAGCCATATACTTTTAAGACTATGTTTTTCAATAAAGGTGTTCCAAAGTCACATATAACATACAATTTGATTAAAAATGGTATTGATTGTCAACATTTCAAAACGTTCATTATTTAAAATTACAATGTAAAATTACTATGAAATAATAATTAAAAATATTTATGGTTGAACTAAATTATAAATATAGATAATACAAATTATAACTTTAGATTTAAATTGGTATTATAAAACTATAATTTTCAGTAAAATATAACTTACAAATTAGTCAAGATTCCACTTACACATAAATCCTAATTGACCAACTAAATCAATAATGATTTAATACTAATAAAATATTAAGTTTCATAAATTAATATTAATATTATTTTTAATGCATACAAAAAAAAATTAAAAAAAATTATAAATCTTCAAAAAACAAATAAAATGTGTTCAGACTTTAAAAATCATAAAAATGATTTACTTAAATTTAAAATAAAATATATTTATAATTAAAAATAAATAACATAGTAGTGTTTATTATTTTAGTAAAAACGTAATAAGTTAACTATATTTTTGTAATGGCATAAAATAAACATTATTTACGATATCTATATTTCGATTTAATATTAATATATAAGAATTTGCTAAAAAATACTAGGATATTTATGAAATATATGGCTCTTATAAAGTCTATAGAAATCAATTAACCTCATAGTATTAATTCAAACAATTTAATTATAATATTATGCAAGTAATGAATTTGGCACGTTCCTTTACCTATTATGTCAAAGATAACAAAATGCTGTAAAATGTATTCAGCGATAAATGTCATACGATACATTCCAATCAAACGAACTAGGTATGGAATATTGATTGAAAAATAAGGGAAATAGCGTTTTACAAATTAATAATTAATTGTTTAAATATATATATATATATATATATATATATGTATATATTGATTACTGTAATTTATCGTTTTTCTAACATATGATAACATCTAACCTATGGTATTTACAATTTTGATTTTTACGAAATCAAAAATCGATTTAATACATTTTTTTTAAAAATGAAAAAATACGAAAATTAAGATTTTACCAACGTTTTCATTTCAGACGTTTATTATATGTTTCAGACGATATGTTAATAAATGATAAACATATCAGTTTTAAACATGTCGTCGTCAGTTGTTTTACATAGCGATTTTCAAATGTATGATGCTGCGGTGAATCAAAAGTGCGCGTGTAAACGGCCAAGAAACGTCATCGTTTCTGCCGCCGGTCTAAGTATACGGCGACGAAATCCGTTTTACGGGAACTTCCGGCCCACTGCGAAAACGTTGCTGCCACCGCTTCGGCCTCACCGTACGCCGTCTCTCAACGCCCGCGGCAAAGCCGTTATTCCCAATGTCTATGTCCTCTCTCGCGCTCGCCAAAGTATTAAGAACGGATTATACTATCGTCGACGAGTCCAATTTAAATGGTAATGTAACCGGCGGACATATCACGCGCACCGTACAATTGGTGCCGCCGCGAAACGCACCCTGTACACGTGTATATATATATAATGTGTATGTATACGTATATGATATATATATATAATAGCGGCAGACCAAAGCCCCGCAGTGTGGGGTCCGTCGTCGAGGGATAGCCAAGAAGAGATTGGCGATCGGGGTAATTATAAACTTTACACAGATATCCCCCGGAGTTTCAATTACACGCCGGTAGTCGCTTAATAGCAGCAGCGGACCGACGAGTTGATAATAATATTATTCGGCTGTCGTCGTCCCCGACCCGCCCGGGCCCGTTGCCGCAGTTGTAAAGACTTAACACGGCCCGGCTTGACCGACGAACGGACCTATCCCCCCGACCTATCTACAAATTGATAATAACAATAATAATCGCGTGCGAACACACGCATGTATATACACATATATATACATATATATATTACGTGTGATTGACACGAAGCCCGCCCCGTCGCCCCGCGAATCCAAATAATCGGTATGTACGCGATAATAGAAACGGAGGCGCGAACACGGTTGTCGTACGGACGCTCGCGCGAATGTATATGGAAATGGCGACCGCGGTTTTGCGCCGGGTCACCCCGTGCGCCGAACCGACGGAACGGATCCTGTCCTGTTTATTGTGTGACGTGTTCGCATTGTATTTATATAATATATGATACGTGTTCGTATACGCGCGCGTGCCTACCCGACGCGTTCGAACGGCGGTATCCTCGGCGTACGGGTACCGGCCGAGTTATCGGTCGCGGCGGTCGTGCTGGTGAGGGGGCGGGCGGGCTTACGCTTAACGACACCGTGCTAAGTTATCAATTTCCCCGGCGCCGTTATTAATCACTATGAACGCGACCGCCCGCCGACGGTGGTTCTCTGCGCCGACCGCGCGGTACGTAACACGCGTACCTAACCACGGTTCACGGTCATCGCAATTCACGTTTCTTGACTACTGCGTGTCAAACGTTAGACGCTCGCGATTGTTCTCCGTTCGAGACACCCATTCGTGCGTTCGTTACACAACGGCAGTGGCGTGCCCAGGAATTTTTAATGGGGGGGGGGATGTTATAAGTAAATAGTAATAATACATTTTAATGAATTGTCATGGTAATACCAAAAACTCAAATGTTTATGTTTCAAGCTGTCCAAAATCGTTTCTAGCTCATAATTGTGTACATTTGTATAGATTGTTCTATAATCAAAATGAATTTAAATTATAACACACTAATACCAAGTTGTTCAATTAACATAACACCATTAAATTGAAAAAAATGTATTGCATGTTTAAAAATAAAATCAAAATACATGGAAAGTAGATTGCTTATTCCAAACGGAATTTCAACCGCCTAGCTTTTGTACTTTTTTACCATTAACTAATACAAAGTATTAAGTAATGACTCTAAAACAGCTCTTATAACTAATAAGTTGTTTTCTGTAGATCAGCGAAATAGACAATGGAGGGGGGGGATATAACCCCTAACCTCCCTCCCCCCTGAGCACGCCACTGCACAACGGCCACGTACATTTGCTGTGATGCGAAATACGCATAATCCAAATCGACAGCCCCTGATGAATTGATCGTCAATTACGCGGCAGTGTTTCCGGAGTGAAAAAGAACATCGCGGTAGATGATGAAAAAAACGGAATGATAAAAACATTTATCGTACGAACCGTAAATTGATATATCATATAAGGCTCTAAGTTTATTTTGGTGTTAAACGGATTATTCATTTTGAAACGTCTACAACATATTCCATATACTGCGTGCTGAGGAGTGTTTTTTATTGTGTATATAAGTTTATTGCGGAGAAATATTTTGAAATAAATATAAAAGTAAGGGAGTGAAGTTTGGTGTTTATTGTTTTTTCCTTTCTTTTATGTTAAACTGTTGTTAAAAGTTAGCTGTGGTATTTCGATTGAATTATAACTCATAAACAACAAAATAAAACAGGTCTATAAATTTTGCAGCAAAAAGTGTTTTCCAAAATAAAATACATTATTGTAATTTACCAATTATATTAATATAATATATTTGTTTTATAATTATGTTTTTTGTATTTTAGTATATAAATTAACCAATGGTTTAAAATACCCCTTAGAATTTGAAATAATCAAAGAAACATACGTTTAATCAAAGCACTAATAACTAAATATATATATATATATATATATGTACAAAGACCTTCAAATAATGACACGTTTATTATTTAATATTTTAATGTACTTAAAATCAATATTTTATATTTCACAGCTGAAACGTTTAATTATAATTAAACGATTTGTAATAGAGATCGGATATTATAATAAATTATTATTTTAGGGAAAAAAGTTTGTTTTTAATTTTTCGTATACGATACATTTATATATATATATATACATATATATTAATAATGACTTATTCGCTATAAAAGAAAAGTAGACTTGAAGTTTCTGATTAGCTAATGTTTTATATAAGAAATAAACTTAAATGTTAGTATTGCATCATATCGTTGTGTATATCGTTATAATTCTTTATAGGTATAAATGAAATGAAAATTTTGAATGAAATTGTCTGTTTATATATATATATGCATCAAAATAGTCAACTTGGTAAATTAATGTTTTTAAAAGTTATGCTCTGAAAAACCTGTAAACAATTTGAATATATATGTAGTTCTATATCTTCACATTAGTAGAGTAGTAAAACACCATAACGTCAAAAATATGCTCACTCTTAAATTCCGTTTAAAGATAAATAGATCTAAAAGAAATGATTCTTTTAATATGTGATTTGCCAAATTTATGACTTAACATAATCGTTAAAATATGATTTCTGTATTTTCAACATCAAATTTTCAACATCAAAACATCAACATCAACATCAAAAATTTACTAATGATTATTGTAGAGAATTACAAGTACCGTTGGTCAATTCCATGCAATACACTAATATATATTATAATGGCACATATAACAGATTGCATGTTTAATTAAATAAAACAATAATAACATTTCCAAACTGTAACGGGTTAGAAAAAGTAAAAAATGTTTATCACCAAGTACAACAAATCACAAACATTTTTAGTAACATAAGTTTATTATGTTGAATTGAATTCTGAATTTTCTAAAGAACTTTAAAAAAAATCTGCATATGCGAAACAGGGTTAGAACTTGCAATATATTAAGCAAAATCATAGACATTCCATAGGAAAGGGTAAAACTCGGATAGTTTGTCGTTTCGCTTCTGTAGAACTTCTTGGGATGCGAAAATGCAAATTTGGTATCGAACCGTTCTACCATTGTTAGGACATTATTCAATGGTCCAAACGACAATTAATCGAATTCCTTACTGGCCCTCTTCTTCCGATTTATCCACAAAACATTATAATACCCGTTAACGCACCAAAATGTATGCCTATTCACAAACAGTAGATAGATAAATGTTTATTTTTAACAATATAGTATAATTGGACTCTATTTCATATACATGAGAGATTGCATGACAGATAGTCTCTAAAATTTGAACTGGAACAGAATGCTCGTACTAAGGTATAATTATTAAACTATTCGAATCAATATGTCAAATAATACACCTTTATCTATCCCAAAACTATGAATGTAGCAACTATAATATTGGTATAAATTAATTTATTGTTGTAGAAAATACATAGTGTCAAACATAAATACTAAACTATTTAAGATAATTTATAACCACAGTGGTGAATAACAATAAAATAACAAACCACCGAATGGTACAAATTTTAAAACTACCGAGAATAGAATTTTATTAAATGTAAATACTTAATTAATAGTCCTATAACGGTCTCTACTAACTTTCTCTAACAACTTTTAGATATTAAAATCAAAGAATTCAATTTTTAACATACCAAAAGATAAAATGTTGTAAACATTTATTAACTCTTTATTCATCTATTTTTACCAACAGTGCGGCCAAATGTACATTAAACCGCGTTAGATACGTCTAAATGTCGACAATGAAAAGTTCTTAGCAAGACATTAAATTATACCATGTTAAGTAAATAAAACAATGTATAGTTCTCACCTTATACAATTACAAAGTTTGACTGAGATTTCAAAACTACTCCCTACTTCCGTGACAATTAAACAAATCAGTTCATCTAGTTGGCTGTCATCAAATATCCAACATGTAAATTAAGTAATAATTAAACGTAGCATTATAGAATTCATATTTATTAAATAACCTAAAATAAATTATGTAAAAAGAGAGAAATATTTATCATATAAACATTATGAATACAAACGTATGAAATACGATTTTTAGATAATGAATTAATTTTTATATTTTAAGTTCACTAAAAAAATACGACATAAATTGGTAATTTATCCAATTGAAAAATAAATATTTCAAAACTAAATATTATTTAAATAAACTACTTTTATTGTTATTGTTATTACTATTATTATCATTATTATCATTACCAACGTCTTCTTCTTCTTTCTTCTTCTTCTTTTTCTTCTTCTTCTTTTTCTTCCTTCTTCTTTTTTTTTTCTTCTTCCCTTTTTTTTTTGATTTTTCCCTATTTCTATTATATTTATTATTATTATTATTATTATTATTATTATTATTATTATTATTATTATTATTATTATTATTATTAATAACGTAGTTAACTAACATTTTCTACTATACTTATTCTGTGATACATAAAATAATGTTTTTTCTTTACAATGATAATACCAGGAAATAAAACATTAAAAGAGCTTTCATAATTTTAGTTTGTATATTGTGTATAAATGTGAATTATATTATATTAATATGTGTGTGACTGTGATTATCATGATTAGTAAACGAGGAGAGCACTTATTTATTTCCAAAATATTAGAATAATTTAATATTATTTTGCTTTAAAAATATATTAGCGACTAATATTTATTCACAATAGTGAATAAATTAATAGTTTAGAATGACGAAAAAATGCAAAAAATTAGTGCATAATTTTTCAAATACCTGGTGATTTAGGTTGAATTTAATCTATATAACAGAATATGAAAAATAATAGTTTCATTTCTCACATGGATTTATGTTAATTAAAAATATGAAGACTGAAAAACTAAATCATTATCTAATATTATAGTACATTTATAGTGACTAAAAACTCATTCATTTAAATATTCGATTTTAATTACATTAATACATTAATATATTATTATATTAATACATAGTTACCAGTTGCCAGCAACTATAACACATAATTTTTGTTTAGTCTAATTGTATGTTCTTTTCGCGGTTTACGTCGGTAAGATTTTTAATTAATTTCACTTAAAAATATATTTTTAAATAAAATCATTCTTGTGGTTCTGTTAATGTATTTTTTCTATTACGATAACAACATATTCAATTTAGTTACAATGGTGAGAAAGCAAACTTAAGATTCACAAAAACATCGAACACGATATTATTATAAATACTGTAGTCGGTTTTATTAAATAACGAATAAATCACCGTTCACATTATCATTGTATATATTCCGGTATCTTACAACTTATATTGACATTTTCTGACTAGTTCTCTTTTATTTATACAAAAAATACACATAATGTTTTTTCTTTTAAATTCTATTTCCAAAGCATTGTCAACCTCATGTACAATACCTAATGTTCATGACATTGACAAAACACAAGGTAATTTGTTCAATAGCAACGGTATATACAATCAATAAGCAATCCAATTTGGAAGAAACCCACACAATCAAATCAACGCCATATAATTTAATAAATCTTTTTTGTTTACTATCTACAACAATATAAAACGTATTATTTAATCCGTACATGATAATATCATCTTTGATAATCATCAAAATAAATACCTAATACAATTACCTAATGAAAATTATTCTGAACAATTCGTTAAATAGATTAATGGAATAAAAGTGCTTACTACTCAGATTTAATATTTATACTTGCATATTTTAAAGAAATATTAACGATAAATTGTCAACACACTTAATTTTCACAAAATCGAATTTGATTCCATTGTTATATTATTCCATAAATAATTATCTGAAACTCTTGAAATTCTCACAGTATGAATATTTTAATTCTATACAAATATAACAAAATGTTCACGGTATTCTAATTAATTTCAAGCTAAACACAAACAGTTTTAAAAATGTATGCATTTTATAGTTTTAATTTGTGCATTTTAAAATTGTATGCATTTATCTGAACTAAAATTATCCATATATTTGACTACTTCATTTTTCTTCAAATCTTATCGTATTCATCTAATATATTACATTATACTATTAATTATAAACCAAACTTCAACCACAATCACTTTTTTGAAAATTATCAAGCTTTCAATTTCCCACAGTAGTTCAACATCGCCAATTTTTCATTTCGAATTGCCTTCAACAGATGAACGAATTAGATAACGAAATTTGGTTTGAGTACTCGAATAATTAAAACTCCTAAACAACATATAATATACCTATGATACTATATATATTTTATTTTTTCTATATCTTTAGAAAAAGTAATGTTTTCATTTTTTTTTTTTTTTGTGAAATCAATAAATTATGAAAATATTCAATTGATACAAAGAAGCAGTTTCGAGATTATATACAAACATATAACAGTTTTTAAATATATATATATATATCGCAACTTGAAGTGAGATTTTAGAATGTGCAGTATTTGCTGGATTCGATTAACGACGTTCCTGATCTAATTTAGAGTGGACGATAGTATGAGGATACTAAGACTTGAAAAGAGAGAGAGAAATAACGACCGAAATTTTGCTTAATTTAAACTCTAGTACGAAACACGCGTTCAAAAACATATTAAATCCCTTCTACCCCAAAAAGATAAATTATTATACCTACAACAACTGTGTTTACGAAATGTGTTTTTCATTAAACTTGACCTTTATAACAGCCGTCGTGGATTACTGAGTTTAAATACAGCGAACCCGTCCAATCAATTATTGTTTTGTACTAATTAGAATAGAAGTTTGAAAAACATCTTCTACGATAAATATTTATTCTTAATTATTGAATATTCAATATAACACTTGTCTAATAAGTAAGACTCATAGTGGATAAAATGTTGAAAAACATTGAAAAATATTATTATCGTTAAACTAAATACCTATGTGGTTATTTTATTAAATATTTCTTTTCATTATACAGTTTGTTATTGATAATCAATTTTTCAAATTTATTATTCAAAGTTCATATTTATCTACGAATACATAGGTATATAAAATAATAAGAACCTCAACTCTGTATTTGATAAGAATTGAAGCTTCTATTTATTTCTAACACAACATATTATATATTATCAATTTTCATTAAATTTACAATATTTACAAAAAAACAACAAGTGTATTATCAAACCATTTAAAAACACGTTTTTATACAGAACTCTTTCAGTTACATTGTATTAATCACTTATCATTTTCATAGAAATTGTTTGAAGTTATATTGTTAGTGAATTTTTTACTCCACTAGCGATTGAACATTTTAAGGGTCGGATTCATCTCTCTTATTGCGAGTCGAAAACATTACACTTATAAATCCATAGGGATTTTGTTTCAATTAAGTTTTTAATGAAAACGTTTGTAAAGTAGTTTAGTTATTTGCTTATACTATTTTAACATTTAAACCCTTGTGCAGAACCGTGTTATTTATGTATCATACAAGGCATAAACAAAAACATGTTTGGGAAAAAGAAAAACGTTTGGAAAATTTGTAAAAACATATTATAGATGAAAAGACACCCGTGTATATTATGGATTATTATGCAAAGGATGTTTTTTTATGATTTTAATGATATATTTTGTATATAAATCCTATAAGATAAATAGGTAGTCGCCACTCATTTGAAATATCTAAACCGTATAGTACAAAATTTATAAGTACATAGAATGATTTTCATTACGGGAATTTTAATTAAATAAAAACTCTAATTTAAATTATTAACTCCACGAGTCATATTTAATACAATCGACTTATAACTGCTATACTGATTTCATTATAATATATTTGTTAAAATATTTTTTTTTTAAAGAAGTAATTTCGATACCTACGTTCTATACTTGCATGGTAAAAATGTTCGTTTTTCGATGAAAACAGGTACGTTAAAATAAAATAACAGCTTGAGTGTCGGAAACTATTTTATATACCGTAAAACAATTTAAATGTGATTAATTACAGTAATTAACGGTGGCGTTTGGATTTATCTCGACGTTCTGTTTCATCCAAAGTCACACATCCGTGGCATGGCGTCGCTACCATTGCATCGTCACTATACTCCATCCATTAACATTAGAGTTATCCATATATATGTTTATAGGTATAGTTAATTTTTCCCCTTTAAAAATGCTCCCCTTTTCCCTTAACCGTGGTTTTATTATTCGAACTGCTTGGAAATTAACGTCCCGGAATCAGAATTTTACCGGTATAATTCTAAGTTGAAAATAAATTGGACAAGTTTAACACTCGGCAACAAAAGTTTTCACAACTCGAAAAACCTGTTAACGACAACATGACTTATTATACGGATGCCCGGCACGCCAACTTTATGATATATACTATAGGTGCTAAACGTTCTAGACACATTTTTGTTTAATTAACCCAGTTAGTCTCAATTTTGAATACCGCCATTGGTATTACACATTTTGATGCCGTTGTAACCTTCTAATTGGCTGACATTTTTGTTTGCATTTGAAAAATCGATTGGACGGGTGAACGGCATGTTTCAATAAAAGAAAGCAATACGAATTTTATTTTCTATCTACATATGTATTCATGTAGAATATATCAATCATATTACATATTCGTTCAATACAATTACAAAAGAATGATAGCTTGATCAATTCTATAAATGGTTCTATACACTGCAAAATGTTTGAAGTAATACCCCTTCTAACATTGAATTTTGCATGCTGATAATGGTATTATCACTATTGTTCCATGATACGTTACACCGACATTGCCGCTGTACTTTCATCCCTTTTCACATTCATATCTCAAACCATGCATTATTTTATGAATTATAATTTATTATGATAAAACTCGTTAAGTCTGTACATTTTCGTACCTAAATATAACCTTCTGGAATAGTAACTGAATAATTAACTATCACAATAAACATCTACTGACAATAAATTTTCTGTTTAAGTGTAAAATAAGAAAAGGTTACAATTATAAAATAATTTATTGAAATTTTCGTTTCACAACAAAAAATTTTATGTGCTAATGTGCTTATACAAGCACCTTATTTTAAACTCTAATTTAATAACTAAATATTAATAATTCAATTGAAATCTAATGAAATATAATTTCTCATATATAACACAAGTTTATTTTATTTATTTTTTTTTTAATAACTATCTTTACGTTTCATCGTCTAACATTACTAAAGCAATTATCTTCATTACGTAGGTACTGCTCATTCTATAAGTACCACTCTACTGTGTAACGTGTACAAAAGTAAGAAAATTGCCTTTTAATTTTAACATAAATGATTATATGGCAATACGCTTAACTTAATTGATATTGATACGATTGTTTAAGGACAACGTCCTTATATTATGTAGAAGAAGTGAATATAAACCTGATATTGATAAACAAAAAACTAGAACAATTATACAAAATATATTTAAACAATGATAGAATAAAAAAAATAAATTACCAACAAATATGTAACTCGGAAGTCGAAGATAAATTAGAAAAGGTTAAGCAGAGCGTGATTTCAAATTAAATACTAGAAAATAAAATTAATAATACTTTTGAACCTGCGATAAAATTTGCTACGAGATGAAATTTCAAAACTAAATGAAAATATGATTAATATAACTATCATAGATTTAGCTCGACAAATCATACAAACTATATGCACGTTGACAATTATTACACAGTTATACAATTTAACCTATAAAACAGCTTTCCTACAAAATAAATTAATAATTACAAATTATTTTCGGTAATCAGTTGAATAGAAAAAAGATTTTTACGATTTGTATCTGAAAAAAAATTAATGTCCAGCCATAACGTTGTTTTCATATTACTCAGGATTTATATGAAAAAAACAGTTACAAATTTATATTTAACAACGAATTTCTAAATACTTCGATTAAAGTAATTAATAAAAAGCAATACTTTTTAACTTAGTTGCTTCAATCCATTTTTGTCAATTATTCACTTTTTTCATATTACAGTCATTTTTCAATTATTAGATAAGTCATAAGTGTTGAGGACAATTTTCACAAAAAATTCGTTTATATTATATTTCACCAAATTGTATCTTTAAGTCATCATAAATATTGCGAAAAAAGTTATTGCCGTGATTTTTACTAATTATATTATATACATCTTGTCCTATATAATTCAAAGCGGAGTGCGACGAAGTTCCAATAATGATTGAAAATATTGGTACTAAAGTATTGCCATGGATACATTCTGAGATTATGCTGTGAACATTTGGTATTGCTTAAGTAATGGGGTGGAAAATAAAAATAAGGATATGACACATTAGACGCATTTAAAATCTATTTTACACAAGAAATGTGCGTAAAATATTAGCAAACATTATATTTTATCATGTGAAAAATAATAAAGATCGTCTTAAACCTTACATTTCATGGATAATAAGTAATAATAATAATTACAACAATAGTATATTAAATTCAAAAATAATAAAAATTAATGGGAAGTCTCATTATATATAAAAACAATCATTTTGATAAACATTTTTAATGTTAATTTCGGTAATGTCGGTGATGTCGGTATACAATGTAAAATGTATTTATAATTTTGTAATAAAACTTGACATTTAAAATAAGGTAACTCGTATCATACTCAATCGTGTTTTTTTTAAAATTCCTCACTCGTACATTTTTTTATGCGGGATAGCTATTTAAAATTCCGAACTTATAATTCATATATTATAGTGAACCAAGTTCTGTTGTGGATCGTTTCTCGAATGCAATAATTTATAATTGCTTTCAAATGTAAATTAATAATACAAAACTTTACACTAACTTATACCGATATACGCAAAGCGAGACAAGTACCTAACATGTTGTAACCCATGTGTTCGTTTTAACATCAATATTTTAAGTAATTTAAAAACATTTATGTCTACCTACAACACGTTATGCAATATAAAACAATAACTAACTCAATTTTTTTTATTATTATTATTATTATTATTATTATTTATGGAATGTTTGAAAATTCACCAAAACAAATTTTCTGATATCTATAATGTTATTCTAACTTATTGATAGAAAAAACAATACAAAATTAATTTCAATAATTCTTTTTTTCTTAAGCACACATCAAATTTTAAATGAAAATTTTCTAAACGTCCAAAAGGTTTTAATGTTTTATGAATATTCATGTCCAACAATATTATAACAACATATTCTGATAACGACAACGTGGTCACACGACCCTCTTATTTTATCCAAATATTTACTATTATATTCTCATTTTATATTAATATCAACCATAAAAGTTCACTCCAATCAAATGTATACACAAGTGTAATATAGTATATTTTGTGATTAATTAAGGTTGATTATCATTAAATTAAGTAGCGCTTATCATAAACTTTATTTAATACAAATCCTCAAGTCATTCATTATCTACACCACTCCTCGTATTATTAATGAATATATTTTAATATTAATAACTTCGTTAATATCTAATTATTTCAAGATAATATAATAATATAAATTATAATGAAGCCAAATGATTAATAATTAAAACCTTATTATAAAATATTACATAATTTAACCTACTTGTTTATTACAATAACATCGTTTTCCCACCGTTTAACGATTATGCAAATAAATATTCGTACATTTCTTTTGAAGGGTTTCCGTGAACACAATATCTTCTCGTAAAATATTTAAAACCGAATATCCTAAACAAAAATAAAAGTGCTCAATAAAATCAATACATTCAACATACTGCGCTTTCTTACTCGGTCGATTTTAATAAGGATTTAAAACATTTTTGTGTACACCATTTCATCGTATCCAATTAAAATATTTGTTTCATTTAATGCACACGCATTTTGCGTAAATATAATATTTTATTTAAAATGGAATATAAATCCAGTCGGATATTCAATTTCGAAAACACGGCGTTCATTGTGAACAGTAAAAATCTCAACGGTTAAAAGTTCTTTGCAGTTAAATCAGAACAAAACAAAAGATAAGATTGAAAAATTGCCGATGCAACGTTTAAATAAATTTACATAATTGCTGTCTTAAATATTGTACATAATACCTATTATTCTACACCCACCATTAAGTTCGTTACGAAATAAAGCGTTTTAACCGTTTCCAGATATTATTTATATTATTCGCATATAGTAACAAGTAACATGTGTGTGCGTTGTCGCCGTTACAGAAACGTATACGCTGTGCATCTCATATTAGATTTCAGGCGAGCGCGCCTACCTAGTAACGTAACCGCGCGCGCAAATAACGGACGGACCGATGACGACGTTTGAAAACAATACCATTTGGAACGCGGACGCTGTATAGGCGTTGGAAATCGTGTGTGGAAGAAGGACACGCGTGTCCGCGAAGAATACTGCCGACACATTTGCATTGCCTCGCAGAGAGTCGACAGCCGACCTTACACAGGCGCGCGCGCGCACGTGCGGCGTTAATACGTAAAAGAGAGCGTTTGACGTACCCGATCGCCTTCTCGTATGACGGCCACCACGCCATCACCGCCGACGTCACCAGAGCACTACTACTACTTACCGCGTGACACTTGATTTATGACGCTATTCCTATTGCGCCGCCAAGACAAGATTTATTTACGAACCGTGTCAATCCCGCCGCGTGCCACAGTTCCGATATTACCATATCGTATATGTATGTGTGGAAGAAACAATGCGATTTGGTTTTATTTTTTCGTTCATGCTTGTTGGACACTGTCCCGCCCGACGCAATTCGAGCGAAATTCGAACAGTAGGTTAACGACGATAATATGAACGTTATCAGTCGTAGTCGTCGCCGTCTTCGCTTTCGGGAAACATAGGGAGAAAAAACGATACTTACCGAAAACGAAAGCACAAAAACTGTCCTACCGATTATCTTGACAATGTTCGGTGTTATTATGTGTAGGCTTCAATGTCCATTATCGTGAGGTAGATACCGTTATAATAAAATATATATTGTAGGTGTTAAGCATCGAAAACCGTAATATCTGTCAAACAAATATTTAACTAGAATTTCAATCTTGTGGCCATATTTCGTTAAACATTGTAAAAGATTATGTTATTAAAAAAGTAATCAGGTGTTAAAGGAAAGGCTATTCGAATTAAAATCCACTACGATCTTGCTAGAATTATTGTAAATTAGATCATTGCATGAAATATTATAAATTAAAATAAATATATATATTTTTTTTTAATCCACGATAAGCAAATCATGCTTAGGTATAATATAAAATGTTAACTAATATTGCTAGTTAAATATAAATTAATATTTTGTTACGGGATTCATTTTATATTATTATTATTATTATTGTAATAATAATCAACTATAATTTGACCGTATTTGACCGTACCCAGTGTCTGGGTGCAGTGGAAATATAAATCTATAACTGTCAACAAACAGCGTATTTTTTTAAATTATTAACGATTCGTGTACTAATAGAATAATGATATTTTACCGTTTCATGGTTAATGTTTGAAAAACAATTGTACTTTAATAGATACCGTTCAGATGATAACGAATACAAATAGAGAATATATTGAGTAAAAAAAAATTTAAAAACACATATGTATATATGTGTGTGTGTGTGTCCCCATATTTAGCTGTTAAAAATATCCTTCGACTGGAAACAAAAAGGAAACCATAAGAATGAACATTATTATATCATGTAACATAACTTAATTCTATTAAGATAACATTAACCCTTTTTCAGTCTTTATTCTGTAACAACTGTGACCATATAATGTTTATATTTATGGGATCATATATTTTTACTTTAAATAATAGTTGATATTTACTATGAAACTTTTAAACGATATATTATAAATTTCAACGCACTCTTAAGTTGGTGACTTCTTACAAATTTATATACAAAATATACATATATTATATATATATATATTATATTTGGTATATTATTACATTAAAAAAAAAATATGTCTCGTTAATTTTTATCTTTTATTCAGATTTTAAGCATCATATTTGTGTTTAAAATATTTAGATATATGCCCTAAAGTGGAAACCTGATGTACGCAAAGCATAATGATGTAACTCGACGAAAATTATTAAAATAATATTAAATATAAACTCTTATAATGTTTTTCATTATTTTTCTTTTTTTGTAAAATATATAATTATTTTACAATGGTATAGAGTTTCAAACACATTTTTAGAGTATACACTCTATATGGTCTTAAATACGTATAAAAATGAAACAAAAAACGCAAATTCAACTGAGTGCAATTTCCTTTTAAATCCAGTTTTGGGTAAGTATCGGTAACAACCAACGACTATCCACTGACGAATAAAAAGCTTCAATGATAAACTTATTCTTTTCGTAGCATTTTCTACAAATAATCTAATACTGTAAAACGTCATTGATGTATATTCTCAATTGAATGGAGTTAATCTATGTATTCAATGACCAACGTTGACGTTAGCTAAAAAACTAAACTGCTTATGCATTTCTCATATCTCATTCGTAGATTTTTATTGTATTAATCATTTTTGGTTCAATTTATTGTCATTAATTTTATTATTATAGGATTATAAGAATTATACAATTTATACGGAAAAAAATACACAATAATTGCATAACAAATGGAGAGCTAAATACAAGGATTTACATAATGAAGTAGCCCCCTATTTGTGACTTTGAATCTCAGAGTCATTAATTAAATTGTTTTATTATTATTAATGAATACAACTCGACTGCTATGGTCATTGGCGTTAACATTTTGATCTTAAATTTAGGTATAAGAATATTTAATTAAATTTAATACATACGAATATATATTAAATATATTCATACAAATTTTATTATGTTTCATACTGGGAAATAATAACAAGCTATTTAAAAACCAATTAGTATTTTATCAATGTTTTTAGAATACTATTGTCGGAATATATCAATTATATCAATAAAGGTAATAGACTAATTATACTTTTATCAATTCATTTAATGTTTAATTATAATATGATTACGTTCCTATATATTTGTTTTAAACAAAAATGATATTGTAAGCTAAAGTTAATAATTAATATTTGTAAGCACATAATATGAATAGTTTCAAAATAGTAATTCAACTATTCATTTTATTGGATTATCTAACATTTGGATAAAATTATTCAACAATAATAATTAATAACAATTATTAATCAAAAAACTAAATAACAATTTTATAGTTTTCATACATGTTAATACAAATAAACATATTTGTGATACAAAATAGTATGTACTATCTTTTAATAACAGAAATGAAATAATTTATAATAAAATAAATTGTTTTAAATAAAATATACATTATTACAAATGATTTTCTCATGAACAACTAAAAGTGTATACAATTTAAACTCGTCCACTTTTGTTAGCCTAATTCAATACAAAAAAAAAACTCACCATAACCAAACAATTTATTTTACAATAGGTTATCAGATACCTAATAGGTCATCAGAGCGCATTCAATTATATTGAGATTGATGATTCCGGTCGTTATTGTATATCGCTTGCAAAATCGATGATCAAACTTTTATTGACATAAACGAAAGCACTAAAATAGCTGTCCAAAATAACAAACTTCTTTGTTACGGGCATGTCATTCTCGTCGAGCGATAATTCGGAGATAACGTATCTCAACGTATTCTCTACGATTCCCAAAACCCACCGTTTTCGAGATTTCCAACATCAAATCTATCACATTCGATTTTTCATGGGCTGCGCTCATTCGAACGGATTCTGTATTGTAGTCCACGTTCTGACATCCATATCTATGTTCAGTGTCGGCTTATTGTCTTCGACAGACATTTCAGTGGACGACACAGTTACCATGGACGAGGTGATGGCAGACTCTGTTAAATGATCATGGAGGAGTTAAGTAAATCTCGTCTACGGTTTTTATTATAAACGTTTCAAATTTGGATTTGAAAACTGTTCGAGATTTCGCGTCCTGCGTTATTTGGAAATTCTTAATCGTTCTTAACATCGACCGTTTCAATAACAAACATAATCGCTGTTAATTTTAGCAATAATGCATTTAGGATTTCTCAATGGGAGGGAAGGAGATGAGATGTTTAACAGTAATGCTAAATTATACCATAACCCCTCCTCCTAGTCATATTACCAACCAAAACGGTAATTCAACATTCTCGTTACTATTATATATTTTATAATTAAATTGTTTAATTATAAAACAAATTCAAGTGTTCTTGATTTGAATTATAGCACATTGATAACTTAATCTTTCATTATTTAAATATTTCGTTGGAGTAAAAGTAAATAAAATAATTAGGAAAAAAATTAAGAGTTGCTTTTAAAACAGACACCAATATTTTCAAAATAAAATGTATATTGTTTCCCAGAGTTGCCTTTCCCTTCTACTCCCAAATGTAATCCTAGATCCACCACTGGAATCATTAGGGTTTATAGACATTAAATAATATTTAATATTGTTCTAAATTCTTAGCTAAATATTATTTATTTTCAAAAATATAATTAATTTACTAAAACTAGTTACGCCTGATATCGAATTATTCAAATTATTATTATGAGACTTTGATACAATATCATTTGGTACTTCTCTCATCCGTCTATTAATCCACGTGCATTTTGTTTTCATTGCAAGACCACAGTTGTTTTGATCTTTGTTTACAGATAATTTCAATACGTTCTCTGCCATTTTAAAATCAACAACGTCATTTACTGTATAAGTTATTTGTAAATTGTAATAATGCTCTTCTCAATGCAGGACAACCTCGTTTAAGAGATACGGTTTCCTGCGACTGAACACCGGACCTCTTCCTTTTACCATTATATGACGCTTTGTTTGCCGTCGATACTTCACTTATCAACATATTCCCAGAAACTCCGTAATAAGGTTCCACATCATCCGCCTGACTACTATCCATGTCGTCTCCAATAACCTAGTCATCATTCGAACGTATTAAGTTAGGTTAGGTTTTTCTTATAACTTGTGTCGATCTTCTCACCGTAGTAGACATACTGCCCACAACAGTATTAATTGTCGAGCTTCCGGAAACAATTTTATGATCACGATTCATAGTTATACAAACAATTGATATAATATGCTTGCGAAATACGAAAACAAAATAAATTTGAACGATCAGAAAATATTAACTGTACAGAACAAAAATCGTATACAATTCCGTAATCGTAGAAAATATTTTTAAATATTTTCGTTCGCGTTAGTTGCCTACAATGACGACATTATATAATGTATAATATATTATATTATATTATGTAATCGACTATTTTCGCAGGCAGTCAGATGTCATAGGTATTCGTTATTTAATTTCAAAATGTTTATATTTTACCGAGTCTAAATTCGTGTGACGGCAGATTGGGATGAAATAAAATATCTATTTACCTTATAATATGTTTTAATAAATATAGATAAGCATAGATAATACATGCAAATTCTTAAAATAAACATCTTTGTTTTGCCGAGTATCTTTCATGTTTCGTTCATTTGTGAATTTAGTAAAAACATTTTTTTTCGTCGCACACATAATTTAATGTAAATCCAACATTTTTCAACGCAACGAAACACTCGAGCTTAAAAATTTTCCTGCATAAACACATACATATGCGACCCGTTTACGCTTATAAGACGAAAACATTAAATTTATTGAATCATTATAATGCGTAATGGAAAATACAAGTACGAAACACTTTATGTTTATTATAAAAAGTAAGCGAATATCACGAATAATGTCATACACCCTTTGGATTCAATGTTTATTGCGTAGTACCTATTATATATTGTGTATCGGACATGCAATCGGTATACTTGCAACATCGGTTTTCCAAGGAAACCAATACGTGTTAACCTAACTCGAAACCCCTGTGCGTTACAAGTGATGCAGTATATTAACTTTTAATTTAAAAAAAAAAAACAAAAAATATCCGAATTCACACATACATAGTATACTTTATTGCCCGGCGATCTCTCTATAGGATCGGAACGAGGTCGCATTCGCCTTTTGGGCAGTTTCCGGAATTCTAGTACCACTTTCGCCCCTACAGAATGTCCATAGGGAAATCATTAACTGTGTATGGCTGGCGCGCTAGGCTGATTACTATGTGACTTATTCCCAAGGTAAGTCCACCAAACATCGGGTATTTAATATGAAAATTACGAGTACCTATATTAATTATTATTTCACCGTAATACAGGGACGATTTAAATCATTCAACAACGTGAACAGCTGTACGATTTGCATCATTAATTTTTATTACCGCAACTTATAGGTCATTCGTTCAAAAACTTGAAAGTTCTGTAACGATTTTCTTTTCGACAAAAAAACACCCCTCTATCTACTGTAATAGCTTTCATAAAATTTATGTATATCATTACATTAGACACAGGAGTACACGATTTCCTAGTAAATGACGTGTGAAATACAATATTGAAAATTGATTGTTAAATATTGATTGAATTGAATATATATCATACACCATCTAACGTCAGCTTATTTTGGTTATTTTTACTAAAAAAATTTCAATTTTTCGAGATATTGTCGATATTTACATCAAGTTCGTATTATGAATAAGAACGATAATACGTAGTATTCTAAAACTATAAAAGAAAAAACATGAATGGAAATATGTTGATTTCTTTAATTTTTTTATTAATTTATACTGTCAGTGTTGGTTATTACAAAACTACTTTGTTTTATTTTCGCTAAATTTAAATAGTCCAAAATAATGTATTCCAAACAAAAAACCTTTTTGTTCGATGAACCCAAACAATTCTAAACATACTATATAGGCACCATATTAAATGCATTTGTCTTACGCATATCAAGTTTTTATAATATATATATCGTGTACTCATAAAACACAACAAGAATAATATGACATGATTATACTATAATTATTATGATTACACGTGTTTCTATTGTGAGATCATTGTATTTAAAACCTTTTATATTTTTATTTATTTTTTTTTAATATAAAAAACAAAAAGCAATTGTAAATTTATCTATCTTAAATCATAAAACATTGAAAAAGGTTGACAAATAAGGACAACACGAACATTTTTGCCGTTACCATTTTTTTCTTCGCTTTCACGTCTATTCTAACTCGCAGTTGTTTATTTTCATTTTTTTTTTTTTTAACATATTATAATTTTGTGAATTTACGTTCTGCTGAATATGAATACGTATGGCATGTGAGGAGATAATTACAGTCGCTGTGGCGTGTGCGGTTTCGGTCCACAGAGACACGTACAAATGTGTCCGTTTAATTAACAGTTAGGTACGCGCAAAAAGTTTCAACAGAGCAAAAAATCACGTCGTTAAAGAATGATATAAACAAAAATGTCGGTTAGTGTCAAGTGCATTATACAAAAAACGTCGCGCGTCTCATCGTTTATATATAATTATAATACGTGTATCACATTGTAAGTCAAAAGGTTAACTGTTGATTGTCGTTCATTATATTAAAAAAATAATAATAATAATAATAATGAGAAATTTGGCGAAGGTCGAAAACAATGTCTATAGAAACCGGGAAAATTAAAACATATTGTACTATATATAATGCTTTGTGAGCGTATAAATAAATTTATTGTTTAAACTGCCAGAGGACAAAAGAATAATACAATAAATTATTTTATAAATCGAGAATGTTGATAAATATTCGAGATAAGAAAAAAAAATACTAAGGCATCACAAAGGAAAAAAACATAACAAAAAGTCAACAAACCCGTACTCACAGCCATATTATGCCCTTATTTCGAATGTAAAATATACAAATATTACAAACGCGTTTATAGCTAAATTACTATTAGTAGTAATTTATAGCAATTAGTAGAAATTAGTAGCAATTTGTGGTCATTAGTAGATATTAGTAGCGATCTATGATTATTAGTAGCAATTAGTAGTACATCTGTAGAAATTAATAGAAATTAGTAGCAATTTATAGTAATTAATAGAAATTAGTTGAAATTAATAGTCATTTTATGGCAAATAATAGTAGTAAGAAGAAATTTGTAACAATTTGTAGTAACTTGTAGAAATTAATAGTGATTTGTACTAATTAATAGTGATTTGTTGTAATTAGTATAAATTAGTGGAAAACAATATATTACAGATGAATAATTACTACTAATTTACACTTACTTCTACTAATTACTACAAATCACTATTAATTTCAACTAATTTCTACTAATTACTATAAATTGCTACTAATTTCTACAAATTTATATTAATTTCTATAAATTGCTATAAATTATTACTAATTTCTACTAATTGCTACTAATTTCCACTAATCACTACAAGTCACTATAAATATATACTCTAGACGTTGCAATAAAAATATATGTAAAAAATGCAAAAATCGATTTTGTCTAAGATCGAGGTTTGAGATTAACAATATGGAATATAATAAATGTATATAATCACATAGTTAATAAATTCTCAATCCATGAAAGCTTTAATAAACTTATATATAATAACTATTATGGGCACAGCAACCGAGATAATGATGTAGTTTGTTATTTAGAGCGTAACGTTTAATATTGAAAAATATTAACCACTATTGGATTACTTTTCTTTACATAATCCATTTCGATCAGTACTATTTTCTTTACGAAATTCTTCTATTTCGATTAACCCATCCGAGTGAGTTTCCATTTAATCCCATTCTCGGTGTTCGTCGTTTCGAGATCATAAGAATTAATTTGGTTTTGTTCAGAGTCTGTATTCCGTTCAACGACACGGGATTCCTTTACCTTTGTTTTAAGGAAATTGTAACTCACAGACGTAAATAATTTTTCGTCCTAAATTAGCTTCAAACAGATAATGTATGTATTTCATTCTGACAATCTGTTCACAATAATGTCGGTATTTTGATTTTGTTTTTATTCTACTGATAACTAAAAAATTTGAACGAACGCGCGAGGCGTATGTACGACAATAGCACGGCGCTTTGAATAGGCAATTGTGCTACAGCCATGCGGCGACGAGAGCACAGTGTATAACCGCGTTGTATTTGTTATATAAGATTTTCTCTAAAAACGTATTCGATTTTGACATTGTTTTGATACAAAAAACTCAATAAAATATGTTGTTCGAAAAAAATGCAACTAACAAAAATGGCTCAAACATCCTCGGTTTCCCGATACTCCTCTGTCGACAGATATAACTGCCGCTGGTATGGATCGACGTGATATTGTTCGTTTCCTGGGACGAAAAAATGTTGCAGACCGAACGTGGACTCGTTTATCTCGTATAACGTATATATAACGTTTATCTCGTACACTTCATCAATAAATGTGGAAACGTTTATATACTCATTATGTGTATGCTCTTTCTTTACGCTGTGATTGTTAGAACTGGAGTGAACAAAAAACATGCAATACTGAGTGTCGAGTTAACCATGTGATAATATCGATGGAAAAGTTAAAACGAGTCAGACGAACACACACGGTGTTCTAACATACATTTGTACGTTTTAAAAAAGCGTGCGCTGACATTCGTTCAAGACCGTGAAAATCCCCAGCATGTCTATTTTATGGACCAGTACAGTGCCCTTCGTGTCCACGGAAGACGATGACATTGTTCCTTAACATGTTTGTTCTGCGTTCGTGTGACAAGGACGATGGGAATGTACCAACAGCGATATTATCGTCGTGATACAATATAAACGATTCCCGTGTCGTTGAACGGAATACAGACTCGGAACAAAACCATATTAATTCTTATGATCTCGTAACGACGAATACCGAGAATGGGATTAAATGGAAACTCACTCGGATGGGTTAATCGAAATAAAAGAATTTCGTAAAGAAAATAGTACCATTCGAAATGGATTATGTAAAGAAAAGTAATCCAATGGTGGTTAGTATTTTTCAATATTAACCGTTACGCTCTAAATAACAAACCATATTATTATCTCAGTAGCCGTGTCCACATTAATTATTATATAAATTTATTATATTCAATATTGTTAAACTCAAACCTCGACCTTAGAAATACAAAATCGATTTTCAAATTTTTTACACGTATTAATATTGCAGTATATATTTATGTACAGTGTATCGCGCAACAAAACTATGTACATAAATAAAACTAATAGCCGATTATAATGGATGGTTCATTTAAAAAAGTCTTTTATTATATTTTATATATTACATTATCTTCATGGACATAAGTTCATCTACGTATAAAAGAAGGTCACATTTATTGTATTTAATTAATTTTATTATTATTAGTATCATTGACATAGAAACTAATTCAACCGGAATATTGCGACTATTTTGTACTTCTATTATAGTATACATTTTACAAAGCAAACAGTACAGATTTACTGCATTTTATTCACATACATGTGTTTACTGGTAATGTCAATAATAATTGAACCATATCGATTAAATTTGATCAGTTGATAAAATATTGATTAAATGGATTACATTTAAGACCTCTCGAGAAATGTCATATTCAGTTATTCATGCAGACAAGCAACACTCAAAATAATACACCAAGTGTAGACCACATAGTTTTTTGTGTATTTTTTAAACTTTTTTGTAATTTTCATCACCCAACTCGTTTTGTTTTTAATGTTATTTACACATTGTTGTCTGTATACTAACCAGATCAAATGTAATTAAAAAAAAGATGTAATTTAATTTTTAGTTACTAAACATTTGTCAATTGTATAATATTATATAATATTAGATACATCAAAATTGTCTCCAAATTTTACAAATCCAATTAAAAGCCAAATGTGTTCTTTTGGGGAGAAACCAAAAATTATATTTAAATATGTCACTAGTATATTAGTACTATTAATCCAACTCATATCTCAATAACTTACAAATTATAGTAAGTTTATATAACAAGTAAAAATATATTACATTTACCTGCAATCGTCTAGCGATTTGCTAATCTTTTCATTTTGTACAAATGTTACGCATAAAATATACAATTATTTTTATTCTAAAATGCCAAATTATATCTTTTTGAGTTGTTCGAAAAACAATACTTTTAATTTTTATTTAACTATTTTTCATTAACCTTATGCAAAAATATCTTCATATTAAAAATAATAAATTCCTCTTTATTAGTAATTTCAATGGTGATAAATTGCACATATTTCTCCTAATATAATGTGGATTTATTGTAGTTTTTATGTTTTAATGTATACATATTTTATTACAAAAACATGTTTAACTACTACAATTTTACTTAACACAATCAATACCAATAAGTAGGAGCTGCCACTCTATCTTCTTTAATACCCATATTGTCCATAATTTCCATATCAAATGTTTTTAATACAGGCGTAAAAGTTATTTTTGTTAAATCATCTTCTAGTGTATCTTTTTCTGATTCTAAAAATTAAAATTAATCAATTAAAAATCATAAATTTTAAAAACAATCACACAAAAAAAATTATTTGTTATTGTTATTGAACATCCATAGTTTATTGAGAATTTATAATCTTTTGAAGTGAACTTTTTGTAGTGAAATGATGGCTACTAATGCAAGGGGGAGATAATCAACACAATTTCATAGTGTTTACTACAATGTTAGTTATCTTTTGATAAAAGGAATACACATTTTAGTTAGTATACAAAATGAAAAATATATAACAATAATTATTGCCAATACTCAGTAAATTTATATTTAAATCTATTTGAAAAGCCAATCAATATAAAATATGATTTTTAAGTTATATTTGAATGACAATAACTAAAATAATATCATCTTATAAATTTGTACGCAATTACTTTCCAAGAAAACTTCAATAAAGATGTATTACATTTTACATTAACATATTAAAATATTAATGTTGACAAATATTAAATGGTATAAAACATATATGATTGATAACATATGGACAAGCACCATACCCTTATTCACATTTAAAATGCATCCATAAATAAATAAATACCTAGAATTACAAACCTTTGTAAGTTTTTGGTGTTTTATAATCATAAGTTTCATTTGCCAGTGTCGGAATCGGAATTATTTTTCCAGTTCTTAAAGACACACGTACTCTTTCACCAATCTCAGTAAATCTAAATTCAACCCTACAACCTTGCCTAAAAAAGTTTTTAAAAACATAAAAATAAATAATTAGATTGATTATTACAAAAAGTAGAACGCTAACAAAATTTTAATGATAGATTTACTTACAAATCTGATGGATCTACTAATGCAACCTCACTGGTGACTAATAATGGTTTTTCTTTCATTTGAACCATTGACAAATGTTCTTTATAATGAGAAACCTCTTCTAATTCACAATTTAAACCATCTACAATAACCCAATTCCTTTCTTGGATCACTTGACCGACAATCCCTTGTTTTCCCTTATCAGGTCCAACTAAAATTTCAACCTATACAAATAATATACATGCATCATATTCTTAAAATATTATTATATGTTCGAATCAATTACTAACCCTGTCTCCTTTGAAAATTGACCATTCTTTCATTGGTTCCAAAAAAACTTTTGGTTTCACATCGTTGATATTATTTTGACTAGAGAATGGCATTGTCCAAGGCCTGTTCTCGGAGAAATAATATTTTTTCTTCTTAACAGTTCTCGGTAAGTAACGAGGATTATTTTGTGGAGTTTTCCACACAACCTATGTGAAATGTTCTTTATTAACACAATACATTTCTCAATATTGCTGGCTGTTTTTTAAGTATATTTTACTTACTTTTTCCATGCTACGCTTGATGTAGGACTCTGGCAAATTTGCATACTTCTTTGTCAGTTCTCCCACTTTCTTAAAATCTCTCAGACAATTTGTCAGTCTCATTGTAATATCAACGTAAACACTTTTTTAATATTCACTAGTATAAGAAATTTATATATTTTATAATTTTTTTAAATAGTTTCGAATAATTTTTAATATATCATATTGTTATCTTTAAATTTAGATGTTTATCAAAAAATTACAAAATAAAATATTATCATGGAATATAAAATAACGATGTAGAAGTAAAAACCATTCAGTAACATCACTCTTATTTCGTACTCCACATCTATGGTACGGACCAAGGTGTAAGTTCTAAGACCGTGGTAACTTGTTGAATGTTAATTATTTTTACGATAAATAATTGATAACAGAAATATTTTTCAATTTTTCTTTCGAATAACAACTGTGTTATAATTAAAATAACTGTAAATCAATTACTTCATGGGATATGTATAAAACTATAGAATCACTTGGCATTAAACATTCATACTTTCAATATGTTTAAAACTCTTAAACCAGCTATTTATTTTCATTTAAAGACACAATCAAATTATTATGAATAGTACATGTACCCAATTATTTAGCTGAAGCAGTAATGCTTGCATTTAATTGTGAATTTCATTACTGGACGTTGAAAAACGATCTAACTGTCTTCAATACGGATTTCAGTCACTTCAAGTAGGTATTTGTATTTTATTTAGGCCACTTTTTACTTAGTCAACCCTGACAGCTAAAAATTGTATTGGTGTAGTATTACCAATGTATATATTTGTTTACAGGTATAATGAAAAGAAAGAAACGGAAATATCTACTGACAAAATCATTAAGAAAAACTATGTTGCAGCACGTGGAACATATAATTGGTTTGTATCTAATAAGAGGCCAGCAAAATTAAGAGATTCATTAAGATGTTTTGAAGTAAGTGACCTATATTTTTGTTACCTGATTGATTATGTATTGGGTTGATTGTTTTAATATTATTTAAACAGACAGAACTCAATGAGCATAATTTAATCGCTACCGAATGGATAAAAAAAGATAAAATCGCATTCATACTCAATAATGGTTCAACGATATTTGTCACATTTGACCCTGTTACTTGTGATTTAATTGAAATTGTCATGGATAAATTTCTACAATCAAAGTTTCAGTGCGAGCAATTAATTAATGGTATTTAATGATAATGATGACAAGTTAATTAAAAATTGGAAATTTACTGAATTGTATTTAATTTTAGTGTCTTATACAAAACAAATTTTATTATGCTCATTTTTGGATCACAAATTGGGCATTATACATTTTGGACGTTCATTTGATCGTACACTGAACAAATGGTCCATTTTAGAGCCAAAAATCGGATTATTTTATTTTAACAATTCATCCGTAAATAGGAAAATTGAACGAAAAATCACATTTAATCTACTTGCAACAATGGTGGCTACATGGTCTAAATCATCGTTGAATGATGCGTATCCATGGAATCCATTAGTGAAAGATGAACACAGAGCTAATGTCCACATTTATAAAATCATTGGGTAAAACTATTTTTCATCCTAATTTCAATAATATTTAATATAAACAATGTTCATAATATTTTTTTTAGACCGCGACTAGAACTTTGCTGCTATTATCATACTAAGCAAGATCCCATCATTGTGTCATTTAGTAAAACAATATCAAATATTTTATTCATTTTGGAACAAAAGGTAGTTTGGTTTTCAAATGGAAAGCATCAGAATTTTATACGTTTTTTAACAATGTAATATAATTTCAGAACTGCAATGATCCTCGAATCAATTTTAGTATGTTTGAAGTGACCAATACAAAATTAAACCTAGTAAAATTAGTGACAATCAGTCCATTTGATTGGAGTTCTGCTTCCATAATTAACGCTTGGTTGAATAAAGATGACACACGCTTATGTTTTTCATATAATGATTCAGTACTGTTTGTCTACGACTTCAAATTGTCTATTACGTATTCTGTCAAAACTGTTTTTGTGAGTACATTATATTCAATTCAAATATACTAAACTACTATTATTCAATTTAATAGTCAATACATAATATTAAATATTTAAATCAAACTTATCCTACCAATTATATTTCAAAATTAGAATGTTGCCTGATTTGTAACCTATGTTTATTTAACTATTTAGCCTGTGGAGTATTTGGATTGGCATCCAGATGGTAATATATTTGCGGTGTCAGATAGTAATGGTAGAATACAATGTTATGATTCATTTTTGTCATGCATTCGTCTACAACCATTGGCTGAAGAAGCAAATACTTCCACTTGGTTAGATATGCAGCTGAAAGTTGGAAACAAAAGACTTTTTCAGATGAAATGGATGTCTAACGAAACAGTGAAATATCCTATGTACCAATCAGATGCCATTCTTCATCTTGTTTTCGAAAAGTATAATCATTTTTAAAAATAGGTTTGACCATTTTACTATTATCTTATACTTTTAGGGGTCCTGTAATTGCTATAAAAGTACTTGGCATTGGAAAGTTATGTGTAAATCAATTGGTTTCTATGTACCTGAATGAAAATGATGTCAATCATGCACTAAACTTTCTTTTAGGACTTGACTGGCATTCTGAAGGGCCATCGTGTTTAGCAACCTTACAACAAATTACAAATTATTTGTTTCGATTGCCATTTACTCCTGTAAGAGAAGGTATAGTGTATAACTATTTTCTACCATTATCTTAGTTAATTTTAATAAATGCAAAAACGTTTAATTATAGTATTCACGTAATTATTTTATTTTATTTTTTACAGTGCAATTGCAATCAGCAATCGGTAGTTACTATCAACCTGTTATACCATTAAGTGAAGACGCCAAACGCGAATATTTTGAACCTGTTAGAAATATTGCTCGTCGTTTTTTTCATCATTTAGTGAGGTGTTTATACATTTTAAATGTATTATTAATAAGTTAATAACATGCATGGGTTATATATAATTTCTGTTGACCGATTGGTTGCAGATATGAGCTGTATGAAAAAGCTTACAGTTTAGCTATAGATTTAAATGACCGAGATTTATTTATGGATCTATACTGGGCAACAAAATCTGGGATTGGCACCAGAGCTATGGCAACTATGGCATTAGAAAAAGCAAATCAAATAATGTCATCGGAATCAGACGAGTCACATTCAATTCAATCATCTGAATGTGATTGCACAGAGTGCCATTCGAGTTCCCCATCAAGTTCTCTACGACCGCCTTTACCAAATGTGCTCATTACACCATCTTCTCAGTCATTATTTATTCCATCTGTTTCAAACAACAATAGGTCCTTGAATAATGTTACTACAATTTCTGTACCGGTACGTAGTGGTGACAAATAATTTTGATTTTCCTATTTTATATCATTTACATGCATTTATTCCCCCATTCAGTATTCCACGGATCCTCATGTTGAACACGTTTGCCCAAAAACTATTGATCTACCAACAACTTCACTGGAAAGTGTACCACATTTAAAGTATCCTTTTGAACAGCAATTACTTATTCAAAATACTCGTCCAGGTATGTATTATGTTTTTACACAGTTATTTATTATAATATTAATATATAAATTGTTTTGAAAATTTAGAAAATAAAAATCAGCAAAGTCAACTGACAACCAAACCACAACCTGATAAAACTATAAAAGTAGTTCATTTCGGAATTGTATGATTTAATATTCAATCTTTTTTTTTTTTTTTAACTCGAATCATAATATAATATATTAATATTAGTATTAGTAAAACTACAAAGACTGCCTAAATTTATATCTGTGAAAAATGGAATTAATTTTGGATAACTTAAATTTAAAATATTAATTGGTATAAAAACTAAATATTTATAATTTATTTCAAAATACTCATAATTTAATTTAAATATATATATTAATTAAAGTGGTTTAATATTTATTATGAAATATATGAAATTTTTCTATTTGTTTTTCTTGCATTATTCTACCAAATTAAATTAATGCCATATTTTTGTATATTGTTAAAAAATAATATATATTATATTTTAATGTTAAAAATATTTAAAACAATAATAATCATTGTTTTTTTTACGTTATCATTTCACGCCAAATTTAGTTTTTAGCAAAAAATAATTTGTTTTTATCATTATATTGTTTCTAAATGAACCTATATATATTATTTATTTATTTATTTTTATACTTTTATATCATTTATATAATATATTTTATCATTTATACATTTGGAAACAACTTTTGGTTAATTTTATAATTTATATGCCATTAATGTTTTTAATCATAAAATTTTCATTCAATGTTTATAATGCATATTAAATTATGTTTACAATAAAACCTTTTTTATTTTTAACAAAACATATGTTATTTATATTATTAGATACTACATACTATGTAATACATACATTACATTACAAGTTTTAATTGTATAATCGATTTCACGCAAATCACTTTTTTTTCCTTACTCCACCCATTTCTTCCAGTTGACTTTTCAAAGTCTTTAGCTCATTATCGGGTATATACCTGATTACTTCCTGTTCTTCTGTATGTTTCTGAATTAATACCTTAACACCTGCAGGTAAAGAGTCTTCAATTACTTCAACAAATAATGAAAGCTTAGGTGTAGAGATATCGACTACCTAATAGAAAACATAAAACATCGACAATGAATAAAAGTTTAAATGATTAATGGGATATTGTATATAAATACTTGTATGTTGCGTTCATAAACATTTAATGTGTATTGAGCTTCTACATTTTCACTGTTGGGAAATAGGCGTTTGACATGTATCGTTTGCGGAGGTAATGCCCAACTAAAAATTAATTGAAACTTTATCATTTCAAATCAGTCTGTACAACTAATCAAATTACCCATCTGATACATCTATGTTCATGTTTTCAGCGATATTGTGCACAAAAGTTTGAAAAGATTCTAATACTGCAAAATCATAACCTTTCATTTGAACATTGACTTCTTCATACTCTGGAATGTCTGGTTGCAATATGTCTAGATAATCTGGTTCGTAAACACTACCGTAATTGCATATGTTTGGTGCACGCACTTTAATAGCTGGTAATCTGGCTAACTTCAGACATTGTCGCACCTAAGCAATTGATTAATGCATAATTTTTACTTTATATATATATAAATACAATTAAAACGATTTCAATATTGTAAGGGTCTTAAGTATTTTGTAATGAAAATAATAATCTCAATATACAAACCCAAGAGTTTTTTGCAAACATATTTATAGTGAAAATAGTTTACATATAACAATTAAAAATTAAGTAATAATGACATATGCTAAATGAACACGAATCAAAGGAATGTTTCTCGCATAGACAAGTATAAGATAATAAAATATTAATAATCAAAAATTATGAAAACCGAATATGAAACTGATAATGATGATAAGAATCGTTTTATAGACACAAACCGAAAAATGATAATACACTTTGTTTTTGTCTAAAAGTGATTTACACAAGACGTGAAAAACCACGATCGTGGCTTTCGTAAACGTGGCTCACGATTTGTGTAAACAATCATTTCGTATTTCACGATCTTGGAATTGTCGAGTGGCGCATCCTGGAGGGATAGTAATAGGTCACACCTAGGGACGGGTTAGACTGACGGGACACCGGGAAATTTTCCGGTGGGCCGCAACTTATAGCTAAATTAGTCGAAGTGACTGTATTGCATTCAGAAGAGATAAATGTAAAAACAAAATGTATTTACAAATTACAATTCTACATTTACATTTTAAGGGTGTTGCCTCACTAAGTTAATAATAATTATTATTTTATTTTCGATAAATATGTTTATATATATATATATATATTTCCTGGCCCAAATTTATATCCCAATCCGTCCCTTGTAACACACACTCCTCCACCTTCAAATGTTTTCCTTCATTCAATTTTTTTAAACCATGTTTTACAGTCAGCAGCATACTGGTAGTCATGTTTGTTATGACATAATATGAATTATGGACATTGGATTTGGATAATGAATATAATTTATAAATATTCACAAGAAGATGACAATAACCCCAGATGAAATTATCAATGAAATGGGAAAAACTTAAAATAAAAGATTACAATTACATTTATGAAACAATATTAATAACATTTTATTATTATTTTAATATTAAACAAATTATTAATATTCATTAATCTTATTAATTGTTAATAACAAATTAAGAAGAGAAATGTGTTATTTATTTTCTATGTACCAATTTACTATTAAATGTTTTACTATATTACTGCAAGAGTCTGCAACAAGCTGGAACACCTCCACATTGACATTCAGATGTACGTGACCTTCAAAACAAAATTCCCTAATCATTGGGTTGGTTATAATGTGCCTAATGACTTAGACTTTGCAGATGGCTTCCTATATCACTGAAACTCACGACAAGTGATTATTTCTTTTGGGAATATTTCAAAGATATGTCCATTGTAAAATCAAATTACACCATTATTAAATTACCACCACTGAAAAATCAAATTACATCAGTGGTGGAATCAATTACAGGAGATACACTGCAATACGTATGAAATGACCTAGACTTCCGATTAGATGTTGTTTGTGTAACCAAAGAAGTCCACAGTGAACATTTACAGGTACATCAATTAAATTTTATATATTTTCTTTTTTTTAATGTATTATATATTATTTTCATTTTTTATTTAAAAACATATAGGCATTTAAAATTAAATGAATTTCATGCATTTAATAATACATAATCAAATGTAAATATATAAAAAAAAACTCGTATTATAAATATAATATAATATTTATTTTATGTCACTAGAATATCCATTGTAATATCCAAAATTTGTACAACATAATTCATTTTTATTTATTTTCAAATATTTTATAAAATACAATGCAATTACTTACTAGTCGACAACATAAAACTATAACGTAATAAATAGAAACTTATTTTTCAACGAGTTCACACAAAACAGAACACAAAGCATCACGGAAATTCATAATTTCATCAGATGACTGTGCGTTCCATTCATTGTGTCCATATGTTTCCATAAGAAAATCAATAAAATTCATCATTACATTCTTCAGTGATAATAATTGTTGCCAATCACTGAAATGAAAGAAAAATATTAGTTGTATTATATTACCTAAGTTTAGTTTTAAGAATTATATATGTACATATAAAAAGAGATATAAATTTATTAACTTAATAAAAACAACGTTCGTCATTACCAAACCTTTACAGTTAATTCTATTATATATTTATAAAAATGAGTGTGTTATATTAAAAACATTAAACTGAAACTTCAAAGGAAATAAAATTACTATTATTTATAAAAAAAATTCCATAAAATTTGTCAATAGACTTTAAACTCAGATTAGTATAGTTATGTATTACAACAATATTTTGTAATATGTATAAAGTGTATAACTATTTTATTTTATTGCTATAACAAAAAAACTTAATTTTATACAATTACTTACCCTTTGGAGCAAGAAATATTTACACGTTTGCCATTTTTTATATATATCATACAATTGTTACGTCCATCCTAAAGGAAAAAAGGATTTAAATGTAAAACAAATAATTAACAGTAATATATGTAAAATATTCAAAAAATTAACAAACATGTTTAAATGATGCTTGACCATTAAAAAACAAGACTGCCAATATTGGAGGAACATATGACGATTTATTAAGCATAACCGAGTTATGATCAAGAGATCTACCTTCTCTGAAGTAAGTAAATAACTCATTTTGCATATTATTATTATAATTAACACTTTCTGAATGTAATATTACTTTAATTCCAGCACTAAAACATAAAAAAAACAACAAAATCAATTTAATTTATAATATATTCACAAATATAAATATTAATACTCATTAATATATATAAAATCTGAACGCCCATTTCGTCGCATAAATTTTTTCCTGAAAACTAAATTTCCAAATCCAGAAATCAATACAGCTGGTATAAGTTGATCTAAAGATTTTTCTGAGTTTGAGTTGAAATCATCCATTTCCTTGTCTTCAATAAGCATACTATTGTATAAATGTTGTGCAAATAAATTCTTTAACCCTGTTTAAACATTTAAGTAATATATCAATTGCATGTTTTTGATTAATTTTTTTTCAAACAAATAAAAAAGTAAAGCAAATAGATATAAAACTTACTATACATTAAGACTAAACTATTTTTAGACAAGTAGTAATTATTACTATCATGATCATTAGATTCAATTGTATAATGGGTTTGCATTTTACTCCATTCGGAAAATATTTTTGCCACAGCTAAGTGATCACTACATGATGAATACTTTTTTTTTATCATTCGTGAATCAGTAGCAGTAGTCTCTCTAAACAAATTTACATTGCTCGATAGATAGGTTATGATGGTTAATGTAGAATCTAGACATCTGAAATGAATATTATTAAATATCGTACACTACAATAAAGTGGAATAATAGCCCAATATAAAACAACAGTTGTTTACTTGAAAAATACTGAATGAACTAAAGCTTTTGAAAGACATGGGTCAAACGGAAATGCTGCTATTCTTTTGCCTAAAGCTGTTAATTTCTCTTCTCTGTCTAATGCACCAAGAAGTTGTAATTCTGAAACTGCAATATCTACGGTTTTTAAATTCGGTGGATTCAAAAGCTTTGACAACACAATTCTTGCTCTATCTTGACTATGTATCTGTATGATAATTAACAAGTAATTAAAACAATACCATTTATTATATTATATATTATACATACATACATATATATATACGATATATAAACATATATAATTACTTTAAGATTAATGACAACATGTTCGAGAGGAGTCAATTGGATTTCTGGTATAGGAAATTCAGAACACTTATTAAAACGATCCAATGTATATAAATGATAACATTCTCCTGGTTGAGTTCTTCCAGCGCGACCTCTTCTCTGTTTTGCATTAGCTTGAGAAACCCAACAACGATCTAACAATTTAATTCCTTTCTCTGCATTCCAACTATAAAATCATTAATGACATAAATTAATGACAAAAATTAGTACTACAAATATTTATAGAAAATGTTAATAAAAAAAACTATAACACCAATTATCTTTTTATCTAAATTATATTTTTTCAATAAAATATAATAAAGCACTTGTGACTATTTCATATTTAAATTTATAAACCCAAAATCACAAAATATTATACACTTTAACCGCGTATACGTATTTCAACAACTAAGTTGTCATCATCAGCGCAAACTGCTTAGTAATATTTTGTGATTTTGGGTTTATAGATTTAAAAATTAAATTTAAATTTAAAAAAAATATATATTTTTTTTAATAAAGCTAACAGTCTATGTATAACAAATTAATAACAATAATAAAACCTCACCTAGATATATTTTGCATACCAGTGTCAACTACATATACTACATCATTAATTGTGATACTGGTTTCTGCAATATTTGTTGCTAACACAACTTTTCGTCTTCCGTTTCTTGCAGGTTTCATGATTTCTATTTGCTTTTCTGGTGTTAATTTAGAATGAGCAAACATTATATCTAAATTATTAGAACTATGTTGTAGAAGTTTATTTACCTGTTTAAACATATTTGTAGTAGAAAAAAATTATTTTTAGTAATTATACATAGTATGAAATGAATTTCTTACATCTATTATATCTTGCCAACCAGATACAAAGCACAATATAGCACCCGGTGATTTATTTCTGTGTATCCATTTTACTAAGTTGGCCACTAACTGTGGATTCCAAAAAGGTTTACCATTTTCTTCGACTTTTGTATTATTAATACTTAATTCTTTTGCCAAATCGTTCTGAAATTGAATACACAATATACAATATTTGAATTAATATTTATAAATGTATACAATACATACAGATAAAAAATGTGTTTTCACAGGATGTGTATAACCCGGTATTGAAATAATTGCAGCTGATTGGCCATAATAATTTTGGAAATGTTCAGCATTCAATGTCGCACTCATTATGATTAATTTTAAATTATCATTTAGTTTCAATGCTTTTTTTGTGAGCATCAGCAATATTTCAGTATTAATATCTTGTTCGTGGGCTTCATCAATAATAACATGTGAAAACTCTTTAAGTGCTGGGTCAACTTGTAGCTTTTGAAGTAATATTCCACTAGATGCAAATACTATTGTGCCTGGTTTTTTGGGTAATATTTGTTTTAAGCGAACATGATAACCAACCACATTACCTAACTAGAAATTTAAAATAAAACTATTTTTTGCAAATTTTTATTTATGAAATTTGTTATGATATTATTTATATATGTATATACATACTTCTTCTGAACGTTCGTCAGCAACTCTTTTGGCTAGTGTTAATGCACTAATTCGTCTTGGTTGAGTAATATATATATTACATTCACTTCCTTTCTTATCTTGACTCCATTTTTTCATAATAAAATTAGGTACTCTCGTACTTTTTCCACAACCGGGTTCTCCTTTTATGATAGTTACTTGATTATTTTCAATTATTTCCAGTATGTCTTTTCTAAAATAGAAACAATATAAATAAAAATGAAAAATACTTTGTTAAATAATTATAATTATAAATTGTATTGTCAAACATACTCGTAATTGTCTATGGGTAATTGGACTAATTCAAAAGTTTGTATAGATCTAGTATAAAGAAATTTGCTTCGTGTAGAAAAGTCAAAATGAGAAAACTGAGGTAATGAAAAATTTAATTCATCTAAAATTTAAAATATTATTAGTGTATTACTAATTATTATTCAAATATGATGAATTACCATTATTCAAATTTTCATTTTCGATTAGCATTTTTTTTTCTTTATTTATTAACGGCTGAATTTCCTAGAGAAAATAATGATCATATTATATAAAATAAATACTAATAATCCCATTTTATTGGATTAATAAATAATGTAAATTATGTTGACAAATTCATTAAATGGAGAACTATATTCACTTTAAATATACTAAAAAAGATCATCTAACCTGATTATATTTTTGAATTAAGTTTGAAATTAGTTTAACACTTTGTTCACTCAAATTTATTGAAGCAATTGGAGATGATGCTATATCTATGCACTGTGTTTTTGATGCTAATATTGGTTTTCCTGTATTGTCCAGTTTTTCAATATCCTGCAAAAGTTTACAATATTTTTTTTATTGTTTTGATATTTACATGAAGTATTTCTTTTTATTGATTAATTTATTAATAAGAATAACAATAAAGTTAATTATAAAAATTATATGTTATTCTAAAACTAGAAATATTATGATTAAATATAAATAAATATAAGAATTTTTTTAAATATGACAGTACAACAATAAAGAGATTCATGAATCAACAAGAATTGGCTTTGTACATCTCCTACTATAACCATCTCATTAATTTCTGCTTGTTTATTGTTACGATTACCACCACCAACCCATGTGGTGTTCAAATTGTGGCTGATCATTGCCATTGACTTTCAACTATGCAGAGGAGGATAATCGATTACCAGAGCTTATTTGGCATATACAAAACAAAATCTCTCTTTCCTAGTACCAGATATACCTTATTATAATAGCAATAACTTTACCTGTAGCCACTTTATAGCACTTAGAGATGCTGTTTCTGCAGCTTTGACCTTGGTAATTGCTACACTTGTAAATTCAATAGGATTGGGCCATTGAACACTTAGTTTACAACTCCATTGGTTTTTATTGTTTTTGTTGAATCCAAAATGTAAACCTGTTTTTATTTCCTGTGTTCGTTCAACTTGACTATAAAAGTTTGAAACGATATTGCGCGGAGATGAAAATTTTCTTTTCAGCCTATTTATGTCTAAGAAAAAAATCAAACTTTTTAAATTGTTCTAAATAATTTTTATTTTATTTTTTAAAATTATATTTGAAATAAAAATAATAATATAAAACCTTTAAATACTTTTATTTCAACATTTTCCCTTCATCTATCTTACCTTCATCAGAAACATTATATTCAGATTTTGGTTGAATTGTCGAGAATTGTGGGTGTATTAATTTTATATGCCTTCTGAAACTTAGTGGTTATGAATGATAAGTTTCATATGAATAAAATACAATTAAATTGTAATTATTATTGATCAAAATAATCATTGCTAACAAAATATTATATGCTTACCAGGTTGTAGGAAAACATGATATTATTTGTAATCCAATGAATGACTTAGTGTTCAACATCTTTATATATTCAAAAAACTTAACATTCCTATTATAATTTTGAGTATACAAAATAAGTGCTTTTGTTAATTTATAACTTAAAACAATTTAAACTAAAACAAGTAATGGTTTAACCATAGAATAATTACATTTATATAACAAAAACCGGAACTTCTCTACACTCATGTGCAAATCGTTGATAAGCGTTATCAAAATATTAAAAATAATTTATTTGATAAAATTATATCAGATTATCACATCGCAGAACAATTGTTTTACTTAATAAGCTGGTATATGAAATTTCGTTGAAATTTGTGTATTTTTCTTTTAATTTTTCGAATGAGCGTTCTGAAATGGTTTTACTTATAATTTAGTAGACACGAATTAACAACTATTATATACAGATGGCTAAAAGTCCTGTCGTTACAGGAATTTCTCCGAAAGAAGGTCCACCAGGGACAAGGGTAACGATCAGAGGAGAACATTTAGGAATCAACCCAAATGATCTAACAAGTAATAATATAATTTAATTGTAAACTCAAAAGACATTTTAGCAATTGTTCTTTATGTGTAGGCTTAAAAATATGCGATTGTGAGTGTATGCTTTCGGCCGAATGGAAATCCCCAAATAAGATCATTGCGCGATCTGGACCAGGGAAAGGACGTGGTGATATAATTTTAGTCACAAAATCTGGCGGTATCGGTACGAGTACAGTACAGTTTCGCGGTTATCATGAAACAATTGGTCCTCTAAAGGAGAGTGCAGTTTGGGTGGAAGAAGCACCACTAAACTGGGGCAGACAAAACAGTTCAGTTACTATATTTCAATTAGATGATCCTCTGGGTCTATCCGTCGAAGGTGACGAGTATGTACATATTTATGAGCTACCAAAATAACTTTTTGATAATGATTTATTTTCATTATGCAATTAAGGAAGTTTCCTGAAAATGAACTAACTGAATTATTTCCGGATGGCTCTGGTGATTTGCTATCAGAAAACTTTGAACCTGCGTGGTTTCTACTAGAACATCACCATGGAACATCTTTTGATGACTTACGAGTAGGTCTGTCCTATTTGAAAAGGAAAGTAGATTCACAAAATGAAGGACAATTGTCGTTTTTGAAGGTAAGTACCTAATTTTTTAAATGACATGTAAATTATTAAATGTATAATGTATGTATGTACAAGGATAATGTTGGATCAGTTATGGAACAGTTGGATACACTTTTTATGTTAAAACAAAGTTATGAAGCTGATTTTGAAAAAAACAATGATACCCTTTGTAGAGTTGAAGAAGCAATAAACCGTAAATATCAATGAACTGAAAAAAAAAAAAAATATTTATTTTAATCAATTCACTATTAATAAAATTATTGTAGAATCGTTAAAAGAAGCAACAAATTTATTTCGTGGAGTTTTAACCAGAAGAGAACAAGCTGAAGTCACTAGAAATGCATTAGCTGTTATGACAAGATATAAATTTTTATTTCAATTACCCATTAATATTGATCGTAATATTAAAAATGAAGATGTAGATGTAATTATCAATGATTATGCAAGAGCTTTAAATTTGTTTGGGAAAACAGAAGTTTCTGTAAGTTTTATGAATATATTATATTTAATTACAAAAATATATATTGATATAATTTATCTTGAATTTATTTCAATAAAAGGTTTTCAAAAAAATATTAGAAGAAGTTGAAACTAAAATAATAAACATAAGATTCAACTTGAAGTCAAAGCTACATCAGATGCCTACAACACTTAAACAACAAAAGAAAATAATTAGGTAATATTATGCAAATAAAAAATTGAAATGATTACTCGATGCACTAACTTTTAAAATTAAAAATAATTCATTGGACCAAACAAATAATAAATATTTTTCAAATATTATAATGTATGTGTTATTTTTAAAGTAAACGTTTATTTAATTTAAAAAAAAAAGTTTAAATACAAATAATTTACAATTTTGAGAAAATATAGGTTTGACTCTTCTTAAATATGCGTACAATACAAATTTTATTCTATAACTATAATAACATTTATTAATACAAATGTAAGATGTTTTAAATGTGTAAATATTTATTTGATAAATAATTATGTTAATTACAATTGAGTAAATAGTTATATTTTTATTGCAGAAACTTAGTTAATTTAAATGACAATGGCGATCCAGGTTGGGAAGCAATTACTCATATGAAGCAATTCATTATTGATAAAATAAAAATTAGTTATCAACTGTTTATAACTGAAGAACTAACAAATGAAACCACTAGTAAGTTAATTGATTATACATTTAGTTGAACTAAATAAGGTGTAAAAAAATTAATTTTAGATAAGAACAGTCGACATCCACACAACAAACACAAAAGAAATATTAGTTTATCACATCAAATTGAACTCCAAGTATATATTTTTTTTTTTTTTATGAATTTTAAATTTCACGATTATGTATAAAAATATTTTTCAGAACATTGAACCCAAAAATGTAATGTGCATCGACGAAATAGCTTCTGTTATATCCGATTACTTCCCAGATGTATGGAAACTTGGGCAAAGTTATTTTGGCGGTGACTTGGCGGTAAAGCCAGATTATAACCGTGACACAGATTTCAAAGTGTGTACCACTCAATTCATTTATTTTTTTAAGCTATAGGTGTCATAAAAACGTAGATAGCTGCCACTGTGTAGCTTTTAAAAAAGTTATATAGTGATGTAGTAATTAACCACCTATGGTCATTGAAATATTTTCATGAGGGCACACTCTATAATTGTACACATAATTTTGTTTAATATTTTTTAGGAAATGATTTTAGACATAATTATTACTGTGTCTGACATATACAGAACAATCATGTTACCTACTACTACAACTAATTCTTATTCACCTGTGCCTATTATATGGTTACCACATTGTCTAAAACAAATTCGTTCAGTATTTACAGTTTTAATGGCTTTAGATCTTCCCAATGAAGCTTTAAATAAGATTTCCAGTGTTATATTTGATTTAAGGTTAATTTTTTTTTTATTATTAATTTTTTTTTTTTTTGTTAAACTTTCAATTTATTGTTTTTGTTAGATTGCACTGTTTAAATATTTTATTCAAACAAGCATCAGAACAAATTATACAATTAAAAACTACTGAAACATGGAAATTGAACTTTCATTCGAAACAAGGGACTATATCACAATTAGTAATTAAATGTCTACAATTTAAAACACTATAGAAAATAATTAATTATTCAAATAAATGTTTCTGTAGCCAAATAACTTCTATAATATCTTAATGGAAGCAATAAATTTGGCCAAAGAGTATGTAATCCGTGACGAGCATAGAGAAACTGCACTTGTCGATAATGAAACTGCTAAAAATGAATTGCAACTACTAGTGCACAAATGTTTTTGGAATTTTTCACAGGTATAAAATTACACTTTAAATAATATTAAATATTTTTAATTGACATAATTTTCATAATGAAGATATTGGAACAAGTGGGTTTAAATGCCGATACTAATTGTTCATCCACTACAATTATGTCCTTGAGTGGATCATCAGTTTCAACGTTTAAATTGCAAAATGATTTGGTAAATTTTATTTCGATATATATTTTTATGAATTGTTTAACATTTTAAATAAAACGATATTTGTAGATGTGGGAACAAAAACTTTTGGTAACTATAAGTAACAGTCAATATACAAGAAATATAATGCTTCCAAAATTAAAAGCAAAATTTGAAGAAAATGGTTTTCCAACTATTGATATTGTAGTAAGTCGAGCAGCTGAATTACTTGAAAATACTGAATGTAAACTGCTTGAAACTTATATTGAAACAAAAAGTGACCCTTTAGTTGGGACTATTGAACCATCAATGTATGTAGGTAGTTTTGAATGGGACTCGCTCTCACTTTTACCACCAAAAGACGTAAGACCATATGCCAAAGAAATTATAACCAATTTGATCGCTTTACACTCGGAGGTTTGATTAAAACTTAATTTTTTAAACCATATTGCAATAACATCACATTATCATTTATATGTTATTTTATTTATCAGGTCCAAACAATCATACCAGATTTAATGTATGGTGTATTATCCGCAATAGTGATCACTGTATCAGAAGAAATGTCACGTCTTATGAATTGTGTTACACATTTCAGTGAAAATGGAGCCATGCAAGCTAGATTAGATTTAATGGCTTTAACCTTCACATTATCTAATTATTTTACACCCAATTCAAAGTATACAATTTCAAATTTGCTTTATACTTTCATAAACAACGATTATTTTAATTATTATTTCAGGGATTTTTTTTGTGATGCTACAGATGCAGTACCACCATTAAAAACAGAAGCAAATGAAAAGTAATTTATTTTAATTTTATATTGTAGTTCAATGTACTGCGTTTGTAAATGGTATTTATTCAATTAAAATGTAATACCATTGCAAATATTTTATTTGGTGGGTAAAAGGAAAGAACAAAATATGATCGACTTATATTTTATATTATCAGAGAGTGCGCGTGTATATTTTTGTATAGAAAAAAATGAGATTGTATAAGGTTATGTAAATAAGGTAACAGCTACGACAACTATGACTGTACTAAACTTTATACCAAATGCGTAAAGTTTTACAGCGCAAACATTAATTTACATATTTTTATGTTCATAGATATGTCACCCAGTGTTTTGAGCTGTTTAAGACCCAAATGAATTTACAGCTCATGTGTTTTTTAACACCTTGTTCAAGCAATATTGAAACTAATAACATATAATATTTAAAAAATGTACAATAATATTGATTTTCTTAATAAACATACTATGTATTTCAGATAAAAATTATGATTAAACATTCTAACATTAATATTAACTGTTATGCTTTACAATGTCATTGTGTCAACATATATAAATCTAAGATAAAAGTACTATTAAACTATGTTTTATAATATCTCATAATTTGCCCATGTTTCTTGAAAATTAATCATTTATATTCATAACACGCATTAAAATATTTATAATATATCTTAATCTGTGATTCATAATAAACATGTTTATGTGTAATAGATATAGATATATAAATACTAAAGTATTTATATAATATTAAGTAAAACAATTATATATATATATGGTATTTTAAATAATATAAATAAATTAACACCTATTGATAAGAAAAAGGATAAAATAACTTTTATGTAGGAACAAGTTTATAACTTTACATGGAAAACACTTTAAAAACTCAACTGTCTTTTATATATTAATATTAGATAAATTAAAAAGTACAGGTGATCTGGCAGGGAGAAATTTTGTAAAAAAAAATTGAAAAATACATTTTTTTACATTTGATGGTATACACATTATTTCAGTGGAAACATTATAATGGCCATTTTATTTCTACTTTCTTTCTTGACTATGTAGAATAGGTTTATTATAATTAGTGCTTGAATTGGGGATGGGAAGTTACTTAAATTTTTTAATTTCTTTAATGTACCCCTTTTAATTTTTCTTAATGGGACACCAAGAATAACATAGCCCCACAAGTCAATAAAACAATTAATTCTTCAGGAACACACATATGTTTTACTCTACTCAGCAAACCTTTTCTAATTTTTTATTAAAAATGAGTATACTTTTTAAATATTTTTTACTTTAGTTTAAATATAAAAACATTTTAATTCCATTTTCCATTCTTCCAAAACAAACCCTTGTCAAATTTTATCAAAAAACAATGAAACTTGAAATTAAATGAATGAATGTTATTAATATACTATAAATACATAGCGAGAATATTATTCAGATTGAATATTTTTTTAATGTGCTATTTGCAAAGGGGCACCAAACTTATATTCAAAGAGGGGCAGCTGCCTACCTTATTTTAAGGTTAGGTTAAGTCAGCTGTTTGGTACTAATAAAAAAATTTAACTTCAGGCATAGATTAAATATATGTTTAATCTATGCTTCAGGTGATATAATTTTTGTTGGTTAGTTTTTATAAATAAATTGGTAATTTATAACCTATAGCTATGACCAATTGACCAACACAATCAGTTTAGCAGTTATAACATATTATAAGTAGTAATAATGGTGGTATTTAAGTAAGTAGATATAACAAGAAATGGCAAACGGGTCGGTTTTAAGGAATTATATTGAGTTAAAATTATAAATGTTGATGGTCTAAATAATAAATACAAGGTAATATACAAGAAAATGTGAATTATAAAATGTTTTATTGAGTTAAATTTTCTTAAATTTCAATTAAATGTTAATATCCAAATAATATAATATAGTAATTAATATTTAATTATGTGTTTTTATTATGTGTTATTAATGTACTTCATTGTATTATATAAGTGTACATAGCAGGGACTGGAACCTTAATGAGTTTATCGATTCTTAAAAAAAAAAAATGTGGGTTCCAGTTTGTAAATATTGTGAATTTTGATTCCGGTTCTGGTTAATACTGGTTCTTAAAATTACAGAAATTAGGATTAAAAAGTGATAATTTATCAATTATACTATGGTTTAATTATTAAAGGTTTAATAATTTGTTTAGCAATCTTCAGCTTACAAGTAACAATACCAATTATTACTTAACCTGACTAATCATTAAAGTTTTATACATTTTCATACTTTCTTGGGAAATGTATGTCTTTTACACAATCACTTGTGAAAATATTTTACTAATATTCTTCTTATCGTCCATCAATGTTGATAATTTGTTTTTGAATATTTTAAATTCTGAAATTAGCGAGGAATGTATAAGTTTTACAATAATTTGTTATTTTAATTTTTTTTTTATGTCTATACCAAAAATGTTATTTAAAGGATTGCTCCAATCATTTAGGTTAGTTCTGGTTCTAGTACAGGTTCTATGGAATATGAAATATAGGTTCCAACATTGATTCCTGTTCTTGAAATACCCTCAGGAACCTGTTTAAAAACCGGTTCTTTTGGGTTCAGTTCCAGTCCCTGATACATATTAATATAATATTATACTCTATACTATATTATACTATTGTATTATATATAATAAATTATTATATTTATAAAAAAAAAAATATTTATATATAAATATATTAAATATTATAATATAATATATAATATAATATATTATATATTACAAATTAATATCCATGGTGTAGTGGTAGATGGTGGGTACTTCAAAATTAATTTTGTCCCTTCAATTAAATTTAGGTCAGTGCCACTGTATTTGAATGTATTAACAGTAAACATCAACAACTGACCATCAATATATTTAATTGTTATTAATCATTTTTTTTTCTGTATTTATCCTAAATTATTCTATGTTTATACTGTGTGAGCATTATGTCCTAAATGTCACCACATTATTACATCACTGATATTTCATTATATTTTTATTTCAGCTATTATGTATGTAAATATTTTAATATCAAGTATGTAGAACATACATGATCTGAAATGTAATCCATACTATATTTGTAATATGAAATATGAATAGCACTGAATATAATACAATGATCATAATTTCTAACTGTTTTTTGGCATGCAATGTCAATTCCCTTGTAAATTTAATTATAACATTATTGCACAGTGCATTTTACTACTGTCCCAGAGCAGAGTAACACACTTAAAAGATAACATATTCATAACATATTTATATACCTACATAAATATGTAATATGAAAGTTTACAAGGAAAAAAAACACATACATATATAAATATATAAATTAAAATGTTGATTTATTTATTTTTCTCTTATTTTACCATATTATCGAGGCAGTTACAATTTTAACATGTGCAATAATAATATATAAATACACTTTGTTAATTGTAATATGTATAACATTTTAATAATTGTTAAAAAACAATATATTTCGGTATAATTTTAAAACAAATCAATGATTATTTTTTAAAAATAAGTAGACAATTCACTGCAATTAAAAAAAAAAAAAATCAAAATACATAAGAACTTCAAAAAATTTATCATTTCTGTAAATATTTTAGATAAATATTTTAAATACAAACTTCATTCATGTATCATGTATTCATGATTAACAGTAATTAGTAACAATTGACTATGATTATAAATAAAACTTAAAAAAAAATTAAAAATAATGAAGAAAACAGAAAAAAATAATAAAAAACAGGCAACTAATATAAATAATATAAAGATAGAGTAAAATATGAATATTCTGTTGATATTCAAAAAATAAATATGATTATATCTATAATTAGTAGAAAATTGATTTTTTCACAATGTATCAATTAGAAAACAATTTAAAAATAAAAACCAATAATAATGAGTATACAAATTATTATGAATAATATGTAAACAATATTGAGCACTGCATTATTATAAAATATATAAAAGTTGCCTATTAAAAAAAAAGGGTTAAATTATAATTGTTTGTTTAAGGTAACATAATGTGACAAACAAAATAAATACAAATTAAAAACTAAACCTCATTAAACATAAATGCAGAACACTTTTTTTTTATGTTTAACAAAATGGAGGAACTTTCAGGTCTAAATGTGTGATTTATAAAGACCACTACCCTACGCGAGGATAATAAATAATTTATTAATTCATCAATTGTCAATCAGTCATTTGCTTAGAAAATAAACAAAACAATATAATGTTTTGACATTATTTATAACTTTGCTATAACTTTTTCTTCATAAAAAAATAATAGTAAATATATATATATATATATATATATATATATATATATATATATATATATATATATATATATATATATATATATATATACACATATAATGCACATAAAGTACCTATTACTTTTGAGCTTCTTACTCGTTCTGACAGTCAGTCTTGTTACAAACAGTACAGAGCGTATGTTTTTCAATAATTTTATTCACTGTCATCATCTTTGTGACACAAGTCTAATACTACCCTGTCAAATTCTTCCATTCGTTCATCAAAACATTTAATTTGTTCAACAATTTCAGATAGGTGATTGTTAACATTTAAATGATCAGGTCGTTGTTTTAATGATGGTGCACCGAGAAATTTTTGATAGAAGAGAGCCAATTCAATATTTGGGTTTGAATCGGAAAATGCAGCTGGCGTAAATTGAAACGGATTGGCATCACAACTACGTCGCCGACTAAAACCTTCTGGTGATTGACATTTTACAGATTGACCCTAAAATGAATAAAATAAATATTAACGTAAAACTTTGCTAATTAAAAATTGTAATCTTTATTTAACATTAAGATATTCATTTTAAATAACAACCAAACACCAGTAACAACTAATCAATTTCATTAATTCCCCATTTAAGTATGTTAATTTGAGATAAAAACAATTCTAAAGTATAGTTAGTTATTATTAAATTACCAATTCTACCAAAATAAAATCATTGATGGCTTCGTTGCTTGATGTATTCATTGAGTGATTGATTTTATTCTTAATTTCATATGAATTGACATTATTTATAACCAAGTCGTTTACTAGAGAAGGCTTGCTAGTTTGAATTGAAGTTGTTGAATTATTATTTTGGTTTGTAGTGTCCTGCTGTATTCTTTGCAAATGAGTACTAGACATCATATTTGGCGTCCAATATTCCCCTCGTTTTCTTGGTTTTATAAATGCATCCTTTGGAAGTTCAGGAATACAATATATATTAAGTTTCTTAATTTTTTCTTCGAGACTTTCTGAAAAGGCACCAACTGTCCAATCATCAAACATGTATGCTCTTCTGGTCTGTTCATCACTACATTTATACATATTATTTTAATTATAGGAAAAGTTCAGCTATAATATGAATTCCAAAATAAGATAACATTGTTAATGTTTGATATTAAAGTGCACATTAACATTTCATTAGCATTTTTAATACTTTGTTGGCATTGTATAGATGATTACAAAACACACATTGAACAATATTACTTTATTCTGGAAATTGTTAAAATAAATGAACATACATTGGAGTTTTGATTATTTGATTATGCCGTGGACTATATTCTTTTCGAAAATGATCACTTTTGAGCATGATTGGATCTTGTTGAGATGTTAAAGTCATAGAAGTACGATAACAAACTTTCACTTGAATGGTTCCAATAGGCATTGACACTTGGCCAATTTGTAACTCTTTATATTCTTTACCTGTAACATAAATACAAATTCATCATTATAGTGAATATTTTTATTTTTTGCAAATGTAATTTTTTTCATAGTATAACAATAAAAATAATAATAGTAATAGTAATAGTAGTATGACTTTTCAATACTTATGGTTTTAAAAGTAAAAATTAGCAAAATTATAGACGTGTATCTATTAAATACATATATTACTCATATAATCACATATCATATGTTGAAATGAAATAAGTATATTAAAAAAAGTATGGAGTCAAGCTAATCAATTTCTAGTTGTCAGCTATATTGTGCAATCTGACCTCTAAAGACCAAAAACAAATTTATTGGCAACAATTTGGATACACTTTAGGTCATGGCATTGTTAAATTATATAGAAATACTATTATAAGTATTATACTATAGGTATAATATTTGTCTAAACAATAAGATAAAATAAATATTGAAAAAGAGTTTTTTTAATAGTGTTATAAGTAATCAAATATATTAGTGTAGAGAAATTAAGCACAAAAAAAAATCTGTTGCCAATAAACTTTGTTGTCCAAAAAGCTGATTATCTTCATAAAAAATAATATATTTTTATGAGATCAAATTATTTTAATCTTATATGTTAATCATTATATTATTATTTATTATAGTTAGCATATTAGATAATAATCATGTAATTATTGATTATGATTTATGATGTTTGATCTTATTAGTGTAATAAACAAAATATTGCTAATTATTATGGTAAACTTGTTATTTGCAAGACTTGTATAAATTAAGTTTCTAACATTAAAAAAACAAAATTACATGCCTTGTTTTGTAACATGTATTAAAAATGTATTAATTATTAATTAATAATTATATTAAAAGTCACAGCCATGTAACTTAAAAAAAAATTGTATTCAATAATCTAACCTTATACTTATATTGTTTTTATTATGCAAGTGAAAAACGTTAAAACATATTTTATTTTTTCAAACTATAAGATTAAAATATCTTAGCAAGTGATAGTATTTAAATATATACAAGAAACTGAACATATAATTGATATACGTATTAGAAACTTAGAGAAGTGAACATGTTAGTTCTTACATGGTATTGTTTTCCGAGATTCCGAATGCTAATAATTATTATTAGCTTATGTATTTAACATTTTAATCATCTAAATTATTCATATTCATATTATATTTTTTTTAGTAAAAAAAAGAAGAAACATAAACCTTTTTGTAAACAAATAATTTATGTGTCAGTATTTTAAGCATAATTCAAAATACTTTTAGAAATACATACATATACATTTATTAAGAAAAACGAGTTATTAATATTACTTATTACATGTTAATAAAATATTTCTTAGAAATGGTAAAAAAAATTCTTTCTACTATTTATATACATTTTAATTTTTAATGAATGTATTGAATATCTAATATTTTGAAAGAAGAAATAAAACACCATACTAAATGACCAATAATTAATTTTGAACAAAAGGTACAAAAATGGCCATATTAGTCGTATAATATGGTATCATATCCTAGTATCTAGGACGACCGAAATGTAAGTGAAAGTGGAAATTTGTGATAACGACATTTGACCTAATAATGTGTAAAATGTTAACGATAAAATAAATACGAAACGTTTAAAAAATTATTGTTCTGCGTTTTAAGATATACTATACTACAAGAAACTATATTAGCAATTAATAATTTATTATTATTAAATTACACAGGTTACAACTACTGTAATTTGTTAATGTTATAAAACTATAATTAAGTAAGCAAGATTTCATAAAAAAACTAAATTCAAAGATTGACTAGGTTTTATTTTTCAAAATTAATGATTGTGACTCATGATAATTATATTAGAAAACACGATCATCGTAAAAATACAGAAATAAATGTTTTTTCTAAAAAAAAACCTCCCGATTATTATATTGTTATTATTATGATTTACGAAATATGGTATTAAATTATAGAAAAGATTTCTTAAATATTCCTAAGAACTCGATATTTAATTTAAACGATTAAATAATTATGAATTTTTGTAAATTTAAACATGACTTCTTTAATATCACTGAACATTTAATAAATTAATGAGATATACATAATAAAACTGGTCGGTGATGATGTTTTGATAAATATTCTGGTTTTTCATGGTCTATTATGTCTATTTTAAATAATATTACTTATTTACCTTATTCTATACTTTATACATGTCTTAATGTTTCATTTTTAATACATTTCCATATATATATATTCATTAGAAATATTTGTACAAACATTAAATAACAATTTTAATTTGATATATAATTAAACATTATATCATCATTTGTAAACGTTTGTATTTAAAATGATTATCTTCCTAACAAGTAACTAGAAAAATTCTAAGATAAATAAATAAATTACAAACATAATATTTATATAGTTTATATTTTTCTAAGTTTTAAGTAATAAGCAGCTATGTTAATGTTGAATAATGAATATCGGATTTACTCGTTACCGAATATTTTTACTTTTTATTATTATTTAAATGTACAACAGCGGTTTCCGACAATTAAAAATAGTAAACATTACTAAAATTATTATTTTTCTTCGAAAATACAAGATTAAGATGTAATCACTAACATTTTTAAACTATCCCGTAACAAATACTCATGTCTATTGTCTGCTACGCAAAAGGTGATTCAGCTTTAAAGTATTTCCCCACTATTAACACGGTTAATGTCACATCATCTGTGTTTCTGATAAATATATTGAGTTTATAATTATAGAAGAATGTTATTATTTGACACGAACTATGAAAGATTTAATTCGTAAAATAATACCGTAAATACATAATATATACCGATAATAGCGACACGTGTGAATATTTATTTTAAAATATCAACAATACTCCTACGTTTCGAGCAAAAAAAATAAAAAATCGATCGGAAATTAGACACTGGCAATCCAACAGTCGGATGGTAAATACTTTAACGTTTGAAGCATATTTTACCCGCGAGTGTTTACTACACGAAAACCGTGTAAATACTTTTTAAAATACTCGTATATATATAAAAATGCAAATATTGTAGACATTCGATTTTAGAACTTGAAGATTTTGGCCCTAGCGATTCGTCCAAAAAGCCACTCGATCTAATTTTAGTACGTCGAAAAATAACATGAAAATAATTGTTTAAATCATTTCTGTGTAAAAAATAATTAACACAAACTAGAAAGAAAAATTACGTAGAGAAAATAATAATATAATGAATATATCAAACATTTTTAAAGCGAATAATTACGGATTTTATATACCTTTAATTATTTTTTATTATTTCTAGGAAGAAAACATGAATTACAGTATAATATTACCATGCCATAGTACACAACATAGTCTACATAGCCTCTGTACTATTCATATAATATTTTGTTGTTTTTATTTTATGCACACAAGGAATCACAAATACCGATTTTTTTTTACACATCATTATTACGATGACGTTTGGCTAATATAATTTGTTCCTATTATTATAACACTATTGAATACTTTTTTATGAACCTTATAATTACTGTAAACTACACCAAACTAATAAAAAAGTAGCTCACTGCTCTAATAATCTTCTAAATACAAAAACATAAACATGAGTAAATAAGTATTTACCCAAATACACTATTTAGTTTATGCTTTAGACATTAGATTTTAAAAAAATTGTATGCCAGATAAGTTAAAGAACCATACTACAAATGCCTAATACCATAACTCTTTTTTATAAACTAAAAAAATTAATTAAAATATATGTAAAAAAATAACCATTTTTTTAAATTTATTAATTTTTATAACTTTTTCTAAAACATGAATATTAAATTCATTTTTAAACCTGAATTGATTTATTTTGGTTTACAGTCAACCTTGAGCAAAAACACATATCCAGTTCAATCATTTTTTAGAGAATTGAACCATAATTATACTAATAACATATACCAATGAAGTGGACACTTTATTATTTACTGGTTTAATGCATTAATTAATTTGTTTATTTAAAATTTTAATTTTTAAATATCTAATGCTAAAAATGTTAAAAACACGCAATTTAAATACTTCAAACTTTAATTACGAAATGCATCTTATTAATGTGTGAGTGTGTATGTGTAATCTTTTTTTTTTTTTAATTAATACAGTTTTGACATAACTCAACAACAAACCTTTGAACTTTTACCTATATAAATTATATTATCAACTATCAAAGTATATTGAACTCCAACCTTCAATTTATACATATATTTGTATATTCAAATTACATATTATTTGAAATATGAACAATATAAATAATAAAATAATAACTTAATTTTTTTAATCCTGTAAAAGTTACAACTTTATTTAGTCAACATAAATATAAAAAACTTGCTTATTTTAAAATTGAATTTAATTGCCTACTGCAAACTACAAGAGACAAAATATAAATAACAGATTTAATGTTAGATTAGTTAGTTAGTAAGTACCAAGGTATTAATCAAAACTAAATCGCCAGAGCTTGCTAAGCTGGTAAACATTTTATCATTAACTATATGAAAATTTATCCTAGAGTCAGATTTTCTAATCTATTTTCAAGACCACAAACCACTTGCTACAAAATAATAATTTATAATAATACAATATTTCAATGATAATTCATTATCATTTATATAACTTAACACTATATTCGAGTAATAAATATTGTAACTTAGTATAATTTAATAAATATAATACCTTCCCTACATTTGGTTACTTAATTATCATATATTTATAAGCCAATGAACTTCATTCAAACTACTTAACCACTAGCCTCAATGCAAATGCTCGGCAAAATGTATATTCTACTATATTAAAAATATATAATTAGTAATTACCCATTATTTAAACAATCAACAACTAATTATCAATGTGATGTGTAAAATATAATATTCATAATTTCTTTTATCTAAATGCAAAACAATTTTGCTATTACTTTTAATAAACTAACTTATTAAACTACTAATTTTTCTTTAAAATCAGAATTTTCAAATATTATCAATATCTAACTTTTATTTACTTACCAAGTGTGTCTACTTGTGGTTCTCCAGAGTAAATTCGATGATACATTTGAAATGAATCATGTGATTGTTGTCTAGAGTATCGATAAGCTGGTATTACTCGAGACACGGATACTAATGATTTTAGTAAAATTCCTAATCGATTATATAGTGTATAAACTAAGTGTCGAGAACAAAACGGATCGAAGGCACTTTCTGCTAAGAAATTAATACTCCATGTTTCTAATATCATTATATCTCCATCGACAGTTTTCAAAAATATTTCTACACATAAAGGCACAGTATCTCCAAGTCCATTGCTCAATGCTAGTTTTGTTTCAGTTACTACATCTGGGATTTCTTTTATAGCAACATTCATCTGAAACACAATATTTAAAATAATTAAATTAAATAAAAAATTAATTAATTAATAAATAAATAAATATTAAATAATATTATAATTAATGAATATGATAAATATTGATAAAACATTAAATATTATATATATATATATGCTTATATTACATTCTGAGCTATTAAAAATACAAAAACTGTTTATGTCTAAAACTAATATGTCTACAGTTTTACAGACTTTATTGTAATTTTTTTATTGTTTCTAATTACACTTAAGGAAACTACTGAGAAAATAATAAAACGTGATAAATAAAATACTAACTAGTACAATTTATTACTCATGTCATCATCATCTAAGTACTATTTTTATATGAAAAAGTGTTCACTGACACAAACAAAAAAACACATTGTAATCCATTTTTCACTCAACTTCTAAAATGTAAAAGCTTTAAATAATATCATAAATTTAAAATAATTTAATGAGAAATATATATTTGATAAAATATTATTAATTTCTTGTGATCTGTTTACAATAATTTTATTGACTTGGTTAATAATAAATAATACACTAAATATATTTCTATTAGGAATAAAAAGAAATTTAGATATTTCCTATTCAGTACATTTAACTAATTAACTTTTTGAAAACAATAAGTCTTAACAAAAATCTAATTAACTAGTAAATTAAAAAAAAAAAAATCCATTTTAACAAAACACATTTTATACAATACCTAGTCAACTTATTTTCAAGGCTTTATTAATATCTTGCCAAACAGGATTTAGTAAACCAGAAAAAATTATATACATAAAAAAAAATCAAAGCAATTAAGTTACAGTTTATATAACATTTCATAATAAACAATACATTTAAATTAATATTTTGTAAATTATTTAATAGATTTTGAAATTCTAATTATTTGGATTAAAATCCTGTCTAAATAAAAATCAAGTAATACTTGTAATATTAAGTATGTTTAAATTATATAATATTTTTATTTCATATATTTTTATTTTTGCCAATAATTCCATTATTGTTTTAAAATGTGATAAAAATGTAAAAAAAACAAAATCAACCATGAATAATATATTATGTAATTAATTACATTATACTACATTATAACCTCAGCTTATCAGCTGTTGTTAATTATCTAAAAATATGTGGTTTCACAAAATTATTTTTGTATGATTTCATAATCCACATTATATTTAATAATTAAAAATATAATAGTTTAACATGTATACTTATATCATATAAGACAGTTAAATTAATTTCAAACCGGTCTCCTCTTTTCAAAGTTTCATACATTTTAGGTTATTGTAATTTTACAAAATAATTTTTTTTATTTTTATTCTTAAACTTCAATTTTACATACAAAATAAAAATATATATTTTTGAATATATAAGGCTGTCCGTCTGAAATTTTAAACTGACCTTAACTAAACCTTATGGATTATTAATTAACAAAATTGATTTGATTTGATATTTCAATTAGGTACCTACTATACTGATTTAAAATTTTATATTTCATAAACTTTTTAAATTGTTCTTAAAAAGTATAATAAAGGAAATATACCAATTTTTAATTTCATATTAATTAGTTATAATAACTAATACTTACCGAACTACTTTGATTAGTACAATAAGTATGCAACTTTTCTCCCATTCTTGACTGTACAATTATTTGGGCTGATTTCATAGTCATAAGTTTAGTAAGTTGTTCCATTTCTTGTTTTTCTTTCTCAGCTGATTCAGTTAATATTCGTGTATCCACCATTTTTATTTCTTATTTATGTTTATATAAAATTTATTATTATAAAAATTAGGTATAAACACGAATTTAATACCAATTTAAAATAAAATTCACACATGGACAAATTATTAATGATTTTGAACACATTAAATATTTTTCACATAAAATTGTTAGTTGTTGCTTCATATTTTCTGCATCTTGTAATGATCTGAAAAATTTAAACATTTATTAATGTTTTAAACTTCTCATAAATATAAATTTAGGTAAATAAGATATTGAAATATACATATACACAGGACATTCAATGTTGTATAAGATAAGTTTAAAATTATTTCAATTAGCTCTATAATATTGATACTTTATTCCCTGCCTACAAATAGAAAATATTAAATAAAATTTGTTTTAAATTATTTAGCAATATTAAATAAATTCATTTTTACAAATAATTGTGTAAATGAAAGTTGATACACTAAATAATGTTATATATAATAAACAAAATTAAGCATAAATAACTTTATAGGTGTATTTCTAAAGTGCTTATTAATTACATATCAGAGTTAATTTTAATATAAGGAAGAAAAAGCTTAATTATTAAAATGAAATGTAGATTTTAGATTTTCACCTTCCTAACTTAATCAAAAATAAATAAAAATAGTCAATGGCATAGAATATAAAATAATTTTAAAAACATGGGTAATAATAATAATTATTTCTTTTATTTTATTTTTTACTCAATTGTTAGATACATATTTAACATATACACATATTTAACACACACACACACACACACATATATATATATATATACACAATATAAAAAATTAATTGTTTTCGGGTTTTAATTAAGGTTAATAATATTAATATGTACCGTAGATACCATGAGATCAAACACAAATATATTTCAATAGTAAATAATAATCCATTAAATAATATGCCAAAATAAATTTTAATAGTTGTGAAAATTAATATCAGAATTGTTTTTAAAAAAAATTATGAAATACTTACATATTTTTATAATTTCTAAAAAGTGTAAATTATTCATCTAAATCACGTTTAAAGCAGATGAAAATAATAAATACAATTTTCTTTCAAAAAGTACAAGAACTATGGTTAGAAATTAGTAAAATTTAAGCACTCATTTTTACTACCATATTCCCAACTTCTTTTAATGGGTTTAATAAAGTATGGGAACTTTTTATTGGATTTAATATATATATATATAAATTTATGTATCATATTATTTGTTTGTGTTTTTGAATAGTTATATTTTTTCTGTATAAATTTACAATATTTTGACACAGAAGCCTTGACTTCTTTCGTAGTCTAGGACAACTTAATTTTTAATTTATAAATTCATTTACAGATATCGAATTATGTGCTGCTTTGATTTATTTTCATATATACAAGTACAAATAACAACAACAATAATAATTACAACAAAAACTATAATAATAATAATAATAATAATATAATAAAACTATTTAAAAACAAACAAATAATATCATACATAATTTTTTTTTTTGCATATTTGAAATAATTGTTATTCGGTCAATTTTGAGGTTAAGTGTTAACAAACAGGTTTGCTGACTAATGTTAAAGGGCAAAATGAATTTAAAAAAAATAAGTCAATACGAATCTGGAACTAAAAATAGGTATTGCCATTTGAAAAAATGTAAGTTATATTGTGTGTGCACACACCTAAAAAGTAAAAAATTTGAAAATTTCACAAAATATGTATTTAAGTACCCCCTATATACCCTCAAAAACTCATTTCAATAAAATGTCATCCAACTGAAATATTTAGTGGTACCTGATCACACTATACATATACATATATATATCGTTATCTTTCTTTTTTTTCCTGGTATAATTCCTTCAAGGACTACTTGTATAGGACTATTATGTCTGAAAGTATGTTCTTGCCATTTTAATTTTCTCATTATTACAGTTTCTATCATTGTCCTTTGTTCATTTATTTGTTACAGTACTTAATCATTTGTTATTCTATTTACCTAGTTTTTTTTTGCATACATCTATAGCACCACATCTTAAAATGCTTTTATCGATTCCTCTTCATTTTTATTGTATGTCCAAATCTCTGCTACATATAATGCTATAGGCCAGCGTTTCTCAAACTGTGGGTCCCTGAGTCAATTTTCGGTGGGTCGCGAGAAATATTTGAATTATATAGATTCTAAAAAGTTTATGTTTTTTAAACTTTTTTATCCTGAAAATGTAATACCATGGAGGTCACGATAGATTTTTGGGTCAGAATTTGGGTAGTGGTTTTAAAAAGATTGAGAACCACTGCTATAGGCCATATGTACATAATAGATATCAAATAACCATCTACTGAAATTTTTGCTTATATCTTTGTTTTTTTCGATCACCATTGTTTTTGTTTTGTTGACATTTATTTTCATATTATACTCCTTTGTTGTACAGTTTATTTTAAGTGCTTTAATCAATCCAGAAACTATAGCTTGATCATCTGCGAATTCAATCGCTTTAATTTTATATTCACCTATGCTTACCCCTTTCTATTGTCTCTAATTGCTTCATTTATCATATTTTCATAATATGCATTAACAAGCTAGGTGTGAGAATGCAACATTGCAGGACTCCATTTCTAATCTGTACATCCTCTGATAATACACCATTTATTGAGATTACTGTCTTCTTTTGGTTTGAATATAAACTTCCAATTAAATTTACTATTCTCTTAGGGAATTGTCTTAGTTTTAACATCTGGAATATTTTTTCCCAATTAACTCTGTCGAAAGCTTTTTCATAATCTTCAAAACATATATATATATAGCTCTGTTTTGTTCTAGCATTTTTTTTTTTTTTTGAATCGGCAATACACCCATTGCCCTGAATGCCTGTTCAGCAGTGCTTGGGGCAGATTCTAGCATTCTCTCCGTCATGAACCTTAGTGTTCCTATTGTATCTCGGGTGCCCATATTTTAGGGGAAATCAAATTGATTGTCTGAATTACTTTCTTCTACTTATTATTAATATTATTAACCTTAATTAAAAACTGAAAAAAATTCATTTTATAATAACAGATTTGTTTTTGTACGAGTATGATGTTATCATTCTACATATTTATTAGACAGTTTATATAGAATAAAATAACTATTTATAGATGTAAATTTAAAAACAAATCATATTTATTGAAAAGTATCTAAAATGTTTGAATAACAATGTCTATTTATTATTATTTATTGACGTAACAACCAAGTTCAAAGAGAAGTTAATTAACCTCTAACATTAATTTATCTTGAATAATAATAGGTAGGTATTATAAATTATAACTGTTTATAATATACATAACATATCTATTTTTTCAAACATGTAAAAATAAATGAACACATTTCATTAAATACTTGGTACTAAGTGTCTTTATAATTGTTCATATTGTGTTTATTTCAAAACAAGTTAATTATAAATAAAAATAGTACTAGGCAAGTATAGGTAGTCCCATAAAATTATAGTTTTCAGTCAAATTTAATAAATAATTAGGTATTATTATTTTATTATTTTATATTATTATATATCTTTATTATTTTCAAAGGCCAAACAAAATTCTTATGATTAAAAATATTAATTAATTAACTGTACCTTACATAAATATTTTACTAGTGTTTATAAAAGAAAAAAATACAAAAATTTCCTCTGAAAAATCTTTAGAAGTGACAAACATTAAGTGTTCTTATTTAATCTCCATCATTTTTATTACATTCCTATATGAAATTTGAATAAGCTCAGAAAAACCCAGTACATTTGACAGGTTGGTAAATGCTTCATTAAAATGGAAATTTATATTAAAATGTATTATATAGGTGGACATTTATAGTTTGCAATTGTTGTTATTATTATTGAAATTAATTTAATTATATAGATAATAATTAATAATCCTAGTTTTAGTTACAATCAAATTTTGATAGATAAACAATGTGTTTTGTGTACAAAATACTCTTAAAAGCTGAAAACCCTTATAAAAGTTTAAAAAAGTCTCATTACAAATTAAGACTATAGTTTTATACCAATATTAATATTTATATTCTAAATACCTATTTATAGATATTGAATTTCAGTGATAAATATATAATCAATTCAGTTCATTGATAATTGGAATTAATATCTGTAGATGGGTATGATTTAGAAAATTAATACATCTAATTATATCATGTTTCAGCGCACAAAATCTACGATTCGGTCCCGAGAGTAGCCAACGAAATTTTTTGCGTTAGTGGCATCAGATCTCTAGTGCAAGCCAACCATAATTACCTGTCCCGTTCATCTTTGGCTTACCCAAGAACCATCTTCGACTCCCCCTAATATGTAAAGGATGCAATCTCTGGGCATATTAGTGTTTGGGAAATAAGATGGATGTAAAACTGTTGATTTATTTTTTAATACATCTAATTCTATCTTATTAATGTGTCTTTTTAATAACAATAAAACTAACTAGTATTTTGAGGGTTCACAGTTATTAATAGCTAATAGATATTAATATTATTTCTATCATCAAAATAATTATAGCCTAGAAGTTTAAAAATAAATGTTGTAATTATAATTAATAAGATATACATTAAGATAATATAGATCAATCTATCTAACCATAGATTGTGTATATTAATATTCGGACATTTAACATAATTTTAAATTTACAGAATATTTATGTGCATATGGTATACATATGCAGTCATTCAAGGTCACAGCTGTGAAAATAGTTATTACAGCTTTATTATGAACAAGGTTAAATAGTCTAATATAAGTAATTATTACTTAATGATTAAATGCTTGAACAGCAAGTTTTTCTAATCTAATTAGATTTCTAAAAAGACCTGAAGGACATTTTACACAGGCAGTTTGTGATGGATTATATATATATTTAGTTAGTTATCAACATCTTAGCATATTAGGTATAATGATTGGAAATAACTTTCATTTTCTAATTAAATCAATATCTTTAAAATTTAAATATTTACTAGATACTTTCTTAATTTGTTATGTAAAATATTGCATTATAGGTACTGATTATTGGGTACAAAGTCAAAATAATTATGTAAAAGGTACAAGGGATACATATATTACTTTTAACAATTTAAAGTTTATTTGTTTTTTACATTTGGGTTAGTACAAATAAATGCATAATAATGTTGAAGATTTACCAACCCAGAACTGTCATTAAACAAAACATAGAACCAAATATTAATTAGGAATATATTTATGGATAAGACTCAAATAAATAATTCTCAAATAAAATCAATATTTACTCTACCTATCTAACCTAACCATCTTATATACCAATATATATTTTTCTTTTGTTTATTAAACAATAGATCCTACTAAAAATCAAGGTTTACCTACCAAATATATTTTATTACAAAAAAGTTCAAAATTGAGATTGTAAATTATGGGAGATATTTAGATACAAATGTGTATTTAAGAAATACTTAATGTTACATTTTAGGCAAATTTGTTTACATCTGAATACTTGAAAACAACTTTTCTATTACTTAATATAAAACCTGGTAGAAAACTAAGCAACATTTAGACACCATCCGAAAGTTGATTTACATTGTTATATAATAAATTGTTTTGTTTATTTCGGATATAACAATTTTTTTTTAAATTTTAAATATACAAATAACCTAGTCATTTGAAAAATGCAAATATTTTGTTTCACATTTAGGTACCTAGATATGTATCACTAACTTGAAAGCAGTTAAAAAGGACTGTTAGAATCAAAGTGCTTATTTTATTTACACTCAATAAGATTTAAATGTTTAAAGAGTAGGCAGTCATATGAAATCAGCTGTGTCCATACTATAAGTAGTTTAAAAAAAACCATTGAACTATTGAACACATGTTGTGCAATATTGCAGTACATAATATTCAATGGAATGTAGTAAACGGATAGGTAGATCTAATTTATGTACACATTTTATAGACAGTTTTTAAAATTATAAAGACAGTATCAAATTGTTAATAAATAATACCTATTTTACAAACACTATTGTGTTGGAACACGAATGTGCATATAAAACAAATTATTTAAAATCGGTAATAATTAACTAACGAATATTGTTTTATTTCCCAGAGATCCTAACAGGTACATTATACAAACCATGTATGTTTGCCAGTTGTCTTGTGAAAAATAATGAAAACCCGAGTAAACTAATCGGTTGAGAATGTGAGGGCAGACTTTACGAATTCCGTTCCATTGCCACGCAATAGGTAAGCGGTACACGGTCGATGTTTAACATTTTTCTACAACTAGGCGGTAAACGAATTACGGGACAGGGTGTACTCACTCGTTCAATATTGCGATAAACGATGCCACCGAATCGTGAATGGTACGTAGACAAACACTGGCGTTTTGGCGCCACGAATCCGAAGCACGGGAACCATGTAGACGCGGTCGAAGGCGATCGTATACCGAATACCCGTCCGTCGTAGACGGACGTGGACCGAACACGCTGAACGGTGAAGAACTGAAGACGATACGAAAATAAAATCTCGACGGGTATCGTTGGCACGAAGCGCAAAAAACCGAACTGCACTTCCACTGGGGCTAATTGGCCACGGTGGCACACTCTCGTCGACGATCGAACGAGACGTATTACAAACAATAAATATCACTTTCGCACGGGCGACAACGGTTTACGCATCGGTATCCGCGCGTATAATAATATCCGTATTCGTGTACACACGTTGCTCGTTCACTGTTCAACTTCTACACGCGTTATCGTACACCAGACAAACGCATATTATTCATACGACACCACGTTGGTGTATACGTTTTCCATAATAATAATAATGTATTTATAGAACGCGATAAAAAAAAAAAAAAAAAAATGTAAAAATAATAGCAATACTTTCGCGCACACACTCGGGCACGGGGCGGCGTTCGGGTCTAGACGGTCGTGGAAAACATGCTCGTTCGCTGCGGTGTCCGTTCGCGCCACCGTCGCGGTCGTCTCGTCTGTCGTCGCACAGTGTCGATACGCACACACGCGGACAAGGCCCACGTTACGTACGGCGTGAGCGCGGGATCGGGGAACCCGCCGGGTCGGGCGTGGGGGGCGGCGCGGAGGCGACAAAAAGGAGAGAAATAATAGCAGCGGCGTTATGGCGTGCGCGACGGGCGGATCCGTTCACCGCCGAGTGCATGACGTGGTGTCTCGTTTTCTACGTCGACGGCGGGCAGCGGGCTGCGGGGAAATTCCGCGCGCGCTAACGCCTGCTCTGCCAATCGAATGCCGTTACGTCACGCGGTAAAATACGTATTTACGCGCGACCGGTGCACGCAACCAGCACCACCATCTCACGTACACTGGACTCGCAGCGTATTATTATATTCTACAAGAATAAATAATACAATGCATGTATACGTATATATATTTTTAGGTACGACTACACGAATTACCGCGTAGCCGTTTCTTGAATAAACTCGTTTTGTACGTAAACATAATTTCTAAATGACGACCCGTAACCCGAAATCGCAATTGATTTATTAACAGATATTTCGATAGTATTGTTATTATCTCGCTCCACCGTCTCGATATGATCGGCGTCTTTTTTAACAGCCATTCTAATGAACATTTAATTATGTCGCTGTTGGCCACACTGTATTAGACTTCCGATTATCATGCCGGCCGTGTTGTTATCATCATTACGGCGAGGTTCACTAATCGTTTTGTTTTCATGTTTATTTGTGTCCCATTGTTTTGGAAATTTGGAAATCATACATCCTTGTGAAAAAACAAATAATCTACGTTAAAAGAATTCACGTTTTGACTTTAAATCTTATCGTTGTTACTGTCATAGTCATCATGCCGAAAGTTCGACGTAGTCGGAAACCTCCTCCAGACGGATGGGAACTCATTGAACCTACGCTTGAAGAACTGGAACAAAAAATGAGAGAAGGTAACGTTGGCCAGTGAAATTTTAATTTTAATGTTGCCAGACCAAGTGTATCATGGATTTTTTTTCAATTAGCTCTTATTTAAATTTGTTTTCTATTAAAATAACACTAATAAACTACATTTAATCATTACCCGTGCTGTACCACTGGAGAATGTTAATTTACCATGATAAAGTGTTGACTACAACGATATATATCATATATATATTTAATTTTTTATAATGCTTTTGTACTCCTATTTAAAAAAAATATTAAATAATAATAACTTAGATTTTTATTCTCTCAATACCGTGTAGTATAAATATATTTATTATTCGTTAATTTTTTTTTTAGTAGATAATTGTAACAAAGAATATGTATATATTTTATTTTATTTTAAATATATTGGTATATTGTTACAATTATAACAAAACTAAGTTTTAATTTATATATTTGCATAATTTAATTGATATTAATATCATGGTTTTATAGCTGAAACTGAATCTCATGAAGGCAAACGCAAAGTAGAAGCATTATGGCCAATTTTCAAAATTCATAATCAAAAATCAAGATACATTTATGATTTGTTTCATAGACGCAAAGCTATTTCTAGAGGTTAGTTTCATATTATTAAGTATCAATAATTTAGCTTCTGCAAGAAAAAGTAATGTAAATACTTAAGTTACCAAAATTCTATACTAATTTTTTTTAATATCTTTAATTATTAAATACATATGTTTCATAATAATTTTGTATTGTTAATACTCTCAGCATTTTCTTTTTGGGATAACTTTGAAATACATTATGATTACCCATAAAATGTTTATTGACATACTAATAATCCAAAATAAAAAACTAATGTACAACTTTTATTTAATATTTAAAAATTCTATTTTGGAATATAGATAATAAAATAATATAAAAATATTTATTTTACTTCCATTAATAATATCTTGAGCATTATTGTTATCTTATTATCAAATGAAAATATAAATATATTTAATTAATACATTTCATAACATTGTTTTTGAAGAAAAAGTTTTGATTTAATTATTGATATTTTAGAATTGTATGACTTTTGCCTCCAAGAAAAAATTGCGGATCAAAATTTAATAGCAAAATGGAAAAAACAAGGTTATGAAAATCTATGTTGTCTTCGTTGTATACAAACCAGAGATACAAATTTTGGTACTAGCTGTATATGCAGAGTTCCAAAATCTAAATTAGAAGAAGTAATTTTTAATAATTTGAAATGTTTAATAACGTTTATTAACATATTTAATTTTGTTTTATTTTTTAGGGTCGAATTGTAGAATGTGTGCATTGTGGATGTAGAGGTTGTTCTGGTTAAATAAACAAAAGTGTTAAATGCTAATTTTAATACTTTTATTCTTAATATATGTGATGAATTTATTTCTATATTATATGTATATGTAAGACTGAAGTTAAAACAGCAATTTAATAAATGAGATATATTGAATTTCTCTTGTGTGTTCATACAGCACATTATATTATTTTTTAAGTTATAATATAAACATTTATAGTAACAATAATAATTATAATAAATATTTTTATTATTTAATACAAATGTATTTTGATAATGAATGTTAATTTAGACATTTATTAACATATTATCATTATATAATTTTAGTAAGTAAAAAGTAATTTGTAGTTACATTATTATTGAATATAATAATTTTAACTGTATCATACTTTATCCATAAATAGAAATTCAAGTTAAAACAATAAAAAGAGTCATTTAAAATGTTGATATGCGCAGATTATTTTATATTAAATATAATGGATGTTTGAAGGACTTTTTATTTCCAACGTATTGAATTTTGATTGATAATTTCAAAAATTAATGTTTTACTCTGCTCGTGTAAACACTTTTTGTACAAGTATAAATTTAAATACGGGCATAAATTCTAGTTAACAAATATTTTTAACTATTTTAACCCTTTAAAAATATTTTAAAGATGGGTATTTGCCAGAAATGACATGAGTACTGTGCCACATTTGGATTTTGTGCTTCTAAATTAATTAGTTAAATGAAGATGCATATTATTTATTAATAATTAAGCAATATTACAATTATAGTAATATAAAATCAAAATCAATCTTATTGATATTTTTTCACTCTGAAATAATCTGTATGTTTTTAATGTGAAAATAATTAAAATACTAAATAAGATAAATTCTAGATCATTAATGTTTCTATACATTTTTCAAAGTACAGTGTACCCTTAATTATCCCGCGGAATAGGGTATCGTGGCATCTACGAATAAGCTAATTCTGTGGAATATCTGCAAAATTGAAATTGAAATGAAAATGCTATAATTATAATAATATTATGAAAGAAATTAAATCATGTAATGTTAAATAGTATTTAAGAAAAATTAAATTAGAACATATTTTATTTTTATTTCAACATTCATATAATATGACATATTTATGTACATTTATTTTTTGAAAAGAAAATCAGTAAAAAGTTGTTTTTTATGAAAACACTTCTTTTTAACTTGCGATTAAAACTTTTTCAACAACATTTTGTGACAAAATGTTGTATCATCTTGTTCTTCCAGATATTGAATGAACCCATCAATATATCTTAGAGCTGCTTCATGAATTACTTGCTTTACTGTACATTGTGTCTCATCGTTTTTTTTCTTCATTTTTTGAAACCGTACCTAATGTTCCACCTACTATTTGTTCATCGATAAAATGCCCAAAGCTTGGATCATTGGCGTCACAATTTATCCACTCATCAATGTTATCTTCATCAACCTTTTTTTCTCCAGTAATAGATTTTGCAAAATTAACCAAATCAAAAGCAGTCTTCTTCCTCTGCATACTCTATCAAAGTATTTTCCACACTTAGTAACATTTTTCTCCATAAATTGCTTAACTGACTCCCAAGCAGTATCTATGTCATAAATGCTATCAAGAATTGTGTAATATTTCCAAATGACTCAAAGATCATTAACAAAATCATCACAACAAAACCTTCTTCAATTCTTTTTTTAAGCAAACTTGTTCTATAATTTTTCTTCATTACATCAATTATGTCTAGGTTCATGGGCTGGATAAGGGCTGTAATATTAGAAAGCAAAAATTTGACAAAACATTTCCATCTTCCGATTTCAAAACCCTAGGAGAGGATGGGGCATTGTCAATCAACAATACAGCGTACTGGGAAAGTTTAGAGACTTGAGATATTCTTTTACTTGTGGTGATGAATTTTTTTTCAAATCACTCCTCAAATATTTGTTGATCTATCCAGTAATTTTTTTTTGGTCAACGTAGTGTACTGGGAGGTTTTCAGCCCTTAGCCCTTTAAAAGATTTAATTTTCTTTTTATTTCCTAATCACTACCAGTCGAAATTTTTAATTTTTTTTTTTTGTACATACATATACACATAGTTCCGGGAAAGACCATGGATAATCTAGAATTCACTGTATACATATAATCTTACAAATAAGATTAAAATTAAAAAAACAAATTAATAAAATTACTATTTTTGATATAAAAAATTATTTAATATAATTTATTGTATTCTATATTTTGTAGTAATATTTAACATGCCTAACTTATACATACGAAATAATTTATACCAAATATTTTTATTTTGTATCCACCACTTAAAGTACCTATGTAGATAGCAATAAATAAGTTAATGAATATACTTCAATATTAATTGAATATTTTTCAATAAATTAATGTATATATTATTTTAATAGATTATATTTATTTTTAATTATTATAATATATAAATTTATGAGTTAAGTTTAAACAAATAAATTTATCTTATCTATATATATAAAATATTGATTAAAATTTAGAAAAAAACCAAAATATTATAAGTGCTAAGAGACCCATTAAAAAAGAAATACATTTTGCCAATAAGCTTACTTTTACATAACCTTCCTTAAATCTATTACACAGCTGTTTCTCCAATAATTTTGCACCACATAAAATTATAGGTACTCCAGTACCGGGTTGCACTGAAGCGCCAACAAAGTATAAGTTTTCAAAAATTTTACATTTCAAACTAGGTCTAAACCACAAGACCTGAAATAATGAATGTGATAATCCAAGTATAGACCCTTTCCATAAATTAAATTCGTTTTGCCAAGATCTTGGATCATTAATTATCTCGTGGCCAATCATACCATTGAAATTTGATATATTCAACCTCTTCTCTAATGTTTCAATAACTTGTTTTCTAGCTCTTTTCACGAGTTTGTCAAAATCAATATCAGGTCTACTAGATATATGTCCTACTGGTACTAAAACCACTATTGTATCTTTACCTTCTGGAGCTGCTGTCGGATCGATACGACTTGGTACATTAACATAAAATGATGGATCGTCTGGTAACGTATGTTCCTCGAAAATTTGATCAAAACTTTGTTTATATTTTTCAGCCAAAAATATATTGTGTACTGCCATTTGAGGTACAATCTGATTCATTGACCAATAAAATGATATTGACGATGAAGTAAGTTTCTTTTTACTGAGTTTTTCAGCATATGATGTTTTTGGTAATAGTTTGTTATATGCATAAATGAGATCTGCATTGCAAATCACAATATCACTGTTTACTACATCACCGTTTCCCAGTTTAATTCCTTTTGCTACTCCTTTTTCGTCGATTATTATTTCATTGACGTCGCTATTGTAATTGAATTTAGCCCCATATTTTACAGCAATGTTTTCAAGACTCTGCAAAACCATATTGAATCCTCCTTTTGGATACCAAATTCCTTCTACTATCTCAGTGTACTGCAATAAACTATATGGAGCTAACCCATCATATGGTGACATTCTAAAATATAATAATTAGCTCTCTTGTGTATAAAATTAAATTGATATATGTATATAATGTAAACTTACCCCAAGTACATAGTTTGAAATGTAAAAGCTTTTCTCATGTAGTCACTCTTGAAATATTTACAGACTCTATTGTAAACTGTATCCATAAGGTGAAGTTTCATTACATCTGGTAAGTGTTTTGGATGAAAAAAATCATACCAATGTTGAAAATCAGTCTTAAGTGCAACTTTAACACTTCTTTGATAATGTACGTGAGATTCTTTTAAAAAATTAAAAAAGTTAATTAACATTTTTTCGTTATTGCCTTCGTATTTTTCCAAAGAACGAGATAATTTTGATAAATCAGTAGTCAGTTCAAATACATTTCCGTCATGAAAATGTATTTTATAATTCGAAGGACATTTCAATAGATCTATGTGATTATGAATGTCCTCTCCTAAGTCTTCGAATGTTTCCTCAAATATTTTAGGCATGAGGTATAATGATGGTCCCTGATCAAAGCGATGTCCATTGTGATGGATTAATGAACACCTTCCACCATTATACGAATTTTTTTCATAAACTTCCACATGAAATCCTTTTTTGCTAAGTCTAGCAGCTGCTGCTGTACCACCAACTCCAGCACCGATGATTATGACTTTAATTGCCATTTTGTAAATTATCTGTAACATAATTTAAACGGATACTAATATTAAATGAATGGCGAAAATATATTTCTCATTTTGCTGTAGTTAATAATTAGTTTTAATTAAAAATATTATTGAAATTTAATTTTTTTTTAATATGTATATATATATACACGTGTTATTTCGTAAAAGCATGACAAAATTAGAAATTGTGATAATTATGTAGTTATATACAAATTGTGTAGACTTTATAATTGTGTATGATATATATATATATATAACCATAACTTTATCTACCACCACATGAAGGCATGTAGCTAATAATCAATAGATAACATTACAGTTACTTTGAATCAATGGAAATAATTTGGCTTAGTAGCGTAGATACGGTTTGTGAGGGGGGTGCAAGGGGTTTACACTCCCCCAGCACTCTAAAAAAGCTTGTTCTTTTCCTTTAAAATGTTGAAATATAATTTCATTAATTTTGTGCACACGAAGCTAAAATTGAATATTCATAAATACATTTATTGTAAATATAAATTATTATTATAAAATATTTACTAATTATTTATTAAAAACTTCATTTATTCAATAATATTTTCATTTTTAAAAGTTCCTTTGAAAAACCCCTCCTAGAAAAAAATCGTATCTACGCCACTGGTTTGGCGAGACTTCTTTGACTATTAACTGAATTTGATAAAATGTTTTCTAGCATTTCCAAAACATTATTAAATGACGTCATCTCTGAACTTAAGGTCTGTAATACTGGACATGCTAAATAGATCCTTAAGAATTATCTTCTAAACATTTATGTTTAAAATAAATCAATATTGTTTTACTGTAAATTCAGTAAAAATATTTATTGAATGGACAATTTATTTTATTTATTATTTTTGAGAACACACAAATTTTGGTTTTTTTTTTTAACACTGCGTATACAATATAGACAGGTTTTTTTTGTTACTACTTAACGGAACTAAACGGAAAAAGTTACATTATCGAGTATTTGAGTATCGAAACTCGACTGTTGACTTACATTAAAGGGGTTCGTTTCAACTAGGGAGCTAAGCCTCCAAGCTCCACCCCTCTTTACTATGTATATCACTGTTATTGACATTTCATAATAAAAGTAAAATATACACATTTTGTAATTTGTATAATCGTTATGTGGTTTATAGATTTCAAACAATTGGCCGCTAAGGTGTGCCAACGAATTTTACGAATATCGAGCCGTTATTCATTCATATACTTATCGAAACTTATGTAATCATACATTATATTATTTACCTATACACATGTATTGATTTTATAATTTGGTTGTAGAAGCTAGCTGTAGAATTTCTAGCTAGATAATATTATTAGTAACAATCAATTCACTGTTGTTGACCGGTTGTAAGAACTTTTGTACTCATACATAGCTACCACATTACAATAAGGTACAGAGTATTTTTACTTATTACTTAGATTTAATTTAATATTATATATATATATGACACTGTAAATGTAATGTATTCGAACAAAACTAAATATAAATAAAAGAAATAATTAAATCAAAAAGTATTCAATAAAATTAATATTAATTTTTTTCTCCATATATATATATATATATATATATATATATCAATGACGCTGAACTCTATCTGATTATTTATTATATAAATAATTTTATAACTAAATAAAAATTTGCCACCCCTCAAAATATGCCGTGTTAAGCCTACATATAGCCTGACCTCAAACTCGCCATTGTATTACCCTCAATTAATGTATAAGTCTATGGATTAGTGTATGTAGTTAGTTGTCCACATGAGCTGATAACGAACTAAGTTCATGGTGAATTATAATAATATTCACAATTTATTTATTGATTTTTACAATAAAACATATTGTATATTAGTGTTTACTATTTATCTTTACTTTAATACCATAAAAACTATTCATATAGTGTTATTAGTTGTTCAGTCGAATGACAAAAGCCTAGTTACAATTACGACCAATGTCAATACCATGATCATAAAACAATTGCAACAACTCAAAAATTGATTTTCAAGTATGTATTATGTATATTATTGTATATAATAGTTTTTTTTTAATTATGCAAAGTTTATTCAATGTGCGTTTTAAAATAAAGTCTATATAATTATATAAGTAAGTATTTATTTCTTGTAAATAAAATTGACGTATTATTTATTAGCTCTTTATACATAATTACAATATGACAAATATTCTATATCACTTCCCGTGAACAAATCCTAAACACTTGCACTTAAGCTATTTTTCGATTTTTCCTAATAACTTTTTAAGAATAAAAATTTAAGTAATATGTCTGAAAAATATTAAAATTGGATAAAAAATGTGGAAACAATTGCTTTACAAAAAATTTAATTTGGTTTTTATGTTATTAAAAAAATTATTATTGAAGTTTTCAATTTAATTCTACAGTTTTTAATTTTAATTTCTTATTCAACTAAATATTTCCTACATTTTTTTCTATAAACCTTTGTGCGCTCTTATCGAAAGATTAAACACAAATAAATAACCTATATTAATTATTATAGCAATAAGTTACTCAGTTTGTATGTCTGCCATCTAATATATTTATAACTAAAATAATAATTGTTGTTATGTAACAAAATGGAATCACACATGAACTTAATAATAATTAAGTTCAGATTCCAAATCGTTATATAATATACATTATTCAAATGCATAACGAGTATTATGCGTATTAATCTTGTTTTAATAAGAAAATAAATTAACCTTTCCTATAAAGGCTAAATATCGATTAAAAATGTACTTTACACAAATCTATGATTTCCCATATAATATTTAACATTGAAAAATAATTAGTATACCGAACCTGAGGTGTTCGATTCGGTTCAAAAATCGAGCTCATAATTGGAAATATTTAAACCGAACTAAACACAAAAGAGTTCGGTTCGAATATCAAACCAAGGAAAATGAAATTTGTACCGAATTTGTTTTCCGATACCCAATTTTTTGTTATAACTCAAATCAATTTGATTTTAAATACTAAAACCTATATTATTTATTTAATGAATTAATTGTATTAATAATTTAAGTTAATCAATGAAAATCAAAAGAATACTTAGAAATTTTAAAATAATTTAAATTCTTTGAACTTTTTATAAAGTCAAACAATTTTCGTTGGTAGCATCACTAGTTTTTAGATAGGTTCTATACATATAGTCATGTATACATTTATTATGTAATTACTACCAATATTTAAATACAACTCTAATTTTAACTTGGTTTAGAATAATTTGATTAATCTTCTCATAATAATTCAATTTAAATTACTATTTTTTGAAGATCTGAGATCAAACTAATATTAAGCTACAAACACTAAAGTCTTTATTTACAACTAGATAAAACCGGATATAAAAGACTGCGAAAGTCCCCACAAAAGAAAAGAGTTGATGTCGTAAAGAAAAATCTAAAAAACTTAGGAGTGTGGACATGAAAATATATAGTATAGACCGAAAGAAGTGGAGTAATGACGGTAAAAACTTTTGGAAAGTAGTAGAAGTTAGAAAAAGAAAAAAAAGAAAGAAGAATTCATGAAGATAGTTATTCTAAATTATATGATAACTTTTTAAATATTTACCAAAAAAAATAAATAAAAAAATCAAATGTAAAACGAAAAAAATGTCAAATCGAGTGGGTAGCAAAAATACTTAAAATTCCAATTCTGATGAAAAAAATTAAAATTAAATACTTTCCATACTTCACAATTTTAGGAGATCATATAAATGAAATATAAGATGGTTTTAGCCAAAAATTCTCTCACTAAAGAGAATAATGGGACATGTATTACAATTTAATCTAAATACACAGAACTTACATAATTTTCAAACTTGTTTAACATAAATAACAGTGAACTTGAAGAAAAATTGAATTATTAAAATTATTTTCTGAATTTAGAACATGTACGATAAATAAAACCATACATAATTGGTGAATTAAATTTTCAGATAATGGTTTAAATTAAAATATTTTTTAATATTTTCATGTATTTAGCAATATTCATAACAATTCCGATCACAAGTTGTGATAGATTCTTTTCTAAATTAAAAATAATAAAAACAAAATTAAGAAGTTGTATGACACAACGCCGATTAGAATATGCAAAGTTAATTTTTATTTAACAGCAGTTAGCAACGAAAATATATTCAGATGATATACTTCAAGAATTCAAACACCTCAAGCAAATTTAACTTTGAATATTTGTAAATATACATCAAATATATAAAAGTCATACTTGTAAAATAAGAAATTGATATTTGAAATGTATCTAAACAAAAAAATTGAATTATATTGTATATTATTCATATGTTGCACTACCTATGAACAGGACATGCCTATGTGCATCAGAAATAGAACATAGTGAAGATTTAATTGTAATTATAATTGTATAATTGATTTTATTGTAAAAATTGCTGTAAAGTTTTCCATAAAAATGTGGTCAAATCATTAAAACAATAATATTTATATTTAATTACATTTAAAAGGTCAATTTATGCGAAATTAAGTTCATATTTTCAAAGTTTTAGAATATGTGTATAAAGTTAGTTTAATTTAACAGTGTTGTTGGATAATTTAACAATAGATACTAACAAATATAAATTTACATGAATAATAAATATAATAATATTATGAATACTGATTATTACTTATTAATATTTGATTCTGAATAATACGATAGGTGTTGTTATTATCGTATGATTATAAATGTTAGTTTTATATTATATTATAAGAAATTATTTTTAATGTTAATATAATTGACCTTATGCCCTTTAATATAGTATTTCTTTTCCTAGGAACTGGTAAAAATCTTGTGATCTTTCCCTTCCATCATTTTCCTGTTGAAATTTCATTTATATTCGTTTGTACATATAATAAATTTAACAATCATTATATATAGGAAGTAAAAAATTGTTAAAGGTAGTTCATTATAATTAAAAATATACTTGAAGAAATACATTGTCATTTTATAATATACACATCAATAATCAGGTTAGTAAATTTTTAAGTTGCATTATAAAACTAATTATATTAATAATACATAGTACGCTTAATATGCTATGTATAAAACCATTACAGTAAAATGTACAAGATTTGTTATATCATATAATAAAATATTAAAATTTATTTGTTTACATCTAAATTAGTATTTATATACAATCAAAATTAATTTAATTGTTGTTTTTAAAATTTTATTGTTTTATACCCATTTTAAATATGATTATAAAATAACTAAAACATACTTTTAAATACACTTAAAAAAAATATTGACTTATTAAGAACTATATATTTTTTTGTATATATGTATAATCTATAATAAAAAAATTTAAAAATTATACAAAATAAATGTTATATAATGTTTAAATTTTAATATTATAAAATGTATAAAAACACGTTTGTCTAAATTTTTAAAATCCGTAACCTAACCACAATGATCTAAACATTTAAACTGAGAACCTACTAACTACCAAACATTATAAAAATTTAATTTCAAACTATAGGTACACAAAAATTCTTTAATTTTACTGCTCTCATTAAAAAAATTTCCTAGAAATTAAAAACACCATCTCAAACAATACTGATGTAAACATTTTATAAAATAAAAATTAATTTAATTTAATAAAATGTGTTTAGTTTTATTACTGAATACTCTTCTCCCTTATGTAAAATGTGAATATTGTTATGCCATTATTAAATGTACTATGTTATTAACTGTGCCATGAAGCATAGATTAAAATAATTTCAGAAATAAAATAATAATAATAATAAATTAGATGTTGTAAGAATTCTACTGTTCTATTATCCTCGAGTTAAAATCTCAGGTCTAACTTTTAATACTTAAAATTATATTATTACTTATTTTGTACAATATATATTTGTATACAAAATAATTTCTTTAATATTATTTCATTTTTAATTATAATCGATTTATCAATTATTGGAATATAATTAAAATAAAACATCACTAAGTATATATGCATTTCTTTAATTCTTTGAAATAATAAGGATAATATCTATATATTTAAAAACTACATCACATCTATATAATTATAATATTAAAATTAATAAACGATGACATTTCGAGTTTCTAGAATTGTTATCTCCCAACTCCTCTGTTTTTATTAAAAATCGGTATACTGTTAACTTTTTCGTTTTTTCCCCCGTAATAATAATATACTTAGTATAATTTTTATATTAAAGGCAGACATCTCAGTCAGTATCTTTAACCTCTGTATGCCAAATATACATGTATATTTTTTTCAAAACATCACATTAAATTATATTAAATAGGTTATTTTTATTTCTTATTCTATAAATAGTGCATAACAAATCTAATATAATTATAAAGAATCATTAAGCATCATTAATTAATTGTTCTTAATTGTAAAAAATAAAACATATAATAATACACATTTGTTTACCGAATGACCTTAGTAATAAGTGGTATTAACATTTTATTAAAAGTGTAATAAATAATAGTACATACTGTAAATATATTATAAAGCTAACATAAATAGATATAATGTACAAAATATTAATAGATCAATACTTAAACATGGTTTTAATTTCGTATGTATCAAAATTATTAACTATCAACAATTAGTTTATAAATTATTTTTTAGGCAGATAGTTTAGTACATTTAAAAATGTTAACAAATATCAATTTTATGTGAAAACAAATTACTAGTTATATTAATTGTAAAATATTAATTAATTTAATTAAGCTTAAAAACTAAATTTAAAAGATCTTTTTAACAAAAAACAATTGTTTGCAGCAGAATATTAGATAAGGATAGGCAAATCTTATAATTTTATATTGAGGTATATTTACTTTAAGTATAAAGTGTAATTTTTTTTTTAACTCTGAAAATTAAATGTAATTATAAATTAATTTAGTATATATTAAGATATCCTAATAATTCATATTGACAATATATTTTTTTCTCATTTTTCAGTTTTCATAATACGTCTAAATGTTAACATACATAGATGTTCACTTAAAGTATACACTTCCAGTTATTGGTACATTGATATTAATTACCCGGCCATTTATCAATCGATCGGAAATTTTTAAAATTGTATTTATTAGCACCTTAGCTTTTTTCTACACAATACCATGGGACAACTATATTATCTACAAGGGAGCTTGGACGTATCCTTCCGAAAGAGTTTTAGCTGTTATTGGATATGTACCTATTGAAGAGTGTATGTTTTTTGTCTTACAGACAGTTTTGACTTCGCTATGGGCTTTGCTCTGTGTCCGATGGTCAACACCGTGTTTTAAATTTAACTATGACGAACACAGCTATCAAATGATTCGATGGATACCGATTTCAATATTGTGTATCACGACAGTAGTCGGTTATAGCATATCAATACCAGGACAAAATACTTTTTATTTGGGCTGTATATTATGTTGGGTGTCTCCAGTGTTAATCTTTGTGTGGTACGGAGGCGGTAACTTTTTCGTGAAAAAGATAATACCGTCGTCTATTGCAATTATAGTTCCTACTATATATCTGTGCTGGGTGGATCAAGTGGCTATAAAGAACAATGTTTGGCATATTAATAAAACCACTAGTTTGAACATATTCATTGTCGATGACTTGCCAGTCGAAGAAGCATTCTTTTTCTTTATAACAAATGTGCTCATTGTTTTAGCAGTATCTTGCTATGATAAAGCTCGTGGTTTAATGGTAACATATACGTTTGAATTCCCTCAACGATTTAGTATTCGTTGGGAATTCATTAAACAGATGTTTTGGGCATTCATAACATCAGAATATTCTATGTCTTCTATTGTGACACAAGATATAAAAGAAAGTATGAACGTACTGTGTGTCGCTTCCAAATCATTTAGCACTGCTAGTTATTTATTTCAAGCTGGTAAGAAATCGTTATAACAATTATAACTTATATATAATTATTTAATAATTTAATATTTATTAATAATCTGTATTTGGTTAATAAATAAATTTATAGACAACATAGACAAAATTAATAATGATAACAAAACACTGTTACACGTGAACTTAAATAATGCGAGAAACATTTTTTAATTAATTCAAATGAAAAATATATTCATATAACAATACAAGGATTTTAAAAAAATGGTATTTACCTAATTCAACTTTTATTGTAAAAATTAAACACGTTCGATGTTCATTTGGTTTTTCACCTAGCTCAAATTTATCTTTAACTAATTAATAGTTCTAATTTATTCACTACTGATAAAAATATTTAAGCTACAAATTATAAACTAAAAATAAAATCCAAATATTTTTCATATAATTTCTTTTAATTGTATCAAATATAACAAATACGTTGACTTGTTGAGTGAAACAATTATTGGCCTTCAAATAAATTTTTAATAATTAATACATTACAGAGTAATTAAAACATATGTTATTTACTAATTAAACTATAAATTACGTATACCTATACAATAATTATACATAATATTAATTTAGGAATTCGATTGGATTTAACAATTCTATATGCATTCTGTCGTGTAACGGATGATATGATTGATAATGAACCAGACATCGAAAAGCAAAAATGTAAACTGGAGTTGACCAAACAATTCCTTAATGAACTTTTTGCTGACAGAAAATCGGATTATGATGTTAAAACAACACCGTATGAAGTAAAAATTGATTGGACACAATACAAATCCAAATTGACTGATGTCGAAATGTCGAGTTTCCGCGCAATTTCTAGAATAGCATTTTATTTACCTCGAAAACCATTTTATGAATTACTTGCCGGCTACGAATGGGATATTGAAGGTAGATTAGTTAGAAACGAAGATGATCTTCTGTTATATTCTAGTTATGTGGCTGGAAGTATCGGTGCATTATGTGTTTATGTAATGATGTATAGATGTGATAACGACAAATACGATCTTATTAGAAATTACGATTATGTCATTGAAAAAGCACAACAAATGGGACGAGTAAGTTAATTTGGACTTGTTAATATATAAATATTAAATATAATTAAAGTAGTTATAATTTTTAAGGTTTTACAACTCGTGAATATAGCCCGTGACATTGTCACTGACAGTAAGACGTTGGGTCGATGCTATGTGCCTACTGAATATATGGATGACGAAGAAGAAGAAGTAAGGATCTTATGCAATGAAAAAGATCCAAGGTCTCTGGGAAATAAGAAATTGATAAAATACTCTACAAGAATGATCCAGTTAGCTAATAAACATCAATTGGAGTCGGTGGATGCTATCAGATGGTTACCGCACGAAACAAGAGGTTCAGTTCTAGCAGCGACTGAAATTTATTGTGGCCTTACTTCTGCTATCCAGTCTAGTCCAACTTACCCGACCAGAGCATCATTATCAAAATGGAATAAAATTTGTATAGGATTTTATTCTCTATACATTAAAAGTATCCAATACGTAGTATAATTTGATTTAAAGGCAAACATAATCAAATAATAATAACTCATGTTGAGTAGATATTTACTTTACATATTATTATATAATATGAATTATACAAATATTATTTATATCTTTATATTATGTTTTATTTTGTCTCAATTAAATTTAAATTTAAATGTTTTCATTTAACATTTTTTACTTTAATCGCACAATTATTATATTATGAGCTTGAAATTTATTTATGAAATGTAATAAAAAAATTATTGCAAAACTATTTACATATACATCAATTACATTTTTTTTTTTAAATATCTAGAAAATAGATAAAAATTGATAATACAATGTGTATACAATATTAAATTCTTGTTTTTAAATTTGTTTTGTTTTATTTTAGTTATCTACCTATTAGACATCTACACTAATTATTCATTAAACTTTCACATAATATTTAATTACAGATTAATATTAACCTATGTAGTACATAATTTATATGATTTATAGTGGCATTACTATTTACAAATTATTATCAATAAACTTCAAAACAAACTGAAAATAATAGCCAATATAGGTAGATACTTTATTTAGTTTGTATTGTTATTGACAAAATCTATTTATGGTTTTACTACTAACACTAGACATGTTGATGATTTTAATGAACAACCTCTGCAAATCGAATATTTAGTACTAAATACTTTAGAACTGGATGTGATATTAGTTTTACTGTTAAAACTCGTCGAAATACATATAAGTGTATCCAGCTACATCCCTTACATGCTTATTGATAGTCAATCTAGTGTTATATACTTTGTTTTTCAAACTTACCATTAATATGTTGCACACATTATTTAAATAAATAAACAAGCGCAACATTAATTTTCTCTCTCTAAAGTAGTTGAATAAAGAATAAACTTAAAATATCAGTACTACACGTTGAAATTTCTGTTAAATATCTATAACTCAAAAATGCCGATAACTTGACATTTTCCTAATATTTATTGTGGTTTGTCTAAATTTGTACAACATAATTACATAATATTTGAATACATTTTAAACAAATGTAAATATATTCTATGCATTTTGAAAATGTTCATAATATTCGGTTTATGTTTATAATTTAATACAATTTGAAATTTTAGGATTAAGGGTATAAACATTTAATAAAAAGTTTATAATTTTATGATATTCCAACAATATTTAAACATTTCCAAAAATAATTGGTCAGTAGTCACTTTTTTTAAGTGTTTGAATTGTTTAAATTTTAAATAAAATGCAGGAAAGTTTTTGGCATGAAATGATAATTTTAAAAAAAAATTCATAACAGGGCAATTTTGTTATATAAGAGTTGAACATTTAAAACAAGATCAAAGACATATAACATATGTACTGTTCTAAAATTAGTGAACAAAAAAAACAAATTTTTATTATTTAAACGTTTAAAGTTGTATTTGCCTATGGCAAAATTCATTGATTTCATGTATTATGCTTTATTAAATATGAATATGTTATCACATATTATTATCGGTATAATAATAACATTTTTTACGTTATGTAAACTTGAAAACTGTATAGACTAAATTGATATAACTATTTCATAATGTAGAAAACTCCATAATTATTCTGGTTGATGTATAATTCATTAATTATACACACGTCACATGCATACTAATTGTATTTAAAAACACCATTTTTGATGTCCTAATAATCTAACATAATTTTATTCATGATATCATATCAATTAATTATAATGAACTACTATAGAATCAATCTTAATCATTTCTCCAACACAAAAATTTATCATTGCTTTCAAATTCAAAATAGCTGTAAAATTCCAATGAATCCGATATCAGCAAAATCCACAGATTTTTTATTACAATTAAATATACAAAATATATTAAAGTTTTTTTCATTCATATTATTATTTTTTCAATGTGAGAACATAAATAACATAAAAACATAGTTTTCTTTCAATAGTATAAAAATTAAATGGATAATCATGACATGACAGATTAAACATAAAATAAATATAGGAATATTTAATTCAATTGACTTTATCAAATATATATATTGTAACATTTTAAATAATAATAATTTATAATAATTATGATTTAATATAGTAGTAAAAATAAAAGAAAAAACAAATAAAGAGTAAAAAGGATATGCAAAAAAAAATTAAATTAAAAAATAAAGAAATAAAAAGGAAGAGAAATAAAAGAATTAACGAATAGAAATAAAATAAAAATTATAAATTAATACTAGTAAATAAATATATATATGCGTGTGTGTATATGTATACTTAAATATACAAAAAGCAAATGAGTATAATGTTGATTAAAGAAAAAAGAAAGGAAAAATAAAAGTTGATATATATGTGTGTTTATTACTAGCAGTTTCAACAAAATATCATCATCAGGTTAATAGAAAAAAAATACAACTGAAGAATAAATTAAAAGTAAAGTTAATAAGAAAAAATTGCATAGAGAAATTAGACAGAAATTACATATAGAATATTATAAATATTACAATAAAAAGACATGGAGTTAGAAGAAAAAAAAATTATATGATGAAAGCAACTATGGTGTAATATTAATATTATCTAATATATATTGATATAGAATGTTATTTTTAAAATCTGTTTGTATATTTAAGATAGCTTTAAATTTATTGTGTTTAATTTCTTTATAAATATGTAATTCTACCAAAATGGAATTGATATAAATATTATGTTGTATATTTAAAATTTCTAAGTCATTATGTATATTAGAAGTAATAATATGATTATTATTTATAAAACATGTTTTACAAAATTTGAATTTGGATTAGTTTTTCTTAATCTTATTTTAGAGATGTGTTCTTTATATTTTATATTAAAATTTCTATTTGTTTTACCAACATAAAACTTATTACAACTACATTTAAGTTTATAAATTCCAGGAAAATTTAATTTATTGAAATTATTATTTGTAAAGTGTTTTATTTTATAATTTATTTGTTTGATTAAATTATTATTAGTATTGAATGCAATTTTAATATTATTTACATTATCATTTAAAATTTTTGCAGATTTTTCTGATAATAAATTTTGATATTTCATACTACAATAATAAATTACATTATTTATTTGTTTAGGCTTTTTTATGTTTTTTTAATTTTTTTATGTATTCTATTGATAGTGTTAAAATTATATTTATTTAAATATATGTATATATATATATATATTATTATTATTTGTAGATAAAATAGAAATTTAATTTATGTGTATTAATTTACATATACTATTATTATTATTATTATTATTATTATAACACTGACATGTTAGTAAAAACGCCAATACGAAATTTGATAAATTATATCTCAACCTTTTATTTAAAACATACTTTAAAAAAAATGTATGTAACTTGTTAATTCCAAAAAATTAAACTTAAAATTCACATATATGTTATAAGTACATAATTTAGTTATATAAAATTGTATTTTAAACAATTTTTAAACTCAACATTTTAAAAATAAAATATATTCTTATCTACAAAACGTAACCAAAAACTGAAAATAATAAAACTGCCAACAAACCGACCACAAAATATGTCAACAATTTTGGCCATGAATTTGAAACCATTCCCAGTTTATTGTTCGACAAAAACCTGTTACACAATTGTTTCTCTAATAATTTTGCACCACATAAAACTATAGGTACTCCAGTACCAGGTTGCACTGAAGCGCCGACAAAGTATAAATTTTCAAATATTTTACATTTCAAACTCGGTCTAAAATACACAACTTGAAAGAATGTGTGAGATAACCCTAAGACAGCTCCCTTCCATAAATTAAATTTGTTTTCCCAAGTTCTCGGATCATTTACTATCTCATGGTCAATCATACCATTGAAATTTGATATATTCAACCTTTTCTCTATTGTTTCGATCACAAATTCCCTAGCTCTCTTCACAAGTTTGTCAAAATCAATATCAGGTCTATTAGATATATGTCCCACTGGTACTAAAACTACTATCGTGTCTTTACCTTCTGGTGCTGCAGTCGGGTCGATACGACTTGGTACGTTAACATAAAATGATGGTTCATCGGGTAATGTATAATCTTCGAAAATTTGATCAAAACTTAGCTTGTATTTTTCAGTTAAAAATATATTATGTATACCCATCTGAGACACGATTTGTTTCATCGACCAATAAAATGATATTGACGACGAAGTGAATTTCTTTTTGTCAAGTTTTTTGGCGTATGATGTTTTTGGTAATAGTTTGTTGTATGCATAAACAAGATCTGCATTGCAAATCACAATATTACTGTTTATTACATCGCCATTTCCCAGTTTGATTCCTTTTGTTACTCCTTTGTCGTCGATTATTATTTCATTGACGTCGCTATTGTAATTGAACTTGGCCCCATATTTTACAGCAATGTTTTCAAGACTCTGCAAAACCATATTGAATCCTCCTTTTGGATACCAAATTCCTTCTGCTATTTCAGTATATTGTAACAAGTTGTATGGGCCCAATCCATCGTATGGTGACATCCTACGAAAATTCATATGATATTAGAACAAATTATATGAATTTAATATGGTTAATCAACCACTTACCCCATATACATAGTCTGGAAAGTGAAGGCCCTTCTCATGTAGTCACTTTTAAAATACTTGCATACTCTTGTGTAAACAGAATTGTGTAAATGCAACTTTAATATGGTAGGTATATGTTTTAAATTTAAAAAGTCGTACCAATTTTGAAAATCTGTTTCCAGTGCTAAGCCTTTACTTCTTTGATAATGTATGTGAGATTCTTTTAAAAAATTAAAAAAGTTAATTAACGTTTTTTCGCCATCGCCTTCGTATTTTTCCAAAGAACGAGATAATTTTGATAAATCAGTAGTCAGTTCAAATACATTTCCGTCATGAAAATGTATTTTATAATTCGAAGGACATTTCAATAGATCTATGTGATTATGAATGTCCTCTCCCAAGTCTTCGAATGTTTCCTCAAATATTTTAGGCATGAGGTATAATGACGGTCCCTGATCAAAGCGATGTCCATTGTGATGGATTAATGAACACCTTCCACCATTATACGAATTTTTTTCATAAACTTCCACATGAAATCCTTTTTTGCTAAGTCTAGCAGCTGCTGCTGTACCACCAACTCCAGCACCGATGATTATGATTTTAATTGTCATTTTAAAAAAAATCCTTAATACAAATTTTAATTATGAATTATTTATAACTTTATTCATTTTTCTTATTTTTGTCTTTTGACAAAAACTAAACGTAAGTAAAAGAATTTTAAAAATTACCTACATATATATATATATATATTTTTTTTTTTATATTTATATGCATATGTGTATACAAGTGAATAATAATTCGTGTAAACTATAGTATTATGTCGAAATAATAAACGGGTTTAAATTTAAATATTTATTTTATACATAGTTTGTATGTATCACTACATTTCAATGTTTATACGTCTACAGATAACAATAAGTTTCACGCAACCTTTTTAAATGTAAATAATAGTTTACCATTATAGAATTTAATTTTTCAATCAAAATTGTACGCAATTGATAATATTTTGTTACCATTTACAACGATTTATATTCAATAAGTTATAATTTGTAATATGATGTCATATTGCATATAGTTTTGGACGTGGAACTCAAAAACGATGTAATACTAATATATACATATACTTTGATTTAGAACAAAAAGTAATATTCGTTTTATCCTCGTCTAATGTCGAGTAATTATTTATTAGTTTATTACTATAGAAACACACATCGCATATACGCGATAGTTTACCTATCAATTATATATTTTATATAAATTTGGAAGTATGGAAGTATAATCGAATTCACCGTAGCTCACGACGAATTTAAGTCGTATGAAATCATTTTAATATGTAAATGTTTATATTTGAGAGAGGTGTGTAATAGACGGAAACACGTAGAAGAATACGTTCGAGAAATTGGCCGTTGGTGGACATTTCCGGCGGTGACAGTACACTACTTTTTGTCGGGTTGTGACTTAAGCAGTTACAAAACAGCGGCGTATTTAGGAATTGTATAAACGAAGTAATACAATTTTCTTTCTATTAATTAGTAATAAAAACTATATTTTTCTATTATAATATATTATTAAACTAATCATTCTTTTTCTTAATAATTCCAAATTATTGTAAATTATCATTATTTTTATATTATGCAGTAGCCCGCATGAGTATGAATATTATATCAACGTATTACATAAAGTTCATTAATATGGTGCTACGGAAAAAACAATATAATATCAATGTTATTACTGTTAAACGTTGGGTTTTATTCCTAGCATATACTTAATATTAGACCGGATATCAACCGACCTTCTGTCATTAATTGTTATATTTATAATTACGTTATCGTTTTGATATTATTTGAAATCTTTATTCGTTAGTTTGTTCGTAGTGGTTTGTCGGTCTGTTGGTTAGTGACAATCGTATATATTTTGATTTTATTTTCGTGCAACGGTATTTAATTTTAATTGAATGTTTGTTATTTAAGTGTATAATTTTTAAAAATTTGTATTTTAAAATGAGTAAACCTATGAGTGGAGCACAAAAGCGCAAAAAAATAATAGAACAAAAATTAAAAGATGGTAAACTGCCAAAATTAGACAGTTAATTCAAAAAAACAGTCGAGTCTACTTCAGAAAATCCTACTGTAACCACATCTGTTCTTAAAATACCACATGAAAACTCCGAAAAAAATAACGTTACCGATATTTGTCAAAATATTAACAATACTGATGATTGTGATATATTGTTAAGTAAGAATATGGAAAACATTTGCACAAAACAGTATTCTATTGACATATTTATTACTAATATATACAAAAATCAGTTCTGAGTGTAAATGACAAAACATTTTTGTTGAACATGGTCTTTGTAGGCCAAGTGGTCCTTCAATCGTAACACAAGTGGACGATGTTTTGATGAAGCATTTTATTACACCGTATCAAAAACTGGACTGTATATTTTACGATTGTGCTTTGCTATTCACCAGAGCTCCATAAATGTTACTGCCAACCTTTTTGGCTTTTTGGAGACTGTAGTATTAAGCACCAAGAATGGATACGAGGATTTAATGATTGGGCCCATACATCACGAGGAATTGAAAGACATGAAAAATCTACACTTCATAAAATGGCATATATGGCATTTTATTCATTTCAACATCATGAATAGCAAATCAGGGATGAAGCAAATTATTGGAAACTGGTATTGGATAGAATTATAACTACAACGTAGACACTCGCCACTGAAAATATTCTATTTCGTGGTCACAGAGAAAACAACAAGACTGAAAGCAATGGTAAATTTTTAGCGATAACCGAATTGTTGGGTAAATATGACCCAGTACTCACAGAATTACTCCAAAGACCTAAAGGAACCATAAAATATTTAAGTCCAAGAATTCAAAATGAAATAATTACAGCACTAGGAGAAATAGTTAAATTTAATATTTTACTGGAAATAAAAAAGCTCTGTTTTTCAGCTATATTTCTGACTCAACACAAGACATATCCAAAATTAATCAATAAAGCCATGTATTTCGTTATGTAAATGTGATGTATGATAAAGAAAATAAACCAGTTTATATAGTTATATATGAAAGTTTCATTGGGTTTGAAATTATGGAGGGCCAAACGAGTAGTGAAATGGAACAGCAACTATACAATAATTTTGAAAAAATAATTGATATTAAAAAGTTAAGAGGGATTGCATTTGATAGGAGCTGCTAACATGAGTGGTGTTTATAGTGGATTACAAGCACATATCAAACACACTCAGCCACTTGCATTATACGTACATTGCGTCGCTCACAATTTAAATCTTGTAATTAATGACTCGGTTAAAAATATTAAGACAAAATTTTTATGAAAAACTTAAATGTCTTTATTCATATTTTGCAAATAGTATTAAAAGGTGGACACACTTAAAATTCATTAGTTCTGTGGCTGTTTCACTCAAAAGACTGTACTACTCGATGGTCTTCATGAAATAATTGCTTAAAGCGCTTAGTTTGCTTTACGTAGATATTTTAAAACTTTTAGCATATATTTTACTTATGGGCTGAAATAAAGATGAAAAAGATAAAGCATTAGGTCTTCAAAACTATTTTTAAAAATTTGATGTCATTTTAAAAATTGTCATCGAAACCAAAATTCTTAACTCATTACAAATTGTATCACTATTGCTACGAAAATCGGATATAGACTTACTTCAAGCTTTTGCACTGCTTCAAACAGCCTTAAATAAAATAAAAGAAATGCGTGATAAATTTGAAGAAGTGTTCGAGGAAGCTAAACAAATAGCAATTTCGTGGGGAGTTGAGCCAACATTCACTAAAATAAGAAAAAGAAAAACTACCAAATATTTTGATGAATTAAGTAGAAATGAACGTCTTGATGGTGCACAATATTTTAAAACACAAATTTACTATTGTACTCTGGACATAATTATCAAACAACTCAAACACAGTTTTAATGGTATGAACAAAGTAATAAAACTTTTTACTTCAATAATACCAATTAATATATGTTCAATGAATGAAAATTAACTTAAACATTCAACTCCTTTTTTAGTAAATAATTATGAAAATAATTTAACAATAGATTTGGTCAACCAAATTATTCAAAATTAAATTCTATACATGACTTGGCAAAATTTATAATTTTAGACAATTATTTAATAGCTGCAAATTTTCCAGATTTATGTACAGCTTGCTTTCTTTTTTTAACTATACCAGTGACGGTGGCAAGTGCAGAAAGAAGTTTTTCCAAACTTAAAATAATTAAAAACTATCTTCGAAGCACGATGTCCCAAATTCGTTTGTCAAGTTTAGCTATAATATCAATAAAAAAGAAAATTGTCAAAAAATTAATACATCAGATATTATTTCTACTTTAGCAAATAAGAAGTCCAGAAAAATGTTTTAAGATTTGAGTCTTATATTTATTTTGATTGTTATTTGTTACAACTATAACTATTTATATAACAACTATATATATATTACAACTATAATTATAACAGTTATATAACTGATTTTCGGTATGTACATAATATGAAGTATTAAATTCATAATAAATATTTATTATTAATTAAATGTTTATAAAATGATAAAATATGTATTTAATAAAATATGCAATAATATTTTTAAAAAATTTTAGTAAGGTGAATATATCTCCTCAGATCTTAATATATATCCTTGGGCGCCTGTTGAAAATTTTGCTCCCAGGCCTAAATTTTGAAGTTATGCCACTGGTATATATATATACATATATACCTAAGCACTTTTACTACAGCATATATAAAAACAACCTGAAGGAAGGGGATTTGTCCCCCAAGTCCCCCTCCTCCCACGTAAATACACTACTGGTAAACAGTGTGTATAGGTGAGAGTAATAGTGTGATAAATATGCGGTAATCATTGACCAATACATAAACAAAACAAAATTATTCTTAAAATAAACGTCAGTTAATTATATATTTATGATATATAATAATATAATGTCAGTATCCATATATGGATACGCTGTATGAAAAATCGCAATTAATGTTTGTTCCTGATCTGAGTTGCTTTTGATATATTTCTGTATAAAACATGTAACAAGCGTGCAACAAACTATTTAAATATACCAACAAGGTAATAAACGTTAAAATATGACGCGAAAACATAAAATTTTAATATAATATCGTATAGTATTACATATTATATTGAATTGTGTTGGCTTGTATATATCCTAAGAGTTACATGGAAATTAAAAAAACAATGCGTTTTGACGGCACATGACCGATGGATCTCGGGCATTTTATAAATTTTGTGTTAAAAATGAACACAATACGCATTTCTACGCACGTTTCTTACCAATGTGATTAGATTCCAATTTACCTGACTATCCCTTCCACTAGGTCCGTCGTCGGACTTGCGCACAGAACACAAGTTAGGTTGTCTAACCGAGGGCAGATCGCGGTTCGGTCGTCGTCAAAAGTTTTATTTTTTTCCCGGTTTGATCGGCGAAACGCACGGCCGCTCGAAATCTGACAACACGTTCAACGGCGAGTTCAATGGCACGACTGTGCGACGCGATTAGACCAAGATACAACGACGATAACACATGCGTAAACAACATCCAAATATCGTGTGTTGATGGTATAGTCGGTGGGCGGGTGGGCGCAGTGAGACACGAAACGTTATACGTTCCTCGGCTGCTACGAGTCCTCATATAACCTAACCCCCCCCCTAGATCGCATGACTTTTTTCCTATGTAACGTGCATGTACGTGGCGTTCGTGTGACTCGAAAAATGGAAGGGATACGGAGTGAGGGGTGCGTTGTAGTCACCACCACGCTCGCGAACAACGAACAAGCGCGGGGCGCGGGCGCAGTGTTTTGTTTACTATTATATAATAAAGTATTGCGCGTTGTTGCGCCACATAATGGGGACACGCGCACACACATACACACACACATACCGAAAACGCTTTTCCGTCCGAAAATATACAACACATACTGCACATGTTTTCTCAACATTACCACCAAAAACCTATCCTGTGCCTGCGATAGCCACTCGTCTAGCGCGCGCCCACAATATTATTGTACGTGAACCGTACTGCGGCGCGCGGTTCGTCTACACGCCGGTAGTCGGTCCTCTCGCCGCACGTTTTGCATACGAAACAACACGATGAAAAACATCGCGTCGAAAACACGGAACGGTCTCGTCCGCACACGAGTCACGCTTGTTGACGCCGTAATACGACCGATCTCGATGTGTTCCAGCTGACTGTACGCGCGTGTTATTTTATATTATAAATATCTGTGTATTATATATCGTGTGGGTAGTGCCGACGCGCCCGTATGTCAATAAAAGTTACGTTAAACCGTTGCGTGTACGCGAGCGACAAATGCCCGTGTGAATATTAACGTCCGCCGTGCCGATCCGGAAAAACTGCTGACGACCTGAGGCGAAAAGAAAACAATATATACACGGATGACGACCTGAATGTAATTATTATCGTTGTGATATAAATTATAATTAGCGTACGATTTATTTTTCCTTATTCGATCGTAATTTTATCCGTAAACAGATTTCAATGCCAACTGCATACAAATATAAAAGTGATGTTTGCGCGCGACCACACTTATATGTTATACAATACATCGTGTGTGTAATTTATTTGGAAACTTCCACCAGATTCCCAGATTCATTGTTAATTAATACGATATATTACACATAATACACTAAAATGCTTCGATGTTATTGTTTTAGAATAATTGTGAACGCTATAGCGTGCACGTAGTCCAACGTATTTACAAACGAATATAAATTCAGTAATTTGGCAACCGTCCACAGTTGTGCCGTTTCTGTTATTGGCTTTTTATGAAACCTCTGATCAGTGATTCGATATTCTAGACGTCGGAAACTTTATCTAATTTTAAATCGTTAAACTTTATTCTATTTTCGGACAAAACTGGTTTAAATTCAAAATTTCCGATTGAAATATTGTAAGTAATGAATTTTGTTTTACGCTAATAAATAAAACGTATAAGTGCACAATGGTCTTAAAATGCAATCGTTCTTAGTATATATAATAATATAAACGAACATCGAAAAATCTTGATACGTATTATAATACAAATCAAAACTTTTCGACATTCTATAATCTCCACATCTTGGACGTCTTAAAAACTTAAAAATGTATTTAAAAAAAAAAAATCCTATTTTGAAATATCTGTTGACGTAAATTAGGAAAACTCACAATCAAAACACGCGACATTTTAACAAGTAACACGAATTAAATTAAATTATTCGTAAAATATATAGTGTTTTACCCACATTAAGTTAATTATTTTTTAAAGTTTATATTAGAATTACGTAATATTGCATATATATATATATATATAGGTAGCTAGTATTTATAAATAATTTCAAGTACATACCTTTATTTAATAAATGTACAAAACAATTTTCACTCTAAGTACGCCGTGCAAAATAATCATATGAATTTAAAAAATGAAGATTGAAGTTTAAATATTTGTTGTCTGTGCGTATAAAAAGTACAACTGGTTATTGAACTGGTAGTTGCATTACTTTTTAAACTGGTAAACAACACGTTACTTATGTTATATTGAAAATTCCCTCTGTAAATCATTTGCGATTACAAAGTTCAATAACAGAGATTTTTTATGAATTTTATTCATCATTAATGAGTGCTTATTATTACTATTACGTAACTAATACATATTAATATATTTTCGTTCAATTCGTCAATTGTTACATCATTTTATAATAATAATAAAACATTTAAACAAACACGCCAATTATGGTATTTTCTGAAATCAGCCACTTAGATACAATATACTACAATTATATTAAAGTATTGCAATACTTCAATAATGTAAATATATTATTAATGTTGTATAAAATTTTTCAACCACATTATGATTAACTAACTAAAACTGACAAGATAAGTAAAAGAATACGATTAAAAAACTAAATTCTCCAGTTAGTAAAATAATTCCTATCCCTTATACTAATTAGTCATGTTATCATGTAAGTAGTGATCTATTAATACGTATTATTACGTATTAAACCCCCTGATAGGTCAAATTTAACTTTCGAAATCTTATGAATATAGTATATTTATGTATTTTTTAATTAAATGTTATCTACAATCTACTGATCTATAATATAACTTATTTACCAATGTTTCAATTTGCTTCGAATATGTAAGCCAATAATTTATTACACTGTCGACCAGACAACAAAGTGAACCAATTATTTTATCAATTTGTCTGCTCCCAATTATCACCCGTATGAATTCGAATCGCTTACTTTGTATATGAAATAATTGTTTTATAACAATGAATTGTATTATAATGAATTACATTTATTTTCAATAAATCCATCAAAATAAAGAGATGATTGATTTAGATTCTTTGTTAGCAAATAGGGTTAGGAAAAAAAACTATTATACCTATACTTTTATACGGTTTATATACATTTAATAAATTCTTTTAGCCTTAATTTTTATAATCATATTCGTACTATTGTTAGGTAAATTGGTACATTATATATATATATATATATATGTATATAGTTACACCTTCGGAGACCAGAGTTTATTACATTTTAATCATATTTTAACTATTCTTTTTAAATAGTGTAATTATAACTTAATTGTTATTTTTTCTGTTCCCATAAAAATATCCACTTGCCATTGTTTGATTATTTATTTAAATTGATTATTTATCAACCCGTATATGTACAATACATATACATCTAATATAATTTGTTGTAAATTTTAAAACTTAAATTCGCAAAGGATTAAATGTAGTAAATGGTGCAATAGTGTTGACAAATATTATATTTTATAGTCATCTAGAAATTATACACAATTACCATCATAATACGCGCTAAATTAACTTACAAGTCATTAAAGTTGTATTTCCATCGATGAGACCATTATTGCGTCATTGTTATACAATTGTATTACATAACTATTCTATTATATATTTCCAATTTCCTACGATCCTTTAATAACGCGCTTATAAGTTATAACCTTCACACTTTAGGTAGGTCATCGATAAGTTATTATTAAAATTATTTATTTATTTTTCAATTAATTTTTTTATGTTATGTAACAACAACAATAACAATTAATTCGGTCCACATACTACACGCGGGTACGTACACTACAAAATCACTTATATGATCTGTAGCCATATTTTGTACTCTGCGCAAATTGATTTGCAACACATTTATAGGTAATTTAGGATATTTTATGTAAATTTATTACAAACAAGCAGCACAATTCAGTTGTTTCAAATGGTTTCCAATTTCAACTAAAAAAAATTATTTATCTTTGAGTTTCAAATCAATGAATAGAATAAAAATGTTTCAAAGATTATCTTAAAACGTTATCTATGTGTGTTATAAAGATACTTTTTTACATAAAAATATATTACTAATCACTAAATAAATAACTGTATGTCTATATAGTACTTACACCAGCAAACATATTTAATTATTAAACAAACATGAGTCATAACTATTTTTTTCTCCAATGTAACAGTTCAAAATAACTAGATATTTATATTTCCTAGAGCTAAAATATAAACTTATGTTCTCTTAGGTATTCGAACGTGTTTAGATAAAAAAAGATGGAAACAATGTATTTCTTATGAGAATAATAAGTAATTGGCATTAGAAAATTGAATATTATTAAATATTCTATAATGCACCAAAAACAGTATTTTTTAAAATATTTAATTACTATACATATAAATAATATATATATTATATTAGTAATATATATATATATATTATATTAGTAATATATATATATTATATTAGTATTAAGAACTAGTATAGAATAGCATAGGATTTTAAAAAATAATCCAAAATGTGAAAAAATTAGGTAATTTTAGTAATTATCTGTAATAATATAAAAAATAAATGTAATTTGCTAAAGGGCTAAAAGAAAGGGAATAAAACGGGATATTTCACGGGGTGTGAATTCGAGAATTGTTTAGGTATATCTTATGTAAAAATATTTAAAAAAAAATCATAAAAAGAATAAAATAAAAATGTAAGGCAAAACACTGAAATAAATTGTCAAATAATAAAATGTCTTACCTTATACTCGTGCTTGAAGTCTAATTGGTATCCGCAGAGACGAACGTTCGCATAAAGAGATTTAAACAATAAAAAAAAAGAAAGGAAAAGGTTGAATCGGTGACTTCACTTCCAAAGCAAATTCACCGACAAAATAAAATAAACCAATACTCAAATTAAGTGGTCTCGCAAAAATAACCATGTCCCGCGGAACACAGAATTGGTTTGGAGTACTGGTTCATAGTTGGAGTGTGCGCACACACTGACGAGGAGATGAGATCATCGGGTAGTCTAGGGTGTACATTTTGTATATTATAATATCTTTAATATGCTAATTACGTAACAGTCCAATCGATTGATAGTGATAATAGATGTTTTGTCGTCTCTATATACGTGTAGTCGGCGTTACGACTTTTAATTTTGAGTAAATTTTCGTGTATGTATGTTTCAATTTATTACAACCGTATGTGGATTTCCTCTCTTTGTTATGAACGTAAAATGCGTTCCTATAAGTTATGTCTTTTATATTTCTAATTTGAATCAACTGACTATTCTTTGATCGGACAGACCCTTTATTTGTTACTCCTCTGCGTTGTAGTTTCGTTTAATAAGTTCGTGTGGAATTTATATGTTTAAGATTGATTTATAATTTCGATTCCGATGATCAGCATCTCTAGCCCGTGTCGGTTATTTGTTTAGGTTCAAACATATGCGTTATACTTTTTTGTATATTATTATTTGAAAATACAATCTGTGTTCCGAGAAGGTCAAGCGTTAGTATGTTTTATTTAAAGAAAATATCACATAGCTATATATGGTATTTTACACAAAGAAATTAATACATTAAAAACATTTGTTTTAGCTGTAAATACAATGATGATATGTGTGCATATCATTACATATCTAAACAAAATACTGTCTATCAAAATCAGTTGTCAAAATAATTTACGTGAAGTACGCTCAACTAAGGCTTACAGATGATAGGTGACTTTTAGACTATATGGTAGTCGTACGGAATCTTAGGATATCGATGTGTCATGGGATAATGATCGCGGAAAACTAAAAATCTTGTATGTTGTAAAATATGGGCAATGGACGAATAGAGTTTTTTGCAATATATATATAAGGTATATATAAGGTCGAAGAAAGTAATTTATATTAATTGTACAGATCAGAACATTATTACATGCTTATCCTCTATACATACATACTTAAATATCTATTGACGAATGCCACACGAATATACGTACTTTCAATAGCGTATTTATAAAAAAAGAAAACGGGTAAGGTGATTGTGTACTCATAATGAAATAATTTTGGTCTTATGTAAGTTTATAAATAATTTAAAAATTAATTAATGAAATCGAACAAATATTTTAATGATTATTATTAAACAATCACAAAATTTGAGTGCACCCTCTCTCAAATATTACATCTAACATACTTCATTTATATACAAAGTCAGAAATTGTACTTTACATAAAGTTTACAAATTATTTGAAATTTATTATCTACCAAATCACCAAGTACCAATTAAATAAGCATTTGTTTAACGTCTTACACAATACAGTTGTCGGTCAATGAACGTGGTAATTTGATAAAAGATAAGAAATTCTATTGAGAATTTTATTTCCACGTTAATAAAATAAAAAATTTTTTTAGTTAATCTATTAAAAATATTAAATATATGTTTAAATAATAGTTTATGAATATTAATATATATGTAGTAGCCTCGAGCGTATAGGCTTTCGAATGGGTAAAATGTGTGTAGAGAAAAAAATAAGTCTGAGCCTGAATAGATACAATATAAGAACTTTATTAATTTTAATGTTATAATATAATTTTGGTGTGGTAACGCGAGGACGGTGTCGACTGCACTGGCTTTTCCTCTAATTGTTATCTGCGTCGGCACCGACCGCCGTATCGGGAGGGAATAACACACATTACCACATATACATATGCATTTTTATCTTTTTTTTTTCTGCCAATGTTTTCAGATTTATCCACGTGTATATTTTTGGGCTGACGTTTCGGACTAATTTCAGAGTCCATCCTCAGAGCGTAGTTACCTTGTCGAATGTTGTAATTCAGGCATGTAATGTTCAGGCAGTATAGTTACAACATTCGACAAGGTAACTACGCTCTGAGGATGGACTCTGAAATTAGTCCGAAACGTCAGCCCAAAAATATACACGTGGATAAATCTGAAAACATTGGCAGAAAATTAACAATCCATGAAAGCTTCAACACATTAATATTTTTATCTTTACTCTAGAATCAATTATACCTATTTCGTTTTTGACATATTTATTAGATATTACATAAAACGAATTACAAATTTGTTTTCCTGTAAATAGAAAAGTGTTCATTTATGAAAAATCGAAATATTATAATATTATAACATTTATTTTAAATATGTGAAATGCATAAAACTTAACTGTAATAATAGATTCATTGTTATTTGACGTTATCCAACTATCAATTTTTAAGTTTTAAAAAAATAATAACTTTAGTATAATATAATAGTTATACTATAATTATTAATTATTGAACTACTTCGTAACACAAATAATTAAAAAATTAAATCTAAATAATACAATAAATAACTGAATTCCGTTAGAACTAAAATTTACTATAGAAAAAATTATAACTATATATATAACTTAGTTATGCCAGGGATGTTCGTAAGAATGTATTTTTACTTACACATACTTTTCCAAACGTTTTGTTTTTGTAACGAGACTTACACTAGATTATACTTTATACATATACTTTATACTCACTTATTAATAATAATATTATTTATAATTTATATATTTTAGTACATTTTTTTAAAAAGTAGTAACAAATATATCTACCTAAAAGGTAAACTAATTGTTTATAAAATAATTTAACTAAGTTATTTTTAAATAAAAAATATATATTTAAACGTCATTATTTATTATTGCTAAATATATTTATATAAAATAAATCATTTCTGTCATAAGATATTTGTTTGCTCTTTAAAATAGACTAATAATTAAAAATAATATTAATATCAACTAGTGGCGTGACGAAGGAGTAATTTTGGAGTGGCCAATGGATGACGTGTAGTAAATGAATATGAATAAATTATTATTACTCGACTTATTAGGGAAAAATGTTGGTTAGAATTTAGGGAATTCTTACTTTCTTAAATTAACTTAAAAGAAAACAAAAGCCAGAAAGTATTTAAAAAACAATACATTTTTTTTTTTACTTATTTATCGTTTTTATAGAGGAGGTGGGTGTTAGAAAAAATAGTCCACTCCTTGTTTTTAAAAGATTCTCCACGCCACTGATATCAACGATAGATATAAAACTAGTATTTATTGTGAAATCATATGTAAAAATTAGTTTTTATTAAACATTTAGTAAAAACTAGTTGTAAATAATATAATTTGGATTTATACTATAGTTATTAGTGTTTACTGTTTTATAAACAACAAAATTTTTCTACGTATGTTTCAGGTTTTATGAGTACCAAGAATGTTTACTTACATAGATGTTCATTTGATTTATACCTTTCCAGTCATCACAGTGTTGACGTTAATAACATGGCCGTTCGTAAGTCGTTACGAATTTTTCAAGATTGTGTTCGTTAGTTCGATGGCTTTTATTTACACGACTCCATGGGACAATTATATAATTTTTCATGATGCCTGGATGTACAAACCTGAAAATATTTTGGCTGTCATAGGATACGTCCCCGTTGAAGAGTACATGTTTTTCGTCATACAGACAATTATGACGTTGTTATGGGTTTTGGTTTGTACCAGATGGTCTCCCGCTTGTTTTTACTTCAATTACAACAGGACAACTTATAAATTGATCCGATGGATACCGATGTTCATTTTAGCGTTAACCACCATCCAAGGTTATAGGATAGCCATCCCGGGTGAGGGCACTTTTTATTTAGGATGTATTATGTGGTGGTCGTGCCCGGTTATTATGTTTCTATGGTTCGGTGCTGGTAATTATTTTGTTAAAAAGTTGACGTCGGCAATGATCGCAATTATCGTCCCAACTCTGTACTTATGTTGGGTCGATCAGATAGCTCTGAAAAATGACGTATGGCACATTAACGAGAAAACCTCGTTAAAGATATTTCTCGCTGAAGGTTTGCCATTCGAGGAATGTCTGTTTTTCACTATTACCAACGTCATAATCGTTCTTGCTAGTATGGCTTTTGATAAATCCTACGGACTCGCAGATACGTACCCGTCAGAATTTCCATTCCGTTGCAGCACAAGTTGGAGACACAAGCTTCGAGCGTTCATAAAAGCTGAGTACGATATGTCTCCGAGTCCAGTAGATGACATTCGACAGTGTTTAAACGTATTAAAAACGGCTTCCAAATCGTTTAACGTCGCCAGTCTCGTTTTTCCAGCAGGTAATGTATAAATAAAATAAAATAATATATTATCGTTAACATGTTTAAAATGGCAATTGATATATAATTGCAATAGACATGACGTTTCATCTATGTCGTTGGTTTTTTTTCCATTTCCAAATATGAATTACATCCTTGTTCGTTGACAACTTCTTGTATCTATGTATTCTATTGAGGTATTTTTCTGTATTTTTTTTAGTTTTGTTTTTTGTAAAATACGTTATACACCTATAGTACCATTCAGTGACGTTTTTAGAAATTGTTTAAGTGGGGGGGATAAGACAGTAAATCACAAACATAACAATGACAGATTCTAAAATACTATTTATTGTTTAGGAATTTATATCTAAATACTTTTACTATAGCAATTACAAAAAAAAAACTCAAGGACGAAGGATCTAACTCCCAAACCCCCCTCATAAATGCGCTACTGGTACCGTTATTATATATTACACTCATTTCTGTGGCGCCGAATTTTTTTCATGTACAGTATGTAAACTCAAATGTTTGTCAATTTTTTAGCGAATATCGATGAGGGACAGGGTGAAATCTGGTTGAGATATTCTGTCTTTGTCATATGATATGTATAATAATTTAAAGGGCTTCTACTCCACTGATGAGACTACCTCTCACGTATGTATGTATACCGCCTGTTTGTAGGAATCCGTTTACATTTAATAATACTGTACGCATTCTGTCGTGTGACGGACGACATGATCGACAATGAACCGGACGTCAACAAGAAGAAGCGAAAACTCCAACTGACCGAGCGATTTGTCGAAGAATTATTCGCAAATAGAGATTCGGATTACGACGTGAAAACGACAGAGCACCCACAAGAACCGACCATCAATTGGGCGCAATATCGGACGGAGCTGAGCGACGAGGAGTTGTCGTGCTTCCGAGCCATATCAAGGATATCATTTTACTTGCCCCGAAAACCATTCGATGAACTGCTCGAAGGCTACAAGTGGGACGTAGATGGCAAAATTATCGAAAACGAAACCGACCTGTTGTTGTACTCGAGCTACGTGGCGGGTAGTGTAGGGACGCTCTGCGTGTATGTGATGGTGTACCAGAGCGGCATCGGACGCAACGACTATGAAAAACACGATTTCGTTATCGAAAAAGCCAAAAAAATGGGACAAGTGAGTGAACATGGTTTTCCACAACCGTGATTTTCTTTATTTCAGATTTGACATTTTTGAGCGTTAGGAAAATATGGGGAGGAAGTATTATTAAAAAATGTTTTATTTTTATTTGAGTATTTCAACTGTAAATGGATATGGATAATTTTTGAAAAAGTTCCCAAAAATATAATTATGAATCAGGTTTATATATAATTTTTATACAACAGATGGCCGTCAAAACATTAAAACAAAAATAGTAACTTTAAAACATTGTTTCCACCAGAAATATATATTGCTCTCCTGTTATACTATATTATATTATACAATCGCTCTCTCAAACATTCATCATCTGTTCCTATCCGACACGCACATCTGAATAATGCTGTCATTTCAGGTCCTACAAATCGTCAACATCTCTCGAGACATCGTCACCGACAGCGAGACGTTGGGACGGTGCTATGTGCCCACCGAGTACATGGACGACAAGGCTGCCGAAGTGAAGGTGTTGTGCGGCGACAAAAGCCCGTGGTCGTTGGGCGCAGAGAAACTGAAAAAATACGCCGCGCGTATGATCGACCTGGCGAATCAGTACCAGGTGGATTCGTTGGAGGGCATCAGGTACTTGCCGTACGAGGTACGTGGACCCGTACTGGTGGCCACCGACATATACCGAGGTGTGGCCACCGCAGTCGTGGCCAGTTCGACGTACCCGAGGAGGGCGTCGCTTGGTAAATGGGCGAAAATCTTTGTCGGCATGAACTCCCTGTACTTCAAAAGTTTGAGATACTTTCTGCCAGACACTCAAAAATGCAAATGTGTGTAATGTAAGTACACCTACCGCACGCACGTGATATACATAACAATTTATTCGTTAAAGAATAATAATTAAACATGCGCTATACATTATACATACTAACTGCCATATATATTTTAAAATGACGTGACTTGATAATTGTAACATATACAGTAATATACATTATATTTTTACCTTTATAAATTGAATATAATGCAAATTTTGGATACTTTTTAATAGACCAATACAATTTTAATACAATCATAATTTGAGTTCATTATAACATAGTATGTTTAAGATCTTGCCGGACCACCCATTAGTAGTATTGACTTACACACGTCTAACCTAGCGTGAATAATTTATTAGTGCAATGATAATGCAATTGATTGTATAATTATATTTTTATCATATACAAATATCAAAGTAAATTTCATAATTAAATGCAGATGACAATAGACATTTTTTAATGTCCTCTCTGATCAAACAATACATCAATATATATAGTTATTATAGCTAAGACATTCTACAATTATGATTATAAAGTACATAAATATCCTCCTTTAAATGACAATTGCTGAAAAATACATTTACCAAAAATGATTACTATTTTGATAGTTCATAAATATCAATTAATTTATGATTTTAGTAATACCTATTACACTCATATTGAAAAATAAGGCTTTCCAATTCACGCACTTAAAAATGTGTTTTTATAATATTTTGTTTTATTACAGACTATAGGTCAATAAATATAGCATATAAAATATACTATAGTTTATATAAATAACATATGTATTTTGTAATATATAATTTATAATAATTGACATCCTTTTTTCTATTCTTTAACATGATACCTATATGTGTGATTCATATTTAAAAAAATTTATTATTTATTTCCGTATTTGTGATACATTACCGTAAACATTATTTCTTACATCACAATTCGTAAGTTATATTAGATATAATATTATGACAAAATATATATATATATATATATATATATTGTCATAATTATTATTCATATTATTATGCTAAGTACTTTATAAATGAAGGTTTTTTTAAATTGTTTTTTACCTTATATAAATATGTACTTATAATAGTACAAGTGGCTTATAATAATTAAGTTTTTAATAAGTTTTAAAATTTTAACTAGTAATTAAAACAATATTTTAAACAATTTGATACATTATTAATTATTCACCTATATAATAATATGCTTTTCTTTATCAGAGTTCATTCTATATAATAAATATTTTCAATATTGCATATCTTAAGCCATTTTCCAAACATTAACCAAAAATAATCCTATTTATGATATCATTGATGTAGTAATGCATCTATGAGATTCATTATATCATTATCTCCTATAAATAGTTATAACCACTGATACTAATATACAATGTATATAAATGGATAAGTAACAATTAACCATGTTTATATTTATGGATCTTATTAAAGGTATAAGCCACAAATGCATAGATAACAAAAGTAATTTATTATTATTATTATTATTATTATTATATTATATATATATATATATATATATTATATATATATATGTGTGTGTGTGTGTGTGTGTGTGTCTATGGATTATAAATAATAGGAGGTATATATGGTTATACGTAATTATTGATTATTATATCTAAGTGTAGTTCTGAAGACAATAGTCCATAATAGTATTCAGTTCAATTATTATTTTTTTAAACAAATACATAATATTAGTTTTAAATTTAATTTAATACCAGAGGGTCCTGTTACCGGGCAGTCTCCCTTGTCATGCTATTTACATCAATTCATATATATATTTTTTAAATATTTAATACCTTCTAAATGGTGTGTAGTACCTAGTTATTCATTTTGCAAATTAATCTAATTATAAAAATGACCTCATAACACACATGATCATAAAACCTCAAATAGCTCAAAAATTAATTTTCAGGTATGTAAATAGTTTTTTACTATGCAAATTACGTTTAACTGCACAGTAAAGTTAGTTCTTCTACCTTCACCTTTGCCATCCAAAACAAGTATTTATTTAACTACTATTTTGCATCAATGAAACTCTAAATACTTTATACTGTATACACACTATAGCATAACAACATATAACAGAAGTATCATACAAGATGAGTAAAAAAATTGTAGGAAACCAGTTTCATTCAAAAATCAGAATCGTTTCTGAATGAACTAGCTTTCAAAATTAAATACAACATTGTAATAGCTGACACCAATGCGAGTGAATCGATATGAGTAAGTACATTACCTTTTATCCTGCTATGCAGAATCTTTTGAAATGTTGTTACTACTATAACAATAGTTACTATTGTTTATTCATAATAATACGTGTTAAAATAATAATTTATAATAACTTATTTTATAATTTTACAAAATATAACAAAATCTTAATGAAATCATTATCAATAAGTCACATACTTAAAACATAAGTATATAAACTGATATGTCAATCATATATGAATTGTAATAATAAATAATAATTATACATAACGGTGTATTTATGGTGGGTGTTTGGGGGGGGGGGGGGGGGGTTAGGGATATTGAACCCTCCTCCTAGACACTCTGTAGTGATCCATATTCTAGTACCAGAAATAATAAAATACTTTTTATATTAATTTGTTCTATATTTATTTTTTATTATTTTTTTCTTCTTGGAACCCCCTTTAGAAAATTGTTGAATATATGCTACTGATTACACAACTATTTTATATAATTCATCAAACTATATCTAAGTAGACTATAGATACTCAATAGTAACTTTCTTTTAAAAGTTTTAAATTTTTTTTTTTTTTCATTGTTTACAGAAAAAAATTGATATATTTTACTGTTTATATTATACCTTTTTAATCATTGTTTTTATTTTTCTTTCCAACATAACACAATTTGTTAACTTATAATAAATTCAAATATAAAATATATAAAAAAAGTGCAATTAAGTGCTACAAAAACATTAATTAATTTTCTTAATGTACACAACCGAAATCAGGACGGCATTTTTGGTATAAATCTTAAACCTAATGAGAACTTTTTATAATGCAACTATTATGTTACAAACAAATATTTTTACTAAAGAAAAAAAAAAAGCATTCTTTAAATGTTGTTTTTACTTAGTACTAATATGTCTTCTTGTAGGAACTTTTTTCAGAATAATTGCTGATAGATGCTTTCTTTGACAATGAATAACTTGATTTAGATTTTTTTGGTCTATTATAAATAACATAAAAACAATCATGTTTACTAATCAATTTACTTTAAAATATAAAAGTTAATCTTACTGTTTTAACGTTGTAGACAGTTTGTTAGCTAAAGCTGAAGAGCTTGATTTGCGTCGCATTTTTACGGCTATTAATCGTTCACGATCACCTTTGATTATAGTCATCCGTTCATGTACAGATCCCAAAATTAAATCATTCAAATCGTAGCAAGCTGTAGTTAACTAATTAAAAATAAAACAATTCACTTTAATAAGCTTTTGAAATATTTTACAATTTTTTTTTTTTTTAACAAATTAGACCTTAAAAATAAGTATAGGTACCTGGTTAATAATTCTTCGATGGAGTTCAAGATCGGATTCGGTAGGTTGTTGTTTCTTTAATTCCATATGCATTATAAGGGCTGTCTTCAAGGAATCCAAAATGGTCTTTTTTAACAATTGAGCTTTTTCAGTGCGTAAAAGCCTTCTGGTCAAATAACCTCTAACACCAGCATTTATAATAGTCGCCGCTGATTTTTCCACTTCAGTAGGAGCTTTTGTCCATCTTGCCATCTTGCTGCCACGTATTCTATGATACAATTTAATATTTTGATGCAAAAGTGGTGAGTGAGATGGTGTTTTTTGTCTAGGGGATGAAGAAACCAAATTTTTGTTAATTGAACAATTAGAAATAATTGATGATGTATCGGATAATATACTTTTGTCATTAGTGACTGCCATGCTAGTTTGAATTGATGAAGAATAACTTTTCAATTGTTTTGATGATAATGATTCTGAACATTCAGAGTCATCTAAAGACATTCCAGATGTACTTTGCGATACTAAATAGTACCTAACAGCAATTTGCTCTTGCTCTTCCCTTTGTTTTTTTATTAAATTAGACAATTCTTCTTGGTGCCTTTTCTCTATATCCAACTTTGCTATTCGTAAACGTTCAACTTCCATGTTTAGTTCATCCGGTGTTTTGTACTGTATGTTATTACTGCTAAATGAATACTCATCATCACTATGTCTGCAACAACAATGTTTCATAGACTTGCATGTTATTGAACTTGGACTGCTATTGTTATCATAATTATTACTATTAAATACAGTTATCACACTTTCATCATTGCTTAAATTTGTCCCAATTGTTGTTACACTTCCTCTTTCATATTGTTTTTGGTCAGATATGACTTCGTCATCTGCATGTCCATTATTTCCATTTGAATCCCCATATTTTACTAAATTTGCCAAAAGTTCTTGATTATTAAATGACTTAGGAACAGAATGAAGTAAAACACTTTTAGGTTTCATAATGTTATCACATTCATTGGCCACATAAATACTAGATGGTTCAGATTTACTTTCCTTATTGTTTTCTAAACTTTTTGGTTCATTTAATTGTTGCTGAACTTGGCTATTAAGAAATGCAACCATTATAGGACTTGGTGAAGATAAAGTATACGAATTACTCCTCAAACGAGATATTTGTTCTACTGTTGTATTATGTTTATCAGGAATATTTGAAAAAGATACAGCTAAAAGGTGAGTTACTTCTTGTTTTGTAAACAAATCGTCACAAGAACTTTCAGTTTTACTAATGGTTTCAATTTTTGTATTTATTGACTCTTCTTCAGGAGAAAAATAATTTAAATTATTATTATCGTGGGTAGTCGTGTTAGTTACAGTTAAATTTTGAGTCGATTCTGATTTTGGAATCAACATGTCACATGAATTTGTAATTATATTAACATTATCAGATTTTATGTTTAAAGACATTCTATTGAAAGAATGTAAATTATGTTCTTCTTCTTCAGACACTATTAATGGAGTATCCGTTGAAATAAAACCATTAGTTTTCATTGTTTTCTGTATTGAAATTTTATCAGTATTATTTAAATCACAAAACCTGATTCTTTTATGACACAAGTGGGCGATTCCAAATTTTCAAGTTTCTGCATTTCTGTACTTGTAATCATCACACCACTATCTAAGCTTACTCTTTTTCCTTTGAGTTTATGTTCATAAGCTATTGCCAATTCTTTATATTTTTTCATTTCTTGTCTTTTATCATTTGTCATCTGAACATAAAAAATATATTATAAATATCCATCATGGACAGTAATTTCTCAAACTACTTAAAATCATAATTGCTAAATATTACACAATATTAAAACACGATTGCCAATACAAAATTATAGAAATTATTTCTATACCCAAAATTCTTAATTTGTATATATATACCAAATATTAAATTTAATTACAAAAGATAATTTTTCTTTCTTTTTTACAATTAATGTTAATAAATAAGTAACCAAATATGATATCAGAGCCATAGCAAGGACTGTGGCATTTGTAACAGGCGCTATTGCAATGGGGATGCTAAACTTTAAGACATTTTTTATACTAAAAATAATTTTTAGTATTATGGTACTAGTATAAAAAAATACCCTTTTACAAAAAAGGTAAAAAAAAATTTGCTGTTGGGGAGCACATATATTGAAATTGCCTCAGATGCCAGAAGAGCTTACCATACTTATCTGTATGATATATCAAATTTTAATCAAAATGTTTTTATATTTCTAATGATAAAATCTGTCTTGTTTTTAACGATATTGTTAAGTATAGTCCCATAAAAAAAATTTCCTATAAATTTTGATTTTTCAAGTTAAACTTATTTTTGAATGTGCAAATATGTCAAGTCAAAAAGATTTGGAAATAAATGTTTTGAACTTATATAGATAAGTTATACACTTGTGTTAATTTTGATCAAAATATACCATGTACTAAAATGATACATGTAATATCGAACTTATTATGTTTGGCCAGAATTTGTTAAATGTTTGAAAAACACTAGTTTATTCAATTCAGTATTATATATATATATATATAATTTTATGTTTTAGTATAAAATTTGATGCAGAAATATGTTTATACATTTTAATTTTTGCTGTATTTATATTTTATATTATATTATATTTTAATAAAAATAACATAAGAAATATCTAAATTATTAATATGTTCAAAAATAAAAAATTATTTATAACAAGTTTGTTATATATGCAATAAATTATTATAGTTTTAATCTATTTGAAATAATAAATAACTATACTATGGTAAGTGTTAAATAATTTTAACTAAATAATTCAATAACTAAATTCTTTACATGGAAACTAATTAATGATTTTAAAAAATGTAAATCTTTAAATGGCTTTATAGAAAAATTTGACCTTTGTACATATACTTTGCTTTTCAATGATCAATATTCTATCAACCCTTATAATTTAAATTCAAGTGTTACAATTATTTTCTAACTTGTAGCATAAGATCTAAATTTTCTAGATTTTCTAGTTCTTAAGTCTTACAATAATTTACAATTACCAAAGAGCCTTTTAATTTTATAGTTATATAAGTGAATAATTTAAAACCCTAAAAATATTCCAAATATAATCATATAGCCTATTAAAATGAATAACAATAAATAAATAAATAAATAAAATGACTTTCAAATAAATTAAGTATTATGACTAAATAATATTGACATGTATACATATATATTCTTTACTATTATTATATTTTTTAAACTTAATACACATTATTGAACATTAAATTTCATGAATAAGTGCTATACTATGAAATACCACAATCAATAAATATTATATTAGTGGAATTCGAGATGGCATTAATAAAAAAGTATTCATTTCGATAATTTGTACAAATAACAAGACAAAACTAATAGTAAAATAAAATGTAATTCATAATATATTAGTTATTTTATCATAGATACATCATTAAAAAAAATTAACCAACAATTTTTTTAAAGTATACTTACAAGAGGCGGAACAATTGGTACGCCAAACATTTTAATACAGGACACATACATCATATGCGTATTATCCATTTTTGATGTCATAATAAAACAATTGAATGATACACTATTATTGATATATAGTAGACTACTTTGAAAAGAAATTTAAATCATATAAATAATAACATGTAATTGAAAGAAAATCTTATATTATTTTTACTTTTTTTTTTTAATTTACGAAACTGAACATTCAAATATCAGACCTGTGATGACATTATGTTATAAATAAATACATAGATATTATCACACGAGAGAAACGTTTGATAATGACAAAAAGAAATGCTTTTATTGAAGACAAAAGTTGGATTGGGTGTATTGCTTTGCCCTAACCATTTATATCAAACTAAATAATGATTGTTTTCAAAAGTAAAATTCCAAGTATATTTATAAATTACTTTAATAAAATGAAATTTATTTACGTTTTTACAATTTATATATTATGATATTCCGGACTGCGCAATACAATATACAATAATGGTTTCCATATAATTTAAATATCTATGGTGGTCCCAGATAATTTTATGCTTAGGTCGCAGGTTATTTTGTTGTAATTATGTACACACTGATCTTTATCCATGGTTATCAATAATTTTATTCGTACAGTGCATAGACATATAAAGATATCTTTATATGTCTATGGTACAGTATACGGAGTAAAAATATAGTACAGTGTCGCCAGCGTTTATGATGATATCTTCAGTATATGAATACGTTTTTAAGATAACCAAACAATTCTTTCTAATCAGTGTTTTGTTATTTCCTTTTTGCTTTAACAGTATATTCTACATTATTCACCAAAAATTTTTTGCGGTAGTTAACGGCAGTTTTTACCAGTTAATGTCTGTTCGGTTTCAAATTATTTGGAAAATAAATTATTATGGTAGATAACATTATAACTGTTATTCTATAAAGTAATTCATAAAAAATGAACGAAGACAGTTCTGAATCCCATCAGACAACATGCGATTTCGATTTGACAAGTTTCATGTTTGGAAACATCAACGAGAGTGGTCAACTTGAAAATGATGAATTGCTGGATAGTGATACAAAAAAATACTTGGCATCCTTGTCCAAACTCGGGCTTAGCTCAATGGTGTCAGAGGTAATTGGTTCATCTGAACTTCAAAATGCTGAGAACAGTTATGATGATATAAACAGTCTCAATGAGAAATCTCCAACAGCTCAAGATTTTTTTGATATTGATGAATTAGCTGAAGAAACTACAGGACTAAAACAACAAGTTTCTGAAAGCGGCTATGAAGGTGATAATGAGCAAAGTGATCGAAAAATTGATAAATCTAAACGTCTCGAAACACCATTAGCTGCTATGTTACCATCAAAATATGAAAATGTGGATGTAACAACGTTATTTCCTGATTTTAGAGTTGGCAAAGTAATAAGATTGATGTATACATTTAGATTTAGAAAAGTGATTATTTATTTTCAATTTGTGTTAATAATAGGTGTTAAGATTTTCAAGATTGTTTAAACCCAATAAATCAAGTCGTTTACCTAAAGTATGGCGAAATGTCAAAACAAAACGTAAAAAAAGAAGGCATAGTGATGCAATTGATTGTAATTCTTCTGATAATGATTCAAAAAATCATAGTCAACATCTGTGTCTTGAATTTGGATCTTTACCAAAGCCCGAGCTTATTAATAGTGATGATGAGGTTTTTTCCATTTTATTTTTAAATATAGTAGATTTTTTTTAATTTTTAGTTTTGCAGGAAAAGTTTTTACAACCTATTGAAAATTGTTCTAAACAAACTAATCAAAATAAACAAGAGAATGAAGACAGTTCAAATAATCAAGCGTACTGGAGAGGAGGGCCAGCTAAATTATGGTATGATATGCTGGGAGTTCCTGAAAATGGAGAAGAATTTGATTATGGGTTTAAACTCAAAGACATTAAAGTAAGTTAACACTTACTTATAAAATTATACTAGTGCTATAATACTTAATATTGTTTTAGAATAAAATTGAAATTAATGTAGAAGAAAATCCATATCCAGAAGATGCTTATCTAATGGTCAGTCAGCTGCATTGGGAGGATGATATAATTTGGAATGGAGAAGATATCAAACATAAAGTTCTACAAAAATTAAATAGCAAGACTAATGCTGCTGGATGGGTACCAAGTAGTACTAATCGTACTGCTCAAGCCTTTAGTCAGCCAGGAAAAGGAATGCTTCCACTTGCAGGCGGATCAGTACGATTAGCTACATCAAACATAAATGTATCTCAGTCTCAAAACAAAATGACTCCAAAATCAAATATGTAAGTTTTTGTTTACTTATGAAAAAATAAAAATAATAATTTAATTAATTAAAAATAGTTTAACATTTTATTTCAATTTTAATTACCTTCTCATTATTCATATTATGAGTACATGTAACTCAATTATTTATTTTTTTTTGCAATTTATCTTTAGGAATTCAAAACAACAACCAATAAATGATACTACAGATGACACATGGTATTCTATATTTCCAGTAGAGAATGAAGAACTGGTGTATGGTACTTGGGAAGATGAAATAATTTGGGATGCTAAAAATATGGAAAAAATACCTCGTCCAAAAATATTGACATTAGATCCCAATGATGAAAATATTATATTGGGTGTTCCTGATGATGTAGATCCAGCAAAACAAAGACTAGACAATGCTACTCCAGTCAAAGTAAAAATTCCACATCCACATGTTAAGAAATCAAAATTATTACTTGGCAAAGCCGGAGTGATCAATGTACTTGAAGAAGATACTCCACTACCTCCACCTAAATCACCAGACAGAGATCCATTTAATGTGTCTAATGACTGGTATGTGTATACATTACATAGGATTTATTCAATTTAATTTAAACTTTATTGTACTATTAAAACATAAATTTCTACATTTTTTTAAATTTGTTTATAGTTATTATCAACCACGATCATCCGAAACATCATTACGTTTAAAAGTTGGTGGTGGAAATATCATTCAACATTCAACGCCTGTTGTTGAATTAAAGGCACCTTTCATACAGACCCATATGGGACCAATGCGTTTAAGGAATTTCCATCGTCCTCCAATGAAACGATACTCACATGGTGCTGTTGCTCAACCTGTATTTCATACTGTACAACCTCTTTTAAAAAATATAAAAAAGAAAGCTAAGGTAAATAAAACAAATGAATCATATTTACTTTTTAAATTCATTTAAAAAGTGAAAAAGCTATTATTTTTACATAAGTATTTTTTTGTTCTTTATATATAATATTTATAAGTTCTAACACATTTATTTTACTAAACACAAAAAATATCTTTTATGTGATTAATGTAATCTTTATTTATTTAGCTTAGAGAACATGAAAGAATAGCTTCTGGTGGTGGTGACGTGTTTTTCATGAGAACACCAGATGATTTAACTGGTCGTGATGGTTCAATTATTCTTGTTGAATATTGTGAAGAACATCCACCTCTTTTGAATCAAGTATATTAAACAAATTAATTGGTTTTTATTTTACTTATTTTTAATCTGTTACTGTTATAATAAAACTTATAGGTTGGAATGTGTTCCAAAATTAAAAACTATTATAAACGTAAAATCGGTAAAGATCCTGGTCCTCCAAGCTTACGATTTGGAGAGCTTGCTTATGCTCATACTTCACCATTTTTGGGTGTGTTGTCACCTGGCAAGATAATTCAAGTTATTGAAAATAATTTATACCGAACACCAATATATGAACACACTCCTTTAGAAAATGATTTTCTACTTATAAGAACAAGGTAATTAAACTATTATTACTTTAAAATATGCATAACTTATTATATGTTTTTACCTAATTAATTTAATTTAAAATTTATTACTTAATTTGACTTCACACATATTATAATAAATATTTTATCTAGAATTGTAATCTGTTTATTCATATTTTATTACAAATTCAGGCATGCATATTATATACGAGAAATTGATGCTTTATTCACATCTGGGCAACTTTGCCCATTGTATGAAGTTCCTGGTCCAAACTCTAAACGTGCTAACAATTTTGTGAGAGACTTTTTACAGGTAAAACTAATTTGTTATGTTTATAAAACTTATTCATATCACTAATCTTTTTTTTTTTTTAGGTTTTTATTTATCGATTATTTTGGAAAAGTTATGATTACCCAAGGCGTATAAGAATGGATGACATTAAAAAAGCATTCCCATCACATTCAGAAAGTAGTATTCGTAAACGCCTTAAGCTTTGTGCAGACTTCAAAAGAACTGGTAAGTAATGTTAAATTATATAAATATTTTCTATAATTAATAATATTTATGTATGCATATACTATTTTATTTTAGGGTCCGATTCAAATTGGTGGGTAATTAAGCCTGATTTCCGTTTACCATCTGAAGAAGAAATTCGTGCAATGGTATCACCAGAGCAGTGTTGTGCTTATTTCAGTATGATAGCAGCCGAACAAAGACTTAAAGTAAATTAAGTTATAATTTAGTGAAATTTTGTTTTTCAAATTAATTTTTAATAGGATGCTGGTTATGGTGAGAAATTTATATTAACCAGCTTAGAAGACGATGATGAAGAAATGCAATTAAAAATGGATGACGAAATTAAAGTTGCACCATGGAACACAACACGAGCATACATACAAGCTATGAAAAATAAGTGTTTACTTCAACTCACTGGTCCTGCAGATCCCACAGGATGTGGGGAGGGATTTTCATATGTGCGAGTACCTAACAAACCAACTGTATGTTATTTTTAATTTCAGTATATACTGATAATAAATACAAATAATTCATATTATAAATTAATATTAATTGTAGTTGAATAAAGAAGAACAAGAAGCTCAACCAAAACGTATGGTGACTGGAACAGATGCTGATTTAAGACGATTATCATTAAATAATGCAAAAGCTCTATTGAGAAAGTTTGCAGTACCAGAAGAAGAAATTAAAAAGCTGTCACGATGGGAAGTTATTGATGTAGTTCGCACATTGTCTACTGAAAAAGCAAAAGCCGGTGAAGAAGGAATGACCAAATTTTCAAGAGGAAATCGTTTCTCCATTGCTGAACATCAAGAAAGGTAAAAATCAGTGTTTACTATAAAACAAAGTTTAATGTTTAATCATTATTATTTTACATATAAGATATAAAGAGGAATGTCAACGAATATTTGATTTGCAAAATCGAGTACTTTCATCCAATGAATTGTTGTCCACTGACGAAGGAGAAAGTTTTGATGATGAAGATTGTTCAGATATTGAAGAAATGGGAAAAAACATTGAAAATATGTTATCTAATAAAAAAACAAGTACACAAGTACGTATAATAATTAGTATACAGTTATTAACATAATATTCTAAAATACTTTAACAGACAAAATACATTTTGTACAAAAACCACTCAATAATTATAAACATACAAAACCCATATGTCAATTTCTAAACTTCTTGAATATTCAATGTACAATAAATTAATATTTATAGTTCTATAAATTTAATTTAATTTAATTAAAAATATATATATATATATGTGTGTGTACTAAAATATACAAAAAAGCCAATGAGTATTACATTGATTAAAAAATATATAAATATATAAAAGTTGTTGTATATGTGTGTTTATAACTACCAGTTTCAACAAAAGGTCATCATCAAATTAATACAAATAAAAAACAACTGAGGAATAAATTAAAAGTAAAATTAATAAGAAAAAAATGTATAGAGAAATAAGACAGAAATTACATAGAGAATATTATGAATATTACAATAAAAAGACATGGATTTAGAAGAAAAAAAATTATGTAATGAAAGCAACTATGGTGTGATATTAATATTATCTAATGTATATTGATATAGATTATAAATTATATTTGCAAAATGAAGGTCAAGCAATGGGTGGTCCTTTAAGCTTTCATTTTTATCAGAATTATACTTTATAGATTATTAGATTATGAAACAAATAATATACTTTCCAACAAATTATATAGTTTATTTATTATAGCTTATTTCAGATATGTCGAGGATACATTAATTTTATTCAGAAATACAAATAGATAAGCAGAAATTATGGTTAATAGTTTATATAAAATGTATAAACATTCAATTTACCCTAGAAACATAATTAAATAATAGGATTAATTTCTTAAATCTTACGGTTAATTTAGTTAATTATAAATTTGAATTTAATATTTACAGAAAACCTATACAAACTGATTCTATTATTCCTTATGATTCCAATCATACTTTTTCACAAGAAGTTTAATTTTTTAACTCAATTTTTTATAGACTTGAGCGCATTCCTTTTAATGAATATAATTAAAAACAAGCTTAATATTATATATGATATCACACTTAAAAATAAATATAATTTAAACACAATCAATAAAATACATAAAAAGCCTAAACAAATAAATAATGTAATTAATTATTATAGTAAGAAATATCAACATTTATTATTAGAAAAATTCACAAAAATTTTAAATAATGTAAATAATATTAAAATCGCATTCAATACTAATAATAATTTTAATAAATTTAATTTTCCTGGTAGTTACAAACTTAAATGTAGTTGTAATAATTTTTTAATTGTTTATTTTCACTACTTTATTATTAATTTAGTTGTCACTAGAAAAGGAAGAACAAGAACGCCACGAGCTTCGAAAAATGATCATGGGAGAGCACAATGATGAAATGAGAAAAAGAGATAAAAAAAAAATTGACGATGATGATAGTATGCAGTTTTCATCTACTGGACAACCAGGTTAGATAGAAAATTATTACCATACAAACAGTATGGATTAGTGGATAATCATTTAATTTTGTTTGCAGGTCGTGTACTTAGAATATATAGAACATTTCAAGGAACAGATGGGAAAGAGTTCACTAGAACAGAAGTTGTGCGTAAGCCTGGTGTGATCGATGCTTATGTGAAAATTAGATCAACACGTGATGAAGGTTTCATTAGACAGTATGCTCTTATGGACGAAGCACAAAAGGAAGAGATGAAACGTGAAAAACGTAGAATACAAGAACAATTGAGACGAATTAAAAGAAATCAAGAACGTGAACGTTTCTCTAATACTTCCAGACCGCAACCGGGTAGATATAAATTACTTAATGTATATTATCATTTTTGTTTTATTCTGTGACTAAATTTTAGGTTTTGGTTATTCCATGGTCAACAAGAGCAATTCCTTAAGTAATGATGTACCAATGCCCACTTCTGGTACGGTAACAATACCTAAGCCACGCTTGGAACTCACTCCACCAAAACCACGTAAGCCAAAACCCAGTAAAATGAAACCAGACTTAAAAGTCAGATGTGGGGCATGTGGCAATGTTGGTCACATGAGAACAAATAAAGCTTGTCCTCAGTATAATCTGAACCCTAATGCATCTGTGAATGTTGCTCTTACTGAAGAACAAGAAGAAGAAATTGAAAAACAAATGAATGTAGAAGACGAAGATTTAGTCAATGTAGATGGAACAAAAGTCACATTATCTAGTAAACTCTTGAAGGTATGTTTATTATTATTTTTTTAAATATTGGATTCCAATACTTTTATTTTATTTTATTTATTGTCTATTTGATTAAATAGCACGCAGAAGAAGTGAAAAGGAGATCTCTGGTTTTGAAAGTACCTAAAGATGCATTATCGCGCAAAAAACGTAAAAACGAACTCCATTGCGATTATTTGAAGAAACCAGACCGTTCTGCAAACAGACGGCGTACTGATCCATTAATTGTATTGTCCACTATTTTTGAATCTATATTAAATGAAATGCGTGGTATGCCTGATGTGCATCCATTTATTTATCCAGTTAATGTTAAGGTAAATAGTTATTATCATTTGTTTACTATTTATATGTTTCTTTAAAATATTATTTTACAGAAGGTACCAGATTATTACAATATTGTACAAAGACCAATGGATTTACAAACAATTAGAGATGGACTTCATTTAAAAAAATATCAAAACCGTGAAGAATTTCTTTCTGATGTCAATCAAATTGTTGAGAATTCAACATTGTATAATGGTAATTGAAATATGATATATATACTGGATTATTTTATTTTTATTTAACCTTCCAAATAATTTTCAGGTGCTAAGAGTTCACTGACAGTTGCTGCTCGTCGCATGTTGGGCGTCTGTGTAGATCGCCTTCACGAAAAAGAAGACAGACTTATGTTATTAGAAAAAGCAATCAACCCTTTATTAGATGACAATGATCAAGTAGCTTTAACATTTATATTGGACAATGTTGTTGGTAAAGTGAAGACCATGAGTGAAGCATGGCCATTCATGAAGCCTGTTAATCGTAAATTAGTGAAAGACTACTACAATGTTATTAAACAACCAATTGATTTGGAGACTATTGCCTCACGTGTTTCTAGTATGTTATTAATTTCTATTCATATAATATATATACATATAAAGAAAGCAAAAGATGTGATAACTTTAATTTGAAAATAATAAATTTAAGTTATAAAAAATCTGAATTTCAAAAAATGTATTATAAAAATAATTATTAAATGTATACAATTCCTATAATTATTTAAATATTATTTGTTTCAAATTAAAATATATTTTGAAATTATTATTATGTAACTAAATTATTTTATTTTGCAAGTATAAATGTAAAATTTCTTTATCTAAAATACATTTTTACATAGTTTCTACTTTTAAATAATTGTAAAAGAAATGTATTATTAATAATAACAAGTAATCACATTTGAGTACTATACACAATATTTTATATTTTGTATTATATTGTGTGTTTTGATTTTTGATCAGGTCATAAGTATCATAATCGTAAGGAATTTTTGGCAGATATAAATTTAATTTTAGAAAATAGTGTTGCATATAATGGTGAGGATTCAGAATTTACACAACAAGCTAGAAAGTTGGTTAGTGTGGCCACAGAATCATTTGAAGAGGTAAATAAGAATAGTGTTTTTGAAGTAAAATTTGTTTATAGAATTAACTGATTTTTCATATAAATTTTAGTTTGATCAATATTTGACACAAGTAGAGCAAAATATCAGTTTAGTACAGGCTCGAGCTCTAGAACAAGTTGAAATTGATTCTGCTGCAGATGACGATTATTCAGATATGCAAGATGTAGACGATGTAAGCTAAGTTTATTTTTGTTTTAATTAATTATGCACATTTTGTCTTAGATAGATTACAAAATACATAACAACCTTAAATTTTTTTCATTTCAGAACTTAAATTCACCGAGGGATCATAAAGTGAATATTGAAGACATAGAATTCCAAATAGATCCAGATAGCAATTTTAAAACAGAAACCAACCATATTTTAGAAGATGGTAATTTTTTTTATTAATACCAAAATCTATAATTGCCATATTATTGTTTGGGTTTAATTATAATAAATTTTAAATTATCAGATTTACATTGTTCGAGTGAAGATGATTTCATGGAAGTTGTTGGAGAAAATCCACCAGACGACGACAGTCAACAAGTAGCGGAAGCCATGGTTTTGCTCGGTAACATGGGATACAATCCTGCTCCTGACACTTTCTCCAACCAAATCCAAGGTGAAACAAGAATATCATATTAATCTAACAGCCTATAATTTTTGTTTTTTTATTAGCTGACGAAAGTATGGATCTCGACCCGAATTATGATCCTTCAGACTTTTTACCTACTGGTAGTCGCAATTTGGATACAAGTGATGAAAAAGATCTTGCAGGATCAAGTAGTAGAAATCATGCCAGTGCAAATATCCATGACGATTTGGAAATCAGTGATTCAGATGATGAGACACCCAGGGATAGCTCTCATGAGGACGGCTTGGATATCAAAAATGGGAGTGACTTAGGAGAACTGTGGTTTTAAGTGGTCATTGTTGTTTTAAAATTATAGTTTTTAAAAACCTTTGTATTTATAAAGTTAAATTTGTTTGTTAATTTTATATATATTCATAGATTTCTATGTAAGGAATTTTTGTTTGTCAAATTATGTACAGTTGAAAAAAATGTATATAAAATACTTCTCTATTTGAAACAATAAAGTAAATTGTTCTTGGCAATCCTATTTATGTTTTTTAATGGCTAATTCCTAAAATCAATATAAAAACTGACCACAATGAGACGTCTGGACTAGATTGGACTGGCTAATAAATATTGATTTGTCAAATTTTAGGAAACTAGTAGGAAACTGTTTAATCAGCCAGTAATAAACACAACATTTTTCATATCGATGAATACTATTAATTCTCAGTCACCACAATCTTCAAATTTTGTCTATGATGAATCGTTATAAAATACTATGAATGTTATAGATACTTGCTTCTGAAATTAAAATTTCAGACGTAATATGGTAGGGGGTCTGACATTTGCTGACAAGAGGAGGGGGGTCTAAAAAGGCTAAAAATGTACTGACGTAATACTTGAACACTCCCTAATGTACAATTTACCTTATTTTATGAATAAATACATATTTCCTTAATCTTCAAATCATATTCATGTTTAATTTAAAATATTTCATAGTGTTAATTCTGGTTCAATATCTAGTTTTGTGTGTACATTTTTGTTTTCACTTTTATGATTAACATGATCATTACTGTGCCTCTGTAACCGAATGAAGTAAATAATTGAATAAATAAGACAAAAGTTATTAAATTTATGTAATGCACATAATATATAATACATAGTTTTAACAAAAATACAATAGGGCGGTAAGTGTTTAGCATACATATTATATTATATAATACGCATAGAAAAAATTATTTCAAGTCTGATATACACATTATGCTAGATATTACCTAAAGTTAGTTAACAGACGTTCAACTATTAATAAATAATACATTTTAAAATTATCAATAAATACACAAATATAATATTTTAATAAAATAATAATTAATGAAAATAATGTTATATGGAATATTAGACAAAAATAAAAATTGAATATGAGTTTTCTTTTACATTTCAATGATGATTTTAATCATTAACAAATAAATAATAAATTAGCTAACAATAAAATTGCACATAAAATAATTAACTATTTTAAAAAATAGTTTGGTATAAAAACTTAAATGTTAAAAATAAATATTGGTCAATAATATAGAAAACAAATAATATTATAGAAATAAACAAAATAATCTAATAGAATATTAAAAAGCAATATAACGTGAGTCGAGAATCTATATGACAAAAATGTCAAAGTAATAACATTAAAAAAAAAACACAAAACAAAAATCTATGGAAGAAAAGTGAATGAATAATTAAAACATAAATTGCTCCACATAGGTAACGAAAAATAGGATTTGTTGTAATATGATAAATCTTATAAGATGTACTCAATAATTCGTCTACAATGTAGTGATAAAAAAAAAAACAAAAACGGTATACATTTATCAGTATATTATACAAAAACAAATTCTGTAAATGCGTGAATATATATAATAACCTGTTAATTTTAAAAACTAATTGATTAAAAGTAAATTTAATATTATTCTTATAAGTTTGTGTTGTACATTTTGAGCAACATAATAATTATATTAATAACAGAAATACGGCATAAAATGTTATTCTTTTTATTTAATTTTATTACTTTATTTTCATATTTAATAGTTATAAATATTAATAAATTTATTGATAAATATAAGGTAAGTAGATTTAAATTTAAACTTGATACAAATAAGTCGTGAAAATGGCCTGGTTAATTAAATGTTTAAATTATAAATCTTGTATCTGAAATATTATCTGTATTATGTTGTAGAGTATAAAACAAATTAAATTAAATAAAAAACTATTATAAATGTCCTAACATGGTAGGTACATTGAGTAGTTTTGTATGACATCCAACTAATTATGATTGTAATGATTTAATACTGTTTTAAGTACAATTGTAACACAATTGAAGAAATGAAAAACCATAAATTATTACTGATAGAAATTCATCTGTATATGAAAAGTATAAAATATTCAAATTAAATAACTTTAAAAAAAAATGTTATAAATTGAAATAGAATATAACATTTCCAACTAAATTACTAACAATTATATAACTATAAATAAATACTAATTGTTAAGTGTTTGTATAAAATATGTTTGTCCAATTAGGATATTGTTGAATCGAGATAAAATCTTACTATATTCATACATTTAAAATTTAATAAATAATAATAACTACTATGTGAGTGTATTTTTATTTAATTAAAAATAATTATTTATTTATTTATTTATTTAATTTAGAACTCATTATTAATTTTGTTAGGATTAATTTAATGTAATTCATTTTGGATATTTAAGGAATTACAATAAGTGATTAGCCTTTTCATTAATAAAATAGCCAAATTTATAAATTCCTCTGTGAAATAGTTATATGCAAAATATATTAAACTTCTTTAATACTAACAAACAATTGATAAGTCCAATTTTGAATATAAATTAATTATATATTATTAATAATTAAATTTAATCATAGAAAAATTTTTACTGTTTATGAATTTTTTATTTTATTTAAAATTATACTGCTGATATTAAATAAATTACTTTGTTTTAAAAGTTGTCTCAAACATTCAATTCGTTATATCAAACAATTATACAAACATTTATTGCCTTTTCTAGAAACAAGAATTTGAAATCAATCACATTATAATGATTATACTTCTAAGTACGTTAGACCACATCATAGGAACATTATAATGTTAAGCCAGTTTAATTTGTCTACAACTAGTATGAATAAAAAAAACAATGAACAAAAACGAAATAAAATAATGACCATGGTAACCATTAAGTTTGGCTTGATCCATATGTACCACCTGGAGGTCTGTACATTTGAGGTAAGGAGAAGTGTTGTAATCTGTTGAAAGCATATTTTCTAATACCAGTGTTTTTATAAGCGTTTTCTCTCCTACATCCCTCACTGAAAAAATATCACATTATTTTGTTTTTGTCTTTTTATATTCTTTCTAAAAAAATGTAATATACCTCCTCATACAATCTATAACTCGTTGAATCTCATTTTCTGCTAATCCATATTCAAAATGCAGAATAGAACACTGTTCTAACGTAACAGACATACCTGTTCGATCTTTAGCACTTTTACAACTAGTGAATCGTAAACCTAAACATAATTTAATAATTTTCATATTATTAAATGCTAAAATATCAAAAAAGCAAATTATTCTTTAATAATTGAGTATAGTTATTTAACCCTAGGGTCTAAAACACATATTATGCCAAAGCTAAATGTTGACATTCAGGATTTTACTGTCAAAAATATAAAAACTGAATTTTATTGAAAACAACATACATAAAGTTGATGTATTAAGATACTTAACATGTAAACAAGGATCGCAAAAAATTAATTTTTTAGTAAAGAACCCACAAGTTACTATAGTTTTTATAAATACAAATTCAAATCAATATTTCAGTAACTATAGTTAGCCAATGTAAATTAATTACATGCATGTCTTACCTTTTAAATGACGACATACTTTAGCAGCTATTTGAAGTATTTCCACATTTTTACTCTTATTTTTATGCAATGAATCTTTTAAATTATTCATTAATTCTCCAACAGATTCACCCTGTCGTTCACCATCACCATTATTGGACAAGTTAAGTTTACGATATCTTGAACAAAACTCGTTTAATCTTTCAAAATTATCAACATTGCTATTATCTTGAGGTTTTGTATTTCCTAGAGTTTCTGCAAGAGAAGCCATTTCATTAATACCGATGTTGAAGAAAACAGGAGTAACTCGAAATGGCGCGATGGTCTTGGAAGGCAACAAAGACTGAATTAAATCAGGAACTGGTAACAGAACACATAAAGAATTCTTAGAACCTATAATACGTGGCATGATTTCATCTTTTGGATTTTCTCTATAAACCAATAAAAAATAAAAATATTTAAAAGATATTAAACATATTCATTTTATAGTAGTATAAATACTCCACCTAACAGCTTGTGACAATGGTAATAGGGTGAAGTTTACAGTAGCTAGATCTTCAATAGCAACAGCCATATCACCCCACATGTCAATCTCATTACCATAGTAACTTAATAAACATTCGAAAGAAGCTAAACAACCAATTGAAGACAGTAAATACAAGAATTCAGGTTCAGGCTTTTGACACCATAATCTTGCCATTAAACCACTAACTAGAGCAGTCAACTAATGAATAAAAATAAAAATTAACTACTGGAAAAAACAGAAATAATACAAATTTGATTTTATTTACCGCTTGTGAAAAACAAACATGTCTTCGATATCGAATGTTGCAAGACCTTTCAGCTGACCGTTTATCCTCTTGTACTCTGAAGACACTATGGGTAAGTCTAGCAGTTTTTAAAAGTCCATCCATAGCTTGACGAAGTTTACGCATACTTGGCTTTAATTCAGTAGGCCAATCGGTCATAAGATTAAAATCAAGTCCTTCTGTGAACTTGTTTCTAGGGGGCACACTAAATACATACACAAAATTATTAATTTCTTACAATGATATGTTACAAAATGTACTTACCTGCTATTATTAATTGCAGTTGTTTTTGCTTCATTATCTGATTTTGAATTAGCTTGTTGAGTAGTTCTATAATTTAAACTAACATGTTGATGGCCATTCGTTATCTGAAATAAATATTTATTATTAGTTACTTGATCAATTATATTTATAGTATAATATATTACAATTGAAATCAACATTAGTCAAGACTAAAAATTGCAGACAAAATTAATATTGTTTAAATTCTAATTTATGTATATTATAAGTAGCCAAAAATAATTACCTGATTTGTTGACGCTGTGTTCGAACAAAAGCTGTTATTTCTTTGAACCCTCAATCTCACTGCTGGACTATTGCAACGACCACACAAAAATTTAACTTTACTCACAAGACACATAATACTAGCTTCAATATTTAACTGAGTAAGTTCCCAAGGTTCTGGTTCCTCAGTCGGCTTATAATAGTTAGCTGAGGGTGAGTTACACATCGAATAAGTATCTAAAAATTGACCCGTTTTCATGCCACTGCCATTGTCACTTTCAATAACTAATGAATTTTTTTTTGAACCTAAATCCCCATTAGCACATTTAGTTTTATACCTATAATGTAGTTTTATATATTTTATTGAATTAATTTACATACCAGAAATATGATTTATATCTGCTTGGTAATTGTCCATTTCACCCTTAGATTCTGGAAACACAATAAACTGTTGTTGATCTTCATTACTGCTAATGTCATGTTCTTCCTGAATTCTTTTTACATCAAACTTCATCAAATTCCTTAGACTTTTTGGGCTTTCTGGAGTGTATAAATCCTCAGTGTCTGGTGATTGTAGATCAAAATTTATCTGACTAGCAATGCGTTTAAATGGTGAAACATGATAATTAGAATTATTTTTAATAGATTCATCACATGAGACAGATGTCACTTTATGTTCTTCAATAAAATTCAAAGCTTCTTCAACGAGCTTTGGATCCCAAAGACTTAGCAAAATACGAGTCTAAAAATAATAAAATATAAATATATAATATAATAATATTTAACAACATTTATTTATTTTAGATTTGTTTTATTAGTATATGTAGTAATTAACTAATTTGCTAAGAATTTTGTAGTTACTCTTATTTAATTTTATTCAAATTTAATATTACGATCTAAATATATTGTTTTTTTATGGTAAATTGTTTTTGTGATTACATTAGTATCAAATATTCAACAGTTTTACATCCTCTTATTCCCCAAACACTAATATGCTCAGAGATTGCACCCTTCACATATTATAGGGGTTGAAGATGGTTCTTGGACAAGTCAAAGATGAAAAGAACGGGTAATTTTGGCCGGCTTGCATCAGAGACCTAACACTACCAATTCGAAAAATCTCGTTGGTTACCCTAGGGATCGAACTACAGACCTCGTGCGCCAAAAACGTGTGTTACTATCCACTCAACTATAACTGATCCTTGTGATTACATTAGTGAAAATATTAAAATTGTGTTTAATTACTTTAGATATCATATCATTACAAATTGGCATCATTCCAGCAGTTTGTTTATCTTTAGCTAAACTTAATAAAGTTTTCATTGCATCTACTACTTCTCGTCTAAGAAGTTTTATTGCTTGAATAGCATCAAAAGCCATAGTAATTTTGCTACTAGCCATAGCATGACCATTTGTCTTAAGTGGTGCTTCTTTAAGTTGTTGTAATAGACTAAAATAAATAGAATAAATAAATACACTTATAAAACTATTTTGTTTCATATAAAATGATTCTACTTGATCAATCCTCCAGTTTTAGACTTATGTGAATGTGCAGTGAATGCACCAACTGTAATTGTATCATAAAATCCTCTTTTTTTTAAGGTATCATTTTGAACCCAAATTCGTTGTAAGTGTAAATTTATAGGTGCAAATTCTAAAGAACGATCGTTTTTACGTGAACTTGGTTTAAAATGAATTCCTAAAAAATGATTAAAATTATGAATACAATTTTTTTTTAAATTATCCAGAACATTACACTACACATGTACCTATCATATAATACTAGACAAGTAAAAATATGGATAAATTACATTTTATTTAATTAGTTAATAATAAAAATAAGCACAAACAATTTAGGAATAAGCTGAATAACCAATACAAAAATTAATTAGATCCAATTGATAATAATTAAGAAAATAAGTAAAACAAAGATTAAAAAAAAGTTAAATTTAAATAGTTGAATTGTATCAAAGAAAATGTTTATATTATTTTACCTTTTTGATTTTCCAAATTTTGTTTGGCTTGAGAATACAAATGTAATAGTTGCAAATGTCGATCAAGTAATTCCACTTGTTTAGAGTGCCATGGCTCAGATAATTCACCCATGCCAGACACTTCTTGCAAAAGTTCTTTCTCTTCAAGTATCCATATGTTTCTATTAACAATTACAATTCATTTTCACTTGTGCTCAAATTAAATGAATAAATACTTACAATAACTGTTGTGGTACGTAAAAGCATAGCTTACTCTCTGCCATTATTTCATAAACAGAAATATCTCCCCTTAAACCTGAATGAAAACGATATGTCACAAATGATACATTGTCAAATAATAAATACAGATAATTTTGTAATGGAACTCTTAATCTGGTTCCAAGTCTTGGGGGTAATGACTGTGTTCTTCGATGATTTATCATCTGCAATAAATATATTCAATTATACATATATTTCTGTTTCTTTTTTTAAAATTAACTTACTGAAAAATTATGATTATTATACATTAATGATTTACATGGGGTAGACTCTGTACTTATGTTATGTTCAATCTGTTTGTCTGGTCGACAAATTGTCATAGTCACAAAACCAATAATTTTATCAAAATCCGATCGAATATTTGGTGAGGACAAAGGTAAGCGGACACGTTGTCCATTATTTCCAGAATGAGAAGTTTCTAATAAAGAATTAAGTATCGTTTCACAATACCCCATTTTTACAGCTGTTCCTGAAATACATTCTCGTACGTCATAAACTGATACTCGAAGAATACAATCTTCAGTTAATCCATCACTGCACTGTAACCATATAGTTCTTAAAAATGTTGGATTACTATTATCAATAATAACTTCTGTGTTAGCATAATTAATCCAAATATTTTCACTTGGCATAAAAATTGACAAAACAATTGCTGGATTTGGAGAACGTCCATGTCCGTCACACATCAAGTTATCACAAGAAAAACATATTTCACACAAAGGTACTTTTGTTAGATCTGAAATTAATAATTTATAAAATATGCAGTAGTAATAATATTTAAAATATACCTAATTTCGGCTGATTTTTGCATAATCTCCACATATTAATATCTAAATCAGGTTTTCGTTTTTCTTCTAATTTTCTTCTTAAATCTACCAGTCTCGCTCGCATAATTTCGTAGCTTGCTTGCTTTATAGCTTCTAACCAAGAATCTCTTTCTGATTCTGTGTGTGCAGCAATTTGTTGACAAATACCATTCTCAAATACTATAAAGTTTAGTTATTAATTATAACAACATATTTAACTTGAAAAAGTGAGTTATATACCTATTTGAAAACTAAATGGTCCTTCTGGTGGAGATTCATCTAATTTTACTGAATAATTTTGTAATACAATAACACCGAGTAAATCTGATAGTTGATCATGAGACTTGAGATAAAATAGCAAATTTCCTCTCAAACGGCACCAGCGTTCAAAATTTGCTTAAAAATAATATAAAATATTCATTAACGTTACCTGCCAAAAATATAGTACTAACTAGTTATGACCTAATAATTTATTATTATTTATTTATTTATCTAAATATGATATTTGACACAAATACAATTGTTATATTTATTCCAGTTATTCGGTCACTAGGATAAGATCCAGTTCTTAAATTGAGTAATTAAAGAAAAATATGTTATAACATAATTTGACTATTGGAAACCAATTGATCAACAAACATGGATAGAATTAAGAAATACATGTATTTATTAATAATAAAGATAATAATAGATATAACTAACCGTAAATTTTGTTTTATAAATATATATTATGTTACACAAATTTATTCAGGAAATCAAATTTTATTTTCAAACTTTGTTTATTTTATTTGTACATTGTATATAATATATATATATATACATATATATATATGCTCAAAACTCAACTAACACTGGTCATTGTAAATTAAAAATAATTGTCAACTGATCAGTAAACCTTTGTTCAATCGTTTTAACCAAATATATATATAGCGGTCAAAAATATTGTTTGTAATACAAATATAATATAAATAAATTTATAAACAGTCATGTTCATCTGTGAAATTACAGATACAAAATGTTTGTTGATATAATTTGCTAAAATTTCACTCTATTGTTAATATTATATCAAAAACAAATGGAAACAATTACAAAAATTATATAATTTAAAGTAATAATAATTTTACCTTTAGATTTAACACAAAATGGTATCAACATGCATAATAAAGAAGTTAATGGATTATTTCAATGTTAATGGATAATTAACTATTAGGTTGGCTGGTAATAGATTGTATATAGATAATATCATGCAACAACATAAAATATTTTCATGCTAATAATTAATGAACAATAAAGTATATAGTATATATATAATAAAAGGTTGGCATAACTAGAAATTGTAATTAAAGAGGAAATAATCTTCTCCCTCCCCAAAAAAATATAATTATTTATCATTCAGCTGTTAATCATACCATAGTAATATTTTATATTTTAACCAATAATAAAAAATATAAAAAAATCGATGAACTTGAATATGAATTAAGTAAGTAAAATGACATACAATTTCTTTGCAACTATTATTTATAACATGTAACATATAACACATATTATACTGCAACTAATTTATTTTACACAGACTACAATTGTTATTTTGCAATATTATGAACCATATTGGCTTGAATAATTTATTGAATACAATTTTACTGTTCTATCATACATAAACCACTTAATATACTTCATATTGTGCTTAAATGTTATAAAATTATTTAAGTATATAGAATGTTTTTAATCATATACCTTTTTGTGATCCGCCATAACAGTTCAAATCGTTTAGACGTTCCCGTTTTTTGCTTCGTTTGGAATCCCTCTCTGAAATTGTTTAAATACATCTAATAGTCTTAAAATCTATTATAGTAATTGTAAAAACATAAGACCAGCCTTTTGACAAAAACAAATGATTCAATTAATACAATAATTACATTTTAGTCTTTTTCAAAATCCGAACATAGGAGTTTATTTTATTAATTTCCCCAAATATTTATTTTAAAGTAAATATGTAATTAACAACTTTACCGTGACATATTTCCAACCATAAATGTTTCCATCAATAATTTAATATATTTCTAAATGAATTTTGACAGTTAGCTACAGTCAGTATCATTTATAATGACAGTTGACAAAATAATATTGGTTAAAATGATATCAAAATCTAGTCCTCAATAATATTTGAATTAAATATGATAATTTATCATAATAGTCATTATTAGTATAAATCAATTAAATTAGCTGCAAAATATTCAAAATATATTTTTTAAAGATAAATGTAAGTAATCAAAGTTAATAAATTCTTCAACACACAAGTAGTACTTATTATTATTATTAATTTATATAAAACAAAATTAATACTATAATTAAAATTTTAATTATATTAATTTGGTTATAACCTAAAAAGATGTATGATAAATATAATTAATAATTAACAATCAATTTATTTATTTGTAATTTTTTTTTTTTTTTGATTTTGTCATAATTTAATAAGTCCTTTGTCTGTCTTTATAAATGATACCAACAATAACAGATACATTTGAATAAGTATATACAGTCTACAATGTAAAAATTTCTTAGTACATTCATAGTTTTTGGAGTAGGTATTAATTTATTGCATGTTAAATTTTTATTAAAAGAGTTTCATACTATTTTTCACTTTTTTAGTTATTTATACACAAGCTTTATCCCACAAACAAATAGTAAAGTTGCATACTGTGTATACATGAAATTTTTTAATGAAAAAAATACCTAATAGTAGCACTTCTGCAATGTTCTAGAAAATTCAATCTAAAATTATTTAAAATAATAAGACTTTTATTATATAAAATATGAGGCAGTAAAATATATTTATATATATATAAATTGTCATTTAATATAGAAAAATCATTGTTGCTGAAAATGTATTATGATTAATCATAAAAAATTGAACTTGTTTACATGTATAGATTATATAATCATAAATAATAATTAATGAATAAGTCATACCTACATACTTTCATAGTTTGAAAATTTCCCTGTCTTACTAAACCTATATTTGGAAGGTTAAAATTGGTAAAATTATTTTATTTTTTGTTGTGTTATATATTATTATTATTATTCCAATATTTAAAAATAGTTCAATAAGTTTTTATCCAGAATATTATTGTACAAATCTATGAGTATTCATAAGTCAATCAAATCGGGGCTGCTCTTAGGGGAAGGCTTGTATGATCCATGCTGCGGGCATGCACCAAAAAAAAATAATCGGTATTTTTTATAAATTTATTTCATGTTCATAAAATTAGTCTATACTTACATATGTTTAGGTTTTTTTGGTTATCTAATGCTAATCAAATACTAATAAACATTATGACATTTAATATGTCTATTGATCATGAAAAATATTATTTATCTAACGATCATGACACCTTTGAACTTAAATTTCTAAACAATTTTTTTTAGACCTCTATGATTTAAGTTTTCAATCTGGTCATTATATCAATTGATAATAAAATATGAGAAAATTTGCAGAAACTAAAGCAAGAAAAATACATTTTTTAAAAATAATTGCTATATGATATAAAATGTTATTTAAATTTTGAGTGAAGCAAAGAATATATTGGCTATATAATGATTTTTTTTATTGTGAATATTTTTGTATATTTAAGGAATGTTCAGATGATCTTGACATGTGTAACGTTCTGGTTATAAATTATATCTAGTTGGTACTTTATTTGACACATTTTTAAATTTTCCTAGTAGTTTCCTAAAGTGTAATTAAAAACAACTAAAATATTGCAAAAACAAAACTGGTAACATTTTTGACACGGACAATTTTTTATTTTTTTTTTGTTTAGAACTTATAAAATTAATAAAAAATAATATAATTAAATATTTTATATATTAAATATTTTTTAAATAATATATATAATAAATTAATAATTTATCTTTTTCATTTACCTTTTTTGTAATATCTACTAAATTTTTATAAAATAAAAATAATGACATTTGTTTTTCATTTATCATAATCTTATTTATTTTATATTATAAATATTTCTAAAAGCAAAATGCTCAATCTTATCCGACTCCTATAAAGGTGTAGGATGGAAATGTAAAATGGTGAAAATAGGGATGGGTTGGCCTTATAAGGTGCCTTGCCTCATGACTCACAAATCCTAAGAGCAGTCCTGAATCCAATAACTTTAATATAAAAATATTAAAACATATCATGCAAAATTCCAAAGGAAATTTAATAAAGTGTCAAACCAATCAATTTATACATTAGCATGCTAAGCTGATGCAAACAATGTCCATATATCAATATTAAGGCTATAGTTGTTTTTCTAAATCATCTAGAAGTTCGTAAATTATAGGATTGAACTTTTCTAAGAAATAAATATGTCTATGACATGTTTCAAAAGTATGCGCCAATTGTTCAAACCATGTTAATACTCACTCTCAGTTCTTCTGAAAAACCCTTCCTGACGTTCTCGTACAAATAACAACCCTTCTTTGTCAAATCTATTAGATGGTTGTTGTGCCAATGTAATCATCTCCTGTTTATTGAAACGCATTTCATTTGATAAGCCTAAAATAAGATCCAGATAAATAAACACTAACCATGTAAATTAAAATCAAAATACTTACTGACAAATGAATGTACCACGGAAATCGTAAGTCAGAAACAAAGGTAAATCATGAATATATGTCAATTTTTTTAATTATCCTAATAAACGGTATAAACCGAAATGTTTCGCAATATTCAAATAGCATTTTTATTTTGATCACTATTGTAATATTACTTTCAAAAATTGTAAAGTTAATGAAAGTAATTAAAAATTGTAATTTAAATATGAAGTAATAATAAAAAAAGAAATGTTCATAGTTTATTGTGATAATGACTGATATTGTGATAATGACTGATATTGCTTAATTTTGATAAGGATCACTGAGGGAAATGATAATCTGAAACTTGAACAATTGATTAAAAAGGAATACAAATTTTAAGAAGTATTTGTACATTTTAGATAATTAATCTGTATTTTTTGATTATAAAAATCAAATAATTATCCAAGTAACTATATAACTATATGACCATATAATTCATGTAATATTAAATACTCCATTGTTTAATTATAAGTTTATACACAAAATGGAAGTTTTAGAGCTATTCAATTTATAATCTGTGTGTAAATTGTTAAAAAAAAAAATACATTATGATTAATAATCAATAGAAATAGAAAAACAAAACAAAATACTCATATAATATATATATATATTAGTAACTCTGTAATGTGATATCTTTCATTGAACATATATAGATCATATATAGATGAACACAAGCTATATTCAGTAATTAACATTAAGTATTAGTCTTATTCCATTGTCTTATAAATCATGTAAGTACTAAATTCAATATTTTTTTTATTCAACAAAATAGGTCCATTTAAAAAAATTAGTTTGGTAATTAAAAAAAAGTTTATAATTTTGGAATTGTAAGCATGATAATTTATAATAAATGTTTACCATTTTTAGGTCATGTAAATTTAAAAAAAAATTTATACAATTTGTAATTTTAGTTTCAAAGATTTATTTAGATAATCATTTTATTCTATTTAATGATTCAAATGATTTTTTAAAGAATGCAAAGAAAAATATAATATATAGATACATTTATTTACAACCATCTGTTTAAAAAGAACACACACACAAATAATGAAGTAAACCAATTTGCCTATCTGTATATACTTTAATGTTTACATTTTTAATATCTACGAAACTGTTTTTTGAATCTTTCATAATGAAAATCGTCTGTAGCATTATCCCTTTTTTTCTTTTTTTCATTAGTTTTGTCAGAAGGCATTTGTTTAACAGCAGGCTGTTGTTTATAATTTCTTTTCCCATCCGGACCAACAACTTCTATATTAACTGAAATTAAATAAAAAAGAAAATTAAAAATTATTAAAATCATTAAAAACCATGAAAGTTTTTAATTACTTACATCTATTATGCTGCACAAAATTTACTGCCATATTTGTAGGAACAAATTGTGATGGACCATCCTTTTTATTACGCTTATCACGTATTAACTTCATTTTAGCTTCTTCTGTTGCTTCAATATTTTTTATTTTTGCACTAATTATTGAAAAATATTATACATTATTAAAATTAAATAATAATATTAGTATACACTAGAAATTATGGTCTGTTATTTATACACATTATTATTTTACTCATCTATACAAAAAGTTTCTAAATATAAGGATTTAAATTGTTTAACTGAACATTCAACACTAAGCATTGTAGATAAAATAAATCAATATAGTATACTATTTGTTAAAAGTTAAAATACATAAAAAAAGTTTGAAATATAATTTAAACAGATACAAAAAATGAATTAAGGAAATTATAATTTAAAAATAAATATGTTTAAATACTGAAATATAAATAAAAATCATATAAGAAATTAATAATTAAAACAATTTTTCAAGTTCAAGCAGATTTGATTTCATAAATATAATTTTTGAAGTTTATGATTAGATTTCATAGTCAAAACATTTTAAATAAAATAACATATATAAGTACTATGAATCAATTTCAAACTTCAAATTTAAAAATATTTATTATAGTACCGTTACAAAAATATATTATTAAATTTAGTATAAAGTAAACTTACTCAATTCCTAAATCTACTTCAGGAATACCACTTAACATTTGATTTGATAACATTTCTTCAGATCTGTGTGTAGTTGAGTTTCGCAAATGTGATGGAACTGCTTGCAAAGCTGCTAGCTCTGGTGGGCAATAATTTGACTTAATAAGACTAACATTATCATGGTCCTTATCTACTGTTCGACCAGTTCTTACTGCCACTTGTTCATCAATATACTTCATCCTTAAATATTTATTTTAATTAGATAATCATAAATACTAATTTTAAAATACTCATTATTATTTTTACATTTCTTCATCTTCATCTCGTTTATTAGTTTCAGCTGAAAATTGTGTTCCGATTCCAGTATCATAAGCATCATCGACTTGAGTTACTTGTCCAGTTTTTAAAGCATTCATATTTATTAATCCACCAGTTTTAACTTTAAATGGATCAACCTATATTATAATTATTATTTTTACTATACTATTATTGTATAACCCATTATAAATTAGTGTAATGTATAATAAACCTGAACATTAAAAAATCATATTTTTTTCTTTCTTACAGAGTAATGTAAATTATTGATTTTAATTTTATAAAAATCAATAATTTTTCTTTAAATATTATTTAATACAAATAATTAGCATATATGGATATTATTTGTGAATAATAAATTTAATCTGTAATAGGTACTACTTATATGTAAATTATGAGTACAATAACAAATGGTAATAAGTGAAAATAAGATCTATCATAAGTACTATAAGTATCATAAAGTAATAATATATAAATAATAAATATACAGACAAGTATAATATACACTATTTATATTTTTACATAATACTAAGCTAAATTTATTTACCATTAATTTGTCTTCTTCTTGAGAAAGTTTTTCTCCTAACGCGAGACTAACTATATTAACACCATTGGGTCTGTCTCGAAGTTTTTGCATAGTTTTCATTTCTTCAAGTTTACTTCTAAAATAGTAAAAAATTAATCCATCAACAACTACAATTGTTTATCACAACAATAAATAAGAATACATACAACATGTCTACATTATCTTCTTGTTCATTGTCATCATCAATTCTCTTCCTCAATGATCGTCCTTTTGATTTTTTTTTTAATATGACTTGGGTTTCTAAACTGAAAACATTTAAAAAAAATAAAAATAAAGTATGACATATTTATACTGATTTTAATAAATGTACTAGAGTACATAACTTCTAAAATTAATACAAATAAAGTAAGATAATAAATTAACCAACTGATTTGATCCAATAATTTTTTGATCATGTATATCTTCAACATTTTTTTTCCCTTCAATGTTTTTATTTTCCATGCCCATCATTTTAAATGTCAAAAGTACGTTAATAAAACTAGAATAAAAATTCTCAATCAATTGTATTAAAATAGGCAATTGTATTTGAATATTGGACTTTATTATTTTACTTTAATTGCAATCATTTAGTTAAAATAACAAACATAAATTTTTATATTCTTAATTTAAACTTCTCTAATTATTTAGACATAACCATTATTATATATTAGTAAAATTAACTATTTATTATTTCATAAATAAGAGTAAATTGTGATTAGTGTTATCGGTTAACATATTTTAATGATAAATAACACCCATAAATCATAGACCTTATATCATTCATTATTATTATTCTGTATTTTTTAATCAATGCTTATACTAATTGATGGTGCATCCATGAACAGCAAGGTTGGGTGGTGCGGTTAACTTCTATCATATACAGTGCTGACATATCTGACGGCATAAATGTTTGTTCCTATAATTATATGATATTATACAATATTATTATAGTGATATTACAAACCCAAATTTTTAAATCGAACCGAAAAAAAAAATTATTCAAATTTTAACGTACCCGAACCTCGTTTTACTACGGATTGTGTGGAAAAAATTACTTTCTATCCAAAAAATAGAACAAACTATATTTTATTATTTTAATCTTAATTGAATTTTTTTTCAATATATTCATTTTGAATTTCGTTTACCAAGATTCGGTATTTGAAACGAACTATTTTGTGTTTAGTTTGGTTCAAATATTTCCAATTATGAGTTCGATTTTCGAACTGTTCGTAACATCATTAAATATTAATTATTTATTATATAATAAATTATAAATATTAGAAAAAATTATGAACAAAATCAAAAGATCCGACTTTAATACTGTAGTATTTCTTCCACATTTCTTTATATTATAATATTACAGAATATTTATTTTGAATTTTCGTGACCTTTATCCTTTATTATAAATTACACAAAGTGTTTACCAAGCTCTGTGTTAATAAAAACTTAATATAAAAAAAACAAAGATTGTAATAAACTTTTATTGTTATTTAAAAATTAAAACATAAGTTCTTTATTGTAATATAATATCATAATTGAAAAAAAATTTAAGCACAATTTATTGTGGTATTTACCATGTCAAATGCATTAACCCATTTTTAATAATTTAAAATACGACAACAAATATGAAATAAGCACAGAGTAGGAATAAAATAACTCAATAAAAAATATATTAACAGTAAGCAGTACGGGTCTATATTATCAAACAGATGTTTTATTATCATACAATCATTTTTAAATGGCGCCCACCTGGAGTTCTAATGCGCATGTGCGTTGATCACTGGTGCAAGTCGTTCAGCGCTCTCACTTCTGACCACTGGAACTACATCCATATTCCGTTTACTAGTATATTGTCTATGCATAGACTATAGACCACTAATCTATTTTTTAAGCCACAAGCCCATAGACTTATAGTATATAGACCGTACATTAGTAAAATATATTGAAGCCAACATATGTGCGAAAAAGACAGTCTCTGAATGGCTTTTGCAAAGATGTCTAACAATTTTATATTATTATAATTATATTATTAATATTATAATTATTTTAACTCCTTGACAATAACTATGATAATTAATTAATACTGATAAGGAGGACTTGTTCGTTGTAAATATTATTATTGGAGTGTTATTTTTACGCTTTTTGGCCCTTGTAATTTGCAATCCATTGAAGTACCTACAACTTATTAACTGTGACAGTCAATAGATTTAATATTTATATTAAATTTTGAAATAGGCTATAAATGTTGTGTGGATGCATGTCGGTCAGAATCAAATTTGTCAAATATTCGATTACATTCGTAAATTATACTACAATATTTCAACTTTTCTTCTGTTTAATGTCATTATGATTAATATTTATTTTAATTCTACTTTTCAATGGATGTAACATTTTTTGAGAAATTGGTAGCATTGTTGAACAAGGATTACAAATGTGAGCGTAAATAGTCATTAAATATGTAATAAACATTTTGAAAATCATAACTTGATTATAAGCTCTTTTAATAATATATTGAAGTCAGATGCTATTCTATCAATATTCACCAATGCTCAACGTTCATTATTTCAAGGTGAGCACATATGTTAACATTGCCAACAGTAAAAATAAATACATTTATGTAATATTTTAATTCATTTGTAGATAATCCTCAAAATACTATTGGTGAAATAATATATATCTACTTCATCTAAACTTATAAATTCAGAAAAAAATGATGAAAAAAATAGAAGCTATTATGCAAAATTAATATTGTTTCAACATCTATTTAACATTTATTATAGTTGTGGCCCAAGCTACAAATATACACATTAAACATAAACTTATACTAATGTACAATGAATATACATGAATTAACTGTTAATGAATTTGTATTACTATAATTAAATAATAAATGTACATTTTATTATTTTACCAAATACTAACTGGTAATTAACAAATAAAACATTAATATTTAATACACATAACATTTTTTGTTAGAATATTTTATTATGTAATATACCTATTTTAATACTATAGAAATCGGCATTCAATTAATTATTATCACAATAACATAATATTGTCAAAGAATATTATAAAATAATATACAATTTCTTTGAAAAAGTCAATTCATAGGCTGTTTTTTTTCGCGCATATGTTGGTTTCAGCGTTTTATATGTAAAATGAGTGTAATGCGTGGTCTATATATTATAAGTCTATGATAACGCTACAATATCATTTAGAATTTTATAATCATTATCTATAGATAAACCACCAATGGAATCATAATATATTCATAAATCTTGTATAATTATTAAGTCTAAAAATATAATAGACATTTAAATATACAAACCATAAATGATTCTAAATTTGTCAAGTTAACATGAATCTATAAATCTTTGATGTTATCACAGAATATATGTTACTAGACACTACAAGTGCTATCTAACTATTTGGATTATTGATAAAAAAAATATCGAAAATTATGCCTAATTCAAATTACCTTATGAATATGAATTTAAAACATTTAAACCATTCCTATACTTACCGTTGCCGAATATCATTAATTTATTTTTAATATTCTTAGTTTTAGAACTAAATGTTAACAGTTTTGATATTAAAAATTATGGTTCAATAAAATAAAATAAAATAATCATACGTGTACGACATGGTATGCGCGGACTTGAGACACGAAAAAATCAACACCGAGTCTACCCGAGCGGCGATGCGATATCGGCCTTTGTTACCGCCGTCGACACACAAGTCGGAGTTTTTACGATCTAATTATAATATTCGGGTGATCCGATGTAATAAGTGCAGGCACTAACGTGGGACTAACGTAGAACAATGGGGAATAGATAGACGAAATGCAAATAACGACCATGTCAGCATTATGTGACTATTTTCTATTGATTTTTTTTAGATTAGAAAGTATTTTAAAATAGTATTGAAATATAAGAAAAGTATTCGAATATCTCACAAAAATGTTTATATCGTAGTAATGGATAGTATTTACAATGTGGGTCATGACAATTCAAAATTTATCATCATTTTCACGTGTAAAAAAGTAAATCAATATATTTTTCTTAGTGAAAAACCCATAAATTTTTTCTCTCGCACATACGCTGGTTTCAATGTGTAACATATAAAACAGCTGTCATTTCTGACATCTATTTATTTATACGTATATGATGAATACATTATATTATACATTTTTGTTTATATTATCATAAATCATCACTTGGTAAGATGTTATATAATGCTAGTGTAACCTGCTGGCCTGTAACTATATTCATTGTTGAACATTATTTAACGAGCAGGATATTAAGTCATTATATGGAAATTAATAATAATAAATGATGTACAAACATATCGCACTTATAATAATATTAAAAGACCAGTGACCAATAAATGACTTGTCTAGGCATGTATTAGTAAATAACATAAAAATAACAGTTACTTACCCATTATGGTAAACAAATATGTAGTAGGTACTGAAAAAGCAAAAACGCCTGTCACATTATATTACATTATTACCAGCTGGTTTTACCGTATATATTATTGGTCATTTTATATGTATAGACATTTTAAAATGTTGTACCCGCGAATGTGTGATGTCGTTTTTTTTATCGCAGTTTATCATGAACTACCCGTTAATAATTTGGATTATATAAACTCTCCGTCCATTTTGTGCAAAAAATATTCAACTAAAGGAATTATTTGATTTCATATATTATGAAACAATATGACTTATAAAACTTATGACCAATGATCACATTGATATGTCAACAAAATGTGAAATATACATTGCAACTTGCAAGTACACAACATATTGTATAGCCTATACATATTATAATTTATAAACGTATTTTTGGATGTTTTTATAGCACCTATAAATAATTACTAAATATACTGTTAACAGTTGATTAATATATTATACAGGTTAGGTACACATAAAAATGTTTTATTCTATTTACAGTGTTTCTAATAGTATACATGGTCAACTCAATGAACCATGAATAATAATTATTTATTATTTTAAGTTATACTACATCCGAGTAAAATTTACGAAATTTCTATCAGTATCTATATATTAGTAAAACTAAAATTTAAGAAAGTCGGATTAAAAAAAAAACTTTATTCGGTTATTAAAGACTATTAGAACATTGTGGTTAACACGTCTAATCTATAATATATTTAAATAGATTTTTTCGAATTTTCTTAAGGAAATGAACAATGATAATTAACTATAAAAGTTTCGAATAAATTAAAATGTCAACTTATTGGAAATTCCAATATACGCATATTTTATTCTAGTGTATTATATAGGTAATATAGATGAATGTCTAATAAATAACATCACCTACTTCCTACAATTCAATGTACACGCATACCTACCATACGGCATGTTCTAGATAACCCCTTCCATTGGTAATATGTACCGCGATAACTGTACGATTGTATATTTACTACTTCGTAAACATAATATTCTTGTTATTTTCATTTAGATAATTTTTTTTCTTTCCCGTTCCGTCTTTTCTTTATATAATGATTGTATTCTCTCGTCATTGACGAAACGGTTTGTCGACTCCCACCGATTTTATATGTTATGAAAAAAAAGAAAAAAACCTCTAGTATAGGCGCATATAGCAGCGACACGGTCGTGAGTCGCTTCGCAATTGATTCACAACAGTGTCTGCAGCAGACGGCAGTGAATTGTACGTACATTTATATATATATATATCCAGTACCCACCGTCGGTATAAATGTGTGTCATTTTATAGTTGATCGTTTAAACGAATAGTAGGAACCTCGATGGTAATATCGTTAGCTCTATTATAAATGTAAGTATATTATACGTTAATTATAATATTTAACAATTTATAATCTTAATATATATATATACGTATTTAATATTATTCGTACATTTTTTTTTCTTTTTGCTTATTTTATATGCCCGAACATCAATATCATTCGTAATTCATACCCATATGGTACCAGGTACCAAGAGGTTTAATACGAAGGCCAAATAATAACCCTTCAAAACACAAACCCCCTATTAGGTAAATATATTACTATCGATGTAGTGCTCATTTTCTCATTGTTCATTTCAATTGTTTATGCACAACAAATAGTTACCATTAAAAAAAAATGATTTTCGATTTTAACTACAAAATTGATTTATCACATTTAAAAAGGTAAGTCACGTCGGTAATAATAGTTGATCATATTGTGAAAATGAATATTAGTAAAAGTCACAAACAATTATATATTATACAACATAGTCTTTACTTTTCATTAATATTTATAGTATATTTTTTAAATAAAAGTATTCTCACATGACTATTATTTTGTGAATTATTACACAGGGAATGCCAAATTAATTTGTGTAATATTTGTGTTACACGTGATCAATAAATTAATTTTACAAATATTTTAAACGGTTATTTCAGAGGTGACGTCAGATTCAAATACGTATTAAGCATAATGACTAATCAAGGTGAGTTGCATTATTTTTTTATTATATCATATAAACTTTTCAATGGCGTATATAGAAATTATTCTTATACAATTTTTACCTTAGCGTTTAACGTCGAAACGACCGGTGTACGGTGTAACTAATTTTTTTAAGTTGTCTCATATCCGAGAAGATGGAGATTTTCGGGGGGAGGGAATGCAACCTACTAGACTTCCCCCTATATACGCCACTAGCACTTTCCATTGATGTCGTATTCAAAACTCATGATATGTTAATAATTATTATTTATGTTGTTCGGAGTTTTGGACTATGGATATAAAAATAATGTTCCGAATAATAATGCTGAATAATGTTTATAATAATATGTTCCTACTCGAGTAATCCGAGTAACAATAATTCCAATGAAAAATGACTATTTTATAATCGAGTAATTCTATTATTTTCACTGAATTATGCCCATCACTAATTAGTATATTAGTCCATAATAAATGATACGAAACAGTCAATTATTTTTTTTTTCGAATAAAATATGTTGTTAAGTAATATATTACTTTTTATTCTTTATCGTCAATAATTTCAAAACAATGTATTATGTATACAGTTATTACTCTTTTAAGCAAATGACTAAAATTTAATTAGTGTAATGATCATAGACTGCAATTTTGAAAAATTGATGTTCAAGAACTTAAATCTGTTTAACTAAATAGCTTATTTTCTACAAAATCATATTAAAGCTAATAAAAAACAACATTGTTCTAATATGTACTGCATCACTGCACTTGACCTAAAAATTTAAGAAATGTTATTTCATTTCGATAAAACTAATTACAATTGTATCATTGTTTTTAATGAAATACATACACAGTCAATTTGATAATAAATTCAAGTAATGAAAAAAAATACAATAAATTCTCTGCCCTAGTTGTAATTTATATAGTACATGCCAAAATACAAAAATACGATAATCTAGATTTGTTAAGAACAAAATGCATTATATCCATATTCACATTATAAAAGGCATATATGTTAACATTTAAAACACGATTAATTATCGTTATTTGTAGACAATTAAATCTCGACAATTAATGATAATATTAAAATAATTCACTAAATTTAATTATATATTTTTAGTTGATGTATTTAAATAAATTAAAATCGATGATGCAATTCCAAATTTTTCGAAAATCAGTAGTTTTTGAGTCATTATAATTATCACAAAGTATAATACCGGCAGTTTGCATATGAATAGTATTGATTATAGAATACATAACATAATATTATTTCATAATCAATGGGAATAATGTGGCAACAGTCTATATCTATACACTGCTGACATACGGAAATTACCAAGTCCTAGAGTAGGTATGTAGATAATTAGCATTATACATATGTATGTATAAAATACCTATTTAATCTGAAAGTTATTACTAGTTAAAAAGAAAAAAAAATTTAAAAGTCGTCTATTATTTCTTTATGTTAAAATATTTATTTTGTCATTATAATTCGTGTTCACTGTCCTATTTAAAAGTAACTATAAAATATTTCTTATAGATAACTTTTAATTTGAACTTAGTTTTTAGTAAATGGAAGATTAGGAATATAAACATTAGAACACAAATATTTAAATCCTTCGGTTACGACATTCTGCGAGTGTTAAAAAAAGGATAACATATAACACAGCCAGCTATAAATTGATAAAATACTTTCTAATGGATCCAAATACCACCATTACCACCATAACAACTACTTATATTCGTCATTCTATAAGTTATTGATTTTATTGTTCTAGTCCTGAGATAAAAATATTCTTTACTTTGATCTTCTTGATTAGCGTAGCAATTACGGTGAACTACCTATATTAATAACTTTAAACCACAATAAATATAACCTACATTAACTTTCAGTTGAATAATCATCCAATATTTTTGAATATTTTAGTATCAAAAGACTGTACTGTGCATTTTCTTTCGATTTTCGTAATAAAAATGGATGTCAACATATTAAAAGCGATCGTAATTTCATAAAATATACACTTACATATTGATATTAAATACATTTAAATAAATAAGATGTATAAATGTATAATACGTGATGGCTGACTTAAAATGAGTTATGACGCCAATATATTTTTTAGATATTACACTGTTATTAATGTTTTATAAATTAGTTTTACATTTATTTTGGTAGAAGAGAGGGTGGTCTTAATAACAAAGTCCAAAACTCCCACATCAACAGTACTAGTGATCGAACGTCAAGTAGACAACAACAATGATCGCAGTGAAAAAAATGAATATGTAGCTGGTGGAGAACACAGTGGTATTGTGATAAGCAAAATTGGAAAATACGGTAAAAATATATATTTTGTAGAATGTTATTTTCAAATATATATATCTATACAGATCATAGCCTATAATATATACATGCATATATACCTAATTATTAATACAGTCTATTACAAATTATAATAGATATTCAAAATGAAATAGCATCAGACACATCAGTTCAGTTCTATGTATTTTTAGTTAATGGCCAAACAAATTTACACATTAAAGAGAGACGTACTATCAGATTTTGGTGCAATGCAAATGAAACAATGGATGCCTCAGCAATGGCATCTCAATTTTTTCAAGACTTAGTATTACCAGATAAATTTCCTCTTGGTAGTATTTTAATAAGTTACATGTAATAAATACAATTTTATATTATAATTTTCGTTTGCAGATTACGTCGGCTTTGTTAAAAGATTGTTAACATTGATGCATAAGGGCTATAAATGTTTTTCAAAACTTGAAATTGAATTAAAACAGCTAGAAACAATTGCAGTAAAACCTGTAAACCAAGTCAATCAAGGTATTATTTTTTATTACATTTGTTGACTCATATTACTAAAAATTAATTTATTAATATCTGTTTGAAGATTCAACATTAAACTTGGATATATCACAAACTAAATTACGGGAACTAATTGAATCGTCATATCCTAATCCATTAACTATAGACCATATTAACAGGTAAAACTTTTTTTTACATATTATCATTCAGATAAATTTTATAATTATTTATTTTATTAAGAAAACACGGATGGAAGCACTCCGATATTAAAGACAACTTAGAGAAACTACAACAATCTGGAATTGTGAAGCTGGTTGATGGTGGTTACACAAGAGCTGTCTTACACGATAAAGTAAATATAATTTCTATAATACTTAATTTTAATTTATACTGCATTATAAAACTATGAAATATTTAAGATTGTTGAACAATTACCTAACATTCAAAATAATCGGCAACCGACTGTGGCCATTATTACAGCCAAATATTGTGAAAAAGTAGCTGTTGATACTTTGATTGAAAATAAAGAAACATTTGTACGATATACTACAGTTGGTAAGAATACATAACCATTACGGTTAAACCGTTATTGGTCAATTTTAATTTGATCTATTATAAAGTCATCATAAAATGGAAACTAATGATAAATGTACTATTGAAGGTAGAGTCAAGGTTTAACTTCCAACAATAAATTATCATTATGAATATGTGCCTATTGTCAGTAATTAAATACAAGGTTAAACTATTAGTGTACCATAGGCCTCTCCTATTTCAGAAAAATAGAAGAAAGAATATAAATATATAACAATTTTTACTAAAGTATAGACATTAAGTACTATACTTTTAAAACAAATTCTTTGTTTAATATTTAAACAATTTACCTGTAGATCTACTAACATAAAGGGTTACTAAATAATAATTATGATAATTTAACAATAATTCAATTAAATACACTAATAACTTTTGTATTAAAACATACATACTAAACTAATAAAATAATAAATAACTAACTTCCTGTTTTTGTAATTTCGAGCGTTTAAAAAACAAATATTAATATTGAATTAAAAATTTATTATTTAGGTGAATCAAATGTTTATACAATAGGAAAAATGGGAAGTCATAGTGTAGTTTGTACCAAACTTCCTACATTGGGATTGAGTCGAGAAGCTACAACTGCTGCAGGCAATGCAATAACTCGCTTGTTAGGTGAATTGTTTTAATTTTTCCTTAAAAATACTTTCATTCATTTTAAACTAAAATATTTTTCAGGAACTTTTCAAAAAGTTGAACATGTATTTGTATGTGGTGCTGGAGGTGGTGTACCACATTACACAAACTACGATAAACATGTAAAACTAGGAGATGTAGTTGTTTCTCATTATGGAAATAACCAAAAGTATGAAAATGTTTAAATATTAATATGTATAAAAATATTTAAACTACTTACCAATTTAAGGAAAATTAATTTAATTATATTTTATGATTATTATAGAGCTGTTTACACATATTGCGAAAATGTATTCAATGAAAATGGAAACATTAAATTTTATTGCCGTCAATACAGTCCAAAAACATTTGATATACAAATAGCTGCAATGAAATTGCAAACAGAAGTATGTAGTTTAGTCAGAGTGTGGTATGATATTAATGAAAGAATATGTAATAGGTTAAATCGATTAACAAGAAATCAGTATGGGATAAATACTTAAATGAAGGTTTGAATAAAATTGAAAAACAGAAAAACGATAATGAATCTGATTTTAATCGGCCACCAGCAGATTCAGATAAACTTCAAATGTATATCGGAGGAACAGAACTCATTGAAATTACTCATCCTATTTCTAATGAAAAGGACAATAATTTGTATGTTCCACAATAGGAATTGAAGTCATATTTTATAGTAGTCTTATATTTAAAATTTCAGGAAAACAAGAATACATGTAGGTCCTATTGGTGGTGGTCAAAGTGCTACATCTAATGAATTTTATAGACAAAAATTTGCTGCCGAGTACAAATTACTGGCTATGGATTCAGAATTTGATTCAGTTATGGGATCACTAATGGGAAATTACTGTCATTCGTATGCTGTTGTTAGGGGAATTTCAGACTATAAAGAAGGATCAGTAATAAATAAATGGCAACCTTATGCCTCCTTGGCTGCAGCATCTGTTGTTAAAGCAATATTATCAATAATCAATGTGAAAACTAATTAAAATCAATTTCTTTCTCAAATCATTAAATACAAAGATAAAATAAGTTTGAATTATTCATATTGGAGAACTTTTAAAGTTAAACATATTGGCTTTATGGGTTTATTATTCCAAGTATATTATGATGATTTATTTAATATTATCTTGATCTTTAGAAAATTAAAATTGTATACAATAATTTTGATTGCATTGCTATTTATATTCATTGTCCACATTTACAATGCATCATAATTTGAAAATATTCATAGAAGTGATTGATTATTTTCTTTTTTAAACATTAAGACTTTTGTGTTCCTATACATTTAAATATACATAGCTCCTTTAAATTTTGTTTAGTTGTCAAATTGTTGTATATCTGTTATCTCAAATTAAAATACAGAAGATACTATTAAAAACTTAATGAAAAATCATAATTTAAAACTAAGATAAAGTGGCACCAATACATTTTTTATGTTTTATTCGACTGATTTTAAGTATAAGTATATAAATATAGAATAGAGATGAATATGTATTTTTTTTTAAAATTTGTAAGAACTTTCAATGTTCTTTATGACGTTATTCATGTATTTACAGTTTGTAATATTTATTTAAAAATGAAATATTTATGAATAAAATATAAAATATAAAGTATAATAATAAACAATAGTTTATCATAAATGTCTTTTTTATATTATCAAAAATTAGACAATCAAGGTTAAAATGAAAAACATAATATTAAATAAATATGGGTAATACTCAATATTTGACAACATATTTACCGTATATTCTCAACTTTTACAAATTCTAATTATTACTTAATACTTACGTATTATTATGTATTTTAATTTTTAACATAAGTCATATATTTATTTTATTCCCATTTTTTCGAAATGTCCATGTATTCTCCATCAGGGCTTTGGTAGTTCTCAATTGGAGGTGTTTCTACTGGTCCAGTTAATTTCAAAGGTAAAATGGATTCATCAATCTTAATTGCTTCTTGATATAAACTTTCTGAAGTTTGCCGTAATTCATTCAACGCACGTTGTTGAGAGTACTCTAAATCATTAATAATTTGAAGATTGGAAAAGTTTTCATCATGTTTAAACTTTGCCCACATCTTTGTAGTAATTATCCGTTTATCAAGCTCATCATTATTATGTATTACAACAGGTCTTTGACGAATGTCAAATTCATTAGATAATGAAGCCATCAACTGTACTTCATCAATGGGTTTTAAGGTTTTTGACACCTAAAAATTAAAAATAAATACTAAGTATTTATATATCATTTAGATAAGTGGATTTTCTATAGAATTAAAAAGCATATAATATAATAGTATTCAAAATAATTTTTGATTACTACAATAGTCAATAGTTGTAAATTATGACAACAATATGTTTTTAAGTTTATAAGTTTTTAAAAATGTTCAAACAATTTATAGAAAATATATTGTGCAATCATGATTTTAAATTTAACAGTGTGCTAATAAAGGAAAACAATAATGATAGAACTGATATATTTCTGGTCTTGAGATTACAAACTTCTGAACTGTGAAACTAAATAATTAGTTACAACATTAGTCAATACAATACAACATTATTGTTCAAACTTTTAAAAGTCTTCATTTTTAAAGTTACAATGATTGGTACAAAGATAAACAAACACATTTATGTTTCAAAACCAATAAACTAATATGTGTTTCATACTTTAAAAAAAATTAAGACAAACATTTTAAAATAATAATGAAAAATGCTGTTGACTTCGAAATTTTTAGTCTGGGCATACATTATACTAAAAATTTAGTTTGTAAAAAATATTTAACCTTTTCTAATTTTTTAATGGCTTTCTCTATTTTTTTGCGTTTTCTGTCTTCTCTAGCTTTCAATATCTGCGGATCCAAACGCTTCTTTTTTTTCAACGGCTCAGCAAAAATGGGTACAGACAAACGGAATAACAAAGGTCCTCCAGAAGTCGATAATCTTCTTGCAGCAATCATTGTACTATGATTTAGGGCAACTGACGTAAACAATTTAAACATATTTAACAACAAAGTTTACTTATTATTAATATAATTTGAATAGATTCGGTCTAAAATTGATACTTTAATAGTTTAAATTGTACTTCAACTTGAGAATTTGTCATTTTTGGAATAATATATACTGATAAGAAAATTAAAATAAATTACCATTTCATCCCTTATCATGTTAACTATCTATAACCATTGTTATCATATTATGGTAGACACACTCATTGACCTTATACCACTGTATAGAGAAGAATTCTCTAGTATAAAATATTGTTCCATTAAAAATTAGAAAAATTATATTTTTAATAGATTATTTAAGAACATAATGTAATCAATAACACATATTGTCAATAATAGTAATATTAATACATAAAATTCAAAAACAAGAGTACACTCATTATCAAGATGATAGTATTGTATTACTGTTATAATTTAATAAAACTTTCAGTCACATGACGAGAATGTGATGTTTTTTTATGAAATAAGGATCAGCAGAGTGATTTTTGAAGTCTTGACAAATTGTTGTTCATTAATTGCGGACATGTCGAAACATGTGCCAAACGAAACAAACTGACTCGATTCTACTATGTGTAAAATTAAACTGAGATGAGATAGCGATTTCGGGTTTTGTTTAAAATGTTCACTAATACACACAGAATATATATATTCATAATTCAAAGCTTTATCGTGTCTAGATTAGTCATAATAATATTTGTCTTGGTACTTTTTAAACAAACCTCGTACCTATATTTGAATAGATCATAAACAATGTACATAGACAAATTATCAGATTATATTGAATACTTATAACGCTATAGAAAGACATTATTATCTATATCTGTACTTATAACACATCATATTAAGACTTGAATATTACGAATACTTTGCAGTTTACTCCTATTCTCATGTACCTTAATTTTTCATAATATACGGATATAAAAATTGTGTAAGACAAGTTATTAGTTATTTATTCAATAATACAAAACTTTCATTAGACTATTTTACATAAAATATGAGTTTTAAATAATATTTTATTTATTTTTTTATTAATAGAAATTTTGTATTGCCACATTACATTTTAAATTTACAATAAAAAATACTATTTTGCTTGTACATTTTGGTTTATTAAAGACCTTCATTAATGTATACTAGACCATAGTAATGTTCAAAATATATTCAATATTATATGAATACATACATACAATGTATGAAGAACTTTTATCTCAATTATATGTATTTTTTATTACATAATTATTAAAAAATATGTGTATGTTTGTATATTTCAATAACCATTGACATATTAATCTATATTAGATGAGTTGCGATAATAATTAAAATCAAACAAAACAATTTTACAGTCTCTTCAAATTGATTTTCAAGTATATAAATAGTTTTTCCAAAAGATATTGAATATGAAATTTAAAATAACATTTGTATAAGTATATTTTTTAATAATATAGTTCTTGTACAATTTGATTTTTGTGATATGACAAATATTCTACATTATTACCCATGAAAAATGTTTAAATACGCCACTTCACTTACCAGCTGGCAGAATTAGTGGTGGATATAAGAATTAAATAAGAATCAACAACTAGCTAAAATACAAAATAATAAAATATTGTAATTACTAATTAATAACTCCTCATTAACATCATATTAGATATGACTGTAGTTTATAAAATGTTAAAAATAATTTTATGTTTTATCATTTGGTTTTATTTAAAAAACTAAAATTTAAATTACAGGATAACATAATACCTACTATGTAAATATTATATGCAAATTATGATAAAATAATAATATATTCGATTTGACACTTTGTACAATAGACATTTGAATATAAATATTGATGTATATTGAACATCCATGCTCCAAAACTTTTTTAGACATCGTTCAAAACTACACAATTATGTAGTAGAATGTACTTCCAAATATTTTTAAGAAGAGTCACTATCCTGAAATATATTTATCAAATATTATTATAATACATTTTAATTGTATATTCATGTACATATAGAAATTAACAAACAAATAAACTATTAGTAACATAAAATAAATTTAATTTAGTCAATTAAAACTTATTTAATTTTTAATGACAATAATAAAAAAATAAGAGTTGTTTTATTATCTCAAATTATGAGCAATTGCAAAAAAGTTAAGATTTACAATGAAGTATATATTATTATTATTTGTTTTAAGAGTTATGTTTATTTTCTTGATATCCTGAGTTTTCCTGGTTTTCAGGTAACCTGATGATGACTTACAGTCAAAACTAGTTGTTACTTTCCTAAACATTTATTAAATACTCTAGGAATATTTTCTTTATATATAAATAGATTATTTTTATAATTTACAATCATTTTTTAAGCAAATTATTATTTTATTTTTATAAGAGTATTACAATTTTTTAATTTTTATATTTATTTATTAATATTACTTTATCTGGATAATGCTATTATAGACTCCATAAAGAAAAAATAAGTTTATTTTTAAGAAAATTATTTATTCAATACTAAACCTAAAGAAATAATTAATCTACCGTTGGATCACATTCAGCACAGTGCCATGAATATCCGCGTACTTTTGGTGATTTTTTCAATGGAGGATCAAGACAACAAAAATGAAAATTTTTACTGCATTCATCACACCTAAAAAAATAAAACATTTAAATTTAGAATAATTTATAAAATATTTTTAAATTTTGAGTTGATAAATAAAATTATTTATGAATTTTATTTAATTGTTCTAAATGCCTATTTATTTTTAACAGGATGCCATATAAAAATCTGTTATCCTTGCATGTATTGCACATGCAATGTAGCATGGTGAACAAATGTTTTATAAATTATACAAAATAAAATGTTATAGTTACTTTGAAACTCAATATAAAAAGTAATACAAATTCAAAATCAATAAATTTGTGTATTATTTTTATAATTCTTGAAATTGTTGATTTTTTTAATAGATATTTGTAATACAATTTGGAACTTATATACATATATATTCTTAAAATTATTAAAACCATGTATTAAACTAAACATATTTTTAAATTATACGCAGAGTTATTAAAATTAGATTGGATCATTTTAATTACTAATAAAGTAATACTAGATGTTTTAAGTTTTTAGTTTACATAAAATCATTTAGCTATGCATGGAAGATAAAATATATATATAGAAAAAAATAGTGGTGAAATTCATAAAATTACAAAAATTATTTTACATAAAAAAAAAAATTTCCTATCTTTTATCTTTTATGTAAATAATTAGTATAAAACAGTTATTCTAATTATTTTATTTATTACTTACTGAACCATAGTTGTACTAGTTCCTGTTGTATTACAAGTGTTGCATTTAGGAGTCAACTTAATATCTGTTAAAGTTGTGGTAATACGAAGAGGTGCTACACACTTTTCAGGTTTAATTTTCACAGATGTCTGAGGTATTTCATCTATTGGTGTTGCAATAAGTAGTTGGGAAGATGTTGTCTTAACGCCACTAGCACTTGGTACAGATTTAATCTAAATATAAAATGTATAAGTAATAATGAAAGTATCAAAGTTTTTATGACTCACAAATAGCTTAATTCCTTGTCGAGGTGGTTCAATAATTGAATCATTAGTTTGTTCCATTTCCATAATGTTATCCCTGTGATGCTTATGTTTGCGTTTACGAGACTTTACACGTTTTGTTATCATTTCTGGGGAATACCTTTCCCTGTGACGTTCATGTTTTTTTTTCTCTAATGAATAGTTATAATTAAATAACACTTACTATATCATTAAAACTTATAAAATATACATAAATACTCATGAGTCAAAATATTTATAAATGTAATATTTACTTGTTACAACAGGAAATTTATTTTGTTCGGTTAAACTATCAAAATCCTGCAACTTAATAAGTACATTAATACTTTTTGTTTAAATTGAAAATACTTAATTTATTTACTAAAATACATACGTCGTTCACAATAGATGAGGATCTATGACTCTCTGATATAGAGCGCTCTATGCCTCCATACCTTAATTTTCTAGGGGCATTTGGATCAATTGTCTCTGGCTCAGAGTTAGAATTACTATTATCACATTCACTGCATTGCCTAAGTCATAATTAACATATTTTTATTAAATAATATATAAATGCACTTCATTAAAAATAATTTTTTTTACCAGCCAAATAATTTTGTTTTTTTTGGCATCCTAGTCAATGGTGGGCTTAAACAACCTAAATGATAATACAAGTAGCACGTGTCACATTTGGCAAGTAAATGTTGATCATTTGTAAGACTACAAATACCACATTTATTATTTAAACCCAATGATGCTTCACTATCTAAAAAATTTATTTAAATTTAGTTATATAATGAAATAAAATAAGTAATATTATTAAGTTAATACAAAATTAAAAATATTACCTATAGCTAATAAATTATCAGTATGCCTTATTGAGAATCCAGTACACGCTTTTAAGGATGTGGGTGTAGAAGTAGAACTGTTTAATACTAAAAAAAATATATAATTTATGTTTAAAACTCATGAACAAAATATGAAATATAAATTATTATTTTACTAACAAAAAGGCTCTTTTTGACATTCTCTGGTAAGTGTATCGATATCTGGCATTTGAGCATTAGGATTACCGAAATGTATTACATTATGATATGCTATTATAGTATTTTTTAATTCCACATGTTTTTGTTTTTGAACATCATTATTCTTGATAACCTAAAAATTTTTAATTTAAATACTTTTATAAATATTAATTTTTGAATATTTTTATTACTTGATTATATTTGTCTTGTATAATTATTTGTTCATCATGAAGTTTATTGTTTTGGTCAATAAAATGTTTTAGCTGATTTTTTAAATCTGTCAATCTTAAATTTCGATCAAAGAAATAACTTACAAATTCCAAACTAAAATATAATAAATAAACTTAAGTTTTTAAAATATAGAAAAATAAATCTTAAATATTAAAATCTAATAAATATATTAACCTAAATGTAGAAGGTATATGCCATTTTTTTGGTACATCACGGAGTGCTTTTATATGCCCTTCAATGGCCTCATATGAGGGCATATTTATACCCATCAAACTAGCTTTTAACCAAAGTGCTCGGCATGCCGAAGCTGAAGTTGTAATAGGACGTGGAACTTTTGATTTAAATGCTAAAAATAGAATTATGTAATTTATATACCTATGAATAATTAAATTACTTACTTGACTCTGATTTACCAAATTTTTTCATTTGATAATATTTGGACCTTAATTTACCAAGTCTTCGTTGATTGCGTTGCCATGTAGATGATTTTTCAGAAGACTGTTGTTCTCGTAATAATTTCATTTGTAGTGTTCTTAATTGAAGTATTTCCCAATTTCTTTTCCTTTTTCTTTTATATACAAATAATTAGTACAAATTTGAATAAAAAATTTAAGCTATGTATTTGTTAATACTTATAATGTTAATACTATATAAAAGATCAAGTACTAAAAGATAAGTATTTTTTTAACTAGTAAATTATATATATAAATTATTTTTTTAGCCAACAATTAATAAACTCTTTAATTAAAAATAAATATACATACTTTGCTACAAGTTTGTCCACATGTAATTTGCAATGTGCATAAAATGGATCCGTTTGGTCAGTTTCAGGACTTGTTGCTTCTGATAAACTGCCTTCTCGTTGAGCACTAATTGTAATAAATATTTATAAAAACAAATAAATTATTAAATGTAAAACAAATATACTGTAAAATTTTTTTTAATAAAAAAATATCTGATTAAAATAATTAATAAAATCCCATTAATGTATTTAAGAGACAAAAAAATATACCTTTACTCAGAGATTTTATAAAACATTTTGATTATTTTATAATATTGACTCATTGTGTTTTTATTTAGTTTTCTAAATCAAAAACTATATATATATATATATATAAATATATATATAATATGTGTTTATCATACCAAGTAACATGAAAATTAGATCGGCACATCCCAGCATCACAAGCAATAGTCACTCCAGTACACATAAACCTCATATCTTTACATAAAGTACAAGTTTTATTACCCCATCGAGGCGAAGCATTTGCAAATAATATGACTTTACTAAGACTAGTAACTTCACCAAATGTTATACCCGGTACATAAAGAGCACATACTAAATGTACCCATTTTCCACAATCTGTTTCTTTAAATATTCCACCTAAAATAAAATAGCTAAATTTAAAAGCAGTATACTTAATATAGTCAGATTAGACATTGAAAATGTACAAATAATTTACAAACCAAAATTAGGACATAATTCACAAGTAGGATTTTCTATGCCCGCTTTACAAGCTTCACAAAACCATGGTTCCATAGAACATGATGAAACTGATGAACTCGCACTTCCAGAATCATGTACACCATAACATCCTAAATATTATAAATGTATTTTATTTGTTCACTTTATTATTAAATAACTTAAAAAATATTAAATATTACCTTCATGAACTGATATACCACATTCATCACAATCTATTAACTCATTTACATCATCACTAGCATCACCTAAGCAAATACTGCAAATATGAATTTTATCTACAATTTCTTTTAAATCCACCTAAAAATATGTAAATATTTTAAAACAGTAAATAAATTATGCAAACACTAATTAAAACTTTACTTTTTTAGAATTAACTTGATTAGTTGTCACAACATCTATATCATCAGTCATTTTTTCATTACATCCAATATCTTCATCATTTTTATCGGCTTCTTCTTGATTATCATCTTTATATATATATATATATATATGAATATTAATTTATATATTATATGTTATCATTAATATCTATTTATTTTTCAAACCTAGGATTTCTTAAGTTAATTTAATTCAGCTTAAAATTCATATTGTTTTAGGGCTATTACTGAAATTGAGCAGTGAAACTTAATATACACAGAAGATTAATGCATATTAATTTTCTAGACATAAAAGTAAATATTCCTATATAAATAACTAATTACTTAATTTAGTATAAAACTAATCATGTATTACCTCAAGTACCTGCTATACCTAATAATGTATTATTATTAGGTATAGCAATATAGGTATATAAATCAACATCTTATATTTTTTCATATTTGCATTCAATATGCACATAAATAATGTAAGTAACAAAAATATAATGTTATTAACAAATATTAACTATATAGTAACAATTACTATATAAAATTTAATTAAAAAAATAAAATATTTTTCAAAGTTTTTATCTATTATAAATACTTTTGGCCAATATTGCAAAAAACTAACATTTTTTTTTTTAAATTTTAAACCCTTTGAAGCACCCCTTAGGATTGACTAATTTTTATGAAACTTAACAAAAATTATTTTTTTATAGTTTTGAACATATTTTGGGAGTAGCCTGAAAAAAAATTTCCAAATCTATACGATAGGACCACACTAATATATATATATATCATCTTTTGTATATAAAAATTCAGCTTCCATATGTTTGTGTCCACAAAATTCGAAAAGTAGTTAAATTTTACATAGGTTTTATTTCTATATAAGTGTTTTTACATAATTTTTATCCTGAAGTTGATGAAACAAGGAGTGTAATGACAATAGGCAAGGACAAGGTTAGTGAGGTTGAACGTTTTAAGTATTTAGGGTCCTTTGTACAAAAGAATGACAGTTTTCAAAAGGATGTGAAATATAGGATAAAGTGTGGGTGAATCAAGTGGAAAGAAGTGTTTGGTGTTTTGTGTGATAAGAAAATTCCAATAAGGCTGTAAGGTAAGTTTTATAAGAGTTTAGTAAGACCAACTATGTTGTATGATTTAAAGTTTTGGGTAGTTGAATGAAGAAAGTGTAGCAGAGATGAGATTGCCTACATGGATGAGTGGAATGACGAAATAAAGTAGAATAAGGAATGAATATGTAAGAGGAAGGATAGGAGTAGGGTCTATTTTGGATAAGATGAGAGAGGCTGAAATGAACGTTGAAGGAAGAAATGGTGATTGGATGTGATCATGTCAAGTGGAAGTTTAGGACACAGGTAACCGACCCAAAATAACTGAGACAGAGGCGATAGTGAAGAAGATAATTATTATGTTTCATACACATTCGAACATAAGCCACCGTTCTCAACGCCCAATCACAGATTATGTGACATATGTATCGTACAATAATGATAAAGAACACGAAATATTTTTCAAATCGGATAAAAATATTTCCATGAATTCTTATTTTTAATCGATTATTATTTATTATTTTAGGTGAATTGTACAAAACTAAGAAATATATATATTAAAAAATACAGATATCAAGCCCTTCATCAATCGATTAAAGCTATCAGAGGTCCTTACAAAAACGTGAGGGTGCAGACAAGGGCTCTACTCACATCCCCATCACACTGGCACTGCATATGTTAATTTGTCTGATACAATTATTTTTATTTAAACCTCGCAAAACGCTTGGAATTTTCCATTCCCATTAGAACTTTAGGATAAAAAGTATATAAAAACACTTATAGAAATGCAATGTTGTGTAAAAATTTCAAATAAATCCATCAAATACTTTTCGAGTTTTGCCGATACAAACATACGAAGCTGAATGTTTATATAAAGACATTTTACAATTTAATAAGATTTCAGAAATATAGTATTTAAGTTTTTCCTGGCATTAATTTTGTTTTTGTCAAAAAAAATAATCCTATAGTCTGCACCATGAAAGAATGCAACTCCTCTGCGCAGTTTTGAGGTAAATAAAATTTCTACTTTTATTTAATTTTGTGTATAATATTAAATATTATTCATATTTATGAGAATTACAATCATTCTGTATAGCATTTTACAGTGGTCATCAGGTTCTCAGGTGGGATGCTGTTGGTCGTTTCTCTAAAGCATTTTCTTAAAACGGGGGTTCTAATATTATTTATACATCCTATTCAATTCCAACAAAATCATGAAGAAATGCTAACAATTTCAATTAGTTAATTTTAGTTTTGAATAATTAAATATAAATGTAATATATTGATCTTTGACGGTAACAAATTATTTCCAAGTGATTTAGTGTTCCAAGTGTTTAAACAGAATTAAATTATAAAATTTATTTAAATTCAATATATTAAAGAGTAATAAACAAACCATCAGTAAAAGTAAAATATGAAGCTCCATCAGAATCTGATTCACTATTAACATAATGATCTTCAATACGAAAATCACTATCAGATGAACTTTCTCCATCAATATCATCTAAATTTACCAATTCAGAGTTGGCAGGAGGTTTGACTCTTCTTTTATTAGGATCACGTTCCACTATAAACACCATAAACTAATTAAAAATCTTATATAAATGAAATAATTTATTTAATTTTTTTTTAATTGCTTCAAAAACATAACGTTTTGGGAATACATTTTAATTAGGTGCAAAATGTCTTCAAGTATACATACTTGCAACTATAAAGTTAAAAACAAAAAAATGTACCTATATAAAGACTTTTAAACTTCATGTTTAATTAATAGGAAATTGTACATTAATTTGAAGATTGATTTAATTCATTTTATAAATATTTGTAATTACTTTAGAAGGTATTACATTTCCAACATACTGCACACTTTAAAATATGAAACCATTTGTCTGATCTTAATGATATTTTTAAACTACCCAGCTATGATTCCAGTGATAAATAGAATAATATAGATAGTTACTCCAATTTTATCCATATATATTAATGAAAATATAATTTATTTAATATACACTTATAGTATAAAGTTATCAGTAGTAAACATGTCTGATTGGGGACACTATGATAAATATATGAATCTACTACAATATTTAAAAAGATACTGAATGTTTTGGAATCATTAACTTTTAAATACTTATACTAATTGGAACAATAATATAACCCATATTAAATTGGTGTAACAAAAACATTAAGTTACTCTATTCAATGATAAAAAAAATAAGAATAGCTAGGGTTAGGTTAGCAACATAAAGTATATCATAGGTAGTTTTCACACCAAAAGAATTGAATCCCAGCTTACAACTAAAGGACATATATGAATAAGTATGTAATTAAAAATCAGCAATTGGCAAACAAATAAAATAAAATATAACAATACCAAAATATAACTTTAAAATTCAAGTAAACGGAGAAATAATTAAATTTAATAGGAAAGTTTAATTCGAGGCCTCATATAAATAATATCTATAAGCATACAGGTGGGAGCTGGTAGAGGCATTAATACAATTGGTACAAACTTACTTTTGGTAGCTACAGTGTTTAATTTTTCATAGATTACAATATGTTAATTGTTATGACAATTAAAAGTACAACAAACTAAAATACATATAAATTAAAATGTTCGTAATTGAATATACTTAATAGAAAATAAGCATAAGGTACTACACTATTATGTAGCTTAATAGCTATCAAAAATCAATAAAAACTTCTTAATATACGTTATTCGGTATTCATATCATAGTCAATAGAATATTGATTGGTATACCTTAGATTCATATAATACATAAATGATGGATAATTAACGATTATAATTCCTTCATGCATGTAAACACTGAAAATCACGACGCAGTGTAGCCAAACGAATATATTTATATATATATTTTTAATTCTTTTATTTCTTTGTTCCTTCTTTTTAAGTGTAATTAAAGAGTATTATTGCAATTATTTATGATTGCCAATTTTGTGACCAACGTTTTAATATGTACAACTTATTTTTTGTTCTTCACAAATAAATATAAATCATTTTCCTTATTTAAAAATTTCAACGATTTACAATTTCCCTTATCATATAACGCCATCACAACAATATCACCATATTGTTTACACATTTTATATTGATAATTGTCTAAGTTCGATTTTAGTATGTGGTTCATTAAGATTTTAAAAATTTCTTTACTTGATTCATTTTTATTATAATGGGAGGAATTGAAGTGAACTATGGTTCGACAATTCCTATCGAATCTTTAAAGGTCATTGCGGAAAGTGTGGGTATTGCTAATCTATCCGATGAAGCGGCAAAAGAAATATCTGATTCTGCTACATATCGTTTAAAATTAGTATTACAAGTAAATATTAAAATTGTAATATTTGTGTATAAATTAGATATATAGACTACAACAAATATTATGTTTATTATTAAATCAATTATAAGTTAATAACACAAAATATAGTCAATATTAATTTATGAGTTAATAAGTATAATATAGTAATATATTATACTTATTTAGGTTGTATGTTTACTACTGCTATAACATATTTTTCACAAACTTCCATAATTGAACAACTACATATTCATACAACTGTAATTTTTTATTCTTTATATAAATATCAATTCGAATTACACACCTATATATTTACAGATATTATGAAGTTGGATAATTAATTATAAAATAAAACAAAATTTTCTATTAACATATAAATATAAATTAAATATATAAATATTAAATATATAAATAACAAACCTACAGAATTGTATGCAGGTACTAGTTAATGATTAATTTAATATTATAAATTCCAACAGTTAAGAAAAGTCAATTTTAATATTTAATATGCTTTGTGAAAATTAATTTTAGTTGCACAAATTGTTTTCCATCTTTTTATATTCCAACAAAATAATATTGTTATATTATAAATTAATTAACTAATAATTTTATTTTAGGAAAGCAAAAAGTTTATGTTGCATTCCAATAGATCTAAATTATTGCCTTCGGACATTGATAATGCTTTAAAAGTATTTGGTATTGAAGTAAGTAATATATAAACTATTTTTATTATTAAAATATAATTTTAATAATTATGAATTTTTATTTTTTATATTAAGACATTATTTAAATGTAGATTATATTTTAAGATTAAAAATCTTTTTTTCCAGAACCATTTAGATGAGGATAAATGTTCTCATAACCTTATCTAAATGTATAAGATTACATATAAAAACAGTTGAATCTTTATAAAATAGTTGTATTAAAAATAATATGCATCAATAAACGTTATTTATATTGACAAAAGAATCATGAATATTATTTGTATAGTTTTAACTTTTAGAAATATAACACTTCATTTTATATATGCTTTATATCAATTTTTTTTTAATTTATTTCTTTATTCTAGTCATATTCAGGAGAGTAAACTTTGGATTTTTGTGCTCCCAAAAATAATATCTAAAATATTAAAAATATTAAAAATATACTTAAACGTTCATAATAATTGACTAAACTAATATTAATTGAAATGTTAAGATTTAAATTAAAAACAATAAGTAAATTTTCCATAAAAATACTGATTACCGGTATTATATTAATTTTTTCATATGTGCATTTAAACCTGTTAACTTTTTGATTTTTACTAGTAAAATTTCCTATTTCATTCTTACAAACTTTTATTTGTTAGTTTAAATATACAATGCATAAAGCCATATCATTCAGAAATTAATAATAATGTATAAACTAAATAAATTTATAAACAAATTTATTACCGATATGCAAAATGGCATGGTTGCCATTTACATCTTTAAAGTTTTAACTATTATTTTTCATTGCCTAATTTTTATTTTTATTTTATTCCAATAAATACTTATATGAGTAATGAGTTAACATATACCTAAACAATAAAAAAACTATTTGTAAATTTCATATTTAATTCTACATATATATAATATATTGTATCAATTTATATTCATATCGTTTTTAGATTTTCTATGTTTATTGTGAGATAAAACCAGTTGTGGGTAGCAAAGTCCTCCACTGGATAGTTATCAAGTCTTTCTTTGGTTAAAAAAGTCTGATTTTTTTACAAACCTTAAAAATTAGCCTAATTTATGCCAAATGTCATATTAATTTATTTTTGTATGTATATTTTATGTACACATTTAATTGTAAAAATATTATTTTATTGAGTATTAATACTTTGAAATAATTTAAGATTGTGAAATTGTGTTTTATATTTTAATATAATGTAATTATATTTTTAATTTTTAGCCTATATATGGGTTTCACTCTAAAGATCATGTACCATTTAGATACGCATCTGGTGGTGGACGAGAATTACATTTCATTGATGATAAAGATATTGATCTTATTGAATTTGTAAATGCTCCTTTAGCTAAATTGCCATTAGAAATCAGTATCCGATGTTAGTTAATATTTATTATTTATAATTAATAATAACTTAATTTTTAACTTTTATACATTTTTAGGTCATTGGCTTGCCATTGATGGAGTTCAACCGACAGTACCAGAAAATCCTCCATCTGTATCCAAAGATATTCAAAAACTTGAGTGTGTGGATCCTTTAAGCAAATTAAAAAAACCTGTTGATAAAGAAGTTTCTGGACGACCATCTACTGGGTAAAATATTTAATTCAAAATGATATTTTATTGAAGCATATATTTAAATTAATTTATATATTAATTAGAAAAGTTCAAAAATTACGCAATGTTGAAACTGTCCATGTAAAACAGTTAGCAACACATGAGTTATCAGTTGAACAACAACTTTATTACAAAGAAATTACAGAGGCTTGTGTTGGATCAGATGAAGCACGACGAGCTGTAAGTATTTGAATGCACATATTAATTGCATATACTATAAAGAATAATGTCTTTAATGTGATATGTTAATACTAAAATATTAATTTGATGCTTGTACCATTTTAAATTGAGTTTTAAATATTTTATATAAATGAATAGATACAATTTGGTTTTTGTAGGAAGCTTTACAAAGTTTAGCATCAGATCCCGGGCTACATGAAATGCTACCTCGTATGTGTACGTTTATTGCAGAAGGTGTAAAAGTAAATGTTGTTCAGAATAATTTGGCATTACTTATCTATTTAATGAGGATGGTCAAAGCATTATTAGATAATCCAGCACTTTATTTGGAGAAATATGTAAATTGTATAATATACTTGTATTAAATTATATATTTAATATTCTTGTAATTATTTATTATAATTTAGTTACATGAAATTATCCCTTCTGTTGTTACTTGTGTTGTAAGTAAACAATTATGTATGAGACCAGAAATCGACAATCATTGGGCTTTAAGAGATTTTGCCTCGCGTTTAATGGCACAAATTTGTAAAATGTTTAATACACCAACAAACAATGTACAAACCCGTATAACTCGAGTATTTACAAATGCTACCAATTCAGATAAAACTGCCCTTCCATCAGTGTATGGTGCACTTGAAGGTAATAACATATTAAATTAATGTAAATAATGTATTATTGAATGTATTAACTACACAAAATGTTTGAAACCCAAATCACAAAAATTATACGCGGTTATTGTGTATAATTTTTGTGATTTGGGTTTCAAACATTTTGTGTATAAAATAATCACAAGTTCTCTTATATATATATTATTATGTATTAACTGTTTATAATTAAAAATTAATGAATGATTAATGTTTTAGGATTAGCTGAGTTAGGAACAGAAACAATTAAAGTTTTTGTCATTCCCAGAGTACGCATGATATCTGATAGACTGGATTCCCCAGAAGTAACACAGAATAATGTTGATAGAATATCTGGAAACCAAATTAAACATTTACTTTGTGTAATTATTTTATTTTACTTTATTAACAATAGTTTATAATTGGAAAAATATATACATTCATTTATATATTATAGAAAATACTAACTCCAGTATTAAAAATAACTCATCAACCCCCAGACAATTTAGATGATTACAAAAAAGAATTTGGATCTGTTGGTATACAATTGCATGCAGCTGTCTGTAAAGCACGTTTAACAATTACTACCCAAAGTTCAAGCAACCAAACTGTAACACAAACAAGTAATATTTTGTTCAATAAAATATACAATTATAGTTTTCTATTTTTTTATTGTATTTTATATAGGCACACAACCTAGAACAGCAGTTGGTCGACCAATTGCATCAACAACAAGTAGCACAGGAACTCCTCAAAAATATGTTCTTATGTCTCAACGACCTCTTGCTACACAAGTAAATAGTTTTCATTTTTAATTAGAATGTTTCAGTAACCAATTTTTATTTTTCAGAGTTCATCAAATAAAACAATTTACATTTCTCAGCAAAATGTTAAACCGGAATTTCAAGATCCTAGTAATTAAATATAAAGTTGGATTATTTACATTTAACAAAAAATTGTATTTAATGATATTTTATAATATAATAGTTATTAATTTGGCTCTTGTATAACTATTAAATATTTTAAGAAGGGTAAAATAAATTATTGATTTCTATTAGTTGTTGGAGTAAAATAAAAAAAGGGTTTACAATATTGTTATTTTTAATTATTTATTTTCATAATCTATTTATAGCTCCTCATTAATTAGGAATAAAAGGAAATAAAGGAATTTTAAATAAACTAGTTTTGGAATATCTCAGTAGTTTGATTACATATGAATAAATTACCAAAAGATGGTGGATAATTTATTTAGTTCTTTATACATACTGTAAAAATAAAATATACAATTTGAATGAACCTTTATTTAAACATTCATTCTATATTTTATTGTATAAATATTGCATATTTTATGCTATACATGTATTTTGTAAAACGATTAAATAATTAAAAATATTTTTTCTTTTATGCCTAAAATTGTACATGTATACAAAATGATTTATTTTATCAATATCATTTTATATTGAACCATTAGAAAATAACAATTAGGCTCCACAATTATACAAAAAACAATAAACAAAATAGTTAGATTAAATTGTAAAGCTAGATTGACTGAAAAAGAAAAATATAGAATGGATGGCAGGAATAGAATGAGAAGAGAAGATTGATTGGGGGTTAAAATTAATTTTGAGTGAGTTGAGAGGTAAGATGGCTTGACATTGAGAGAGTAGAGAAGGGCAACTAAAAATTAAATGAGATATCACAAATAGCTTCGGAGTTATGAAGAGGGCAAAGAGGGGAGTCATTTAGTGATAATTAATAAGCATGGGAAAATAGGATATTAATACCTAATAATTATGATAAAATATCTAATGATTTGTATTCACATACATATCATTTACATTTAGTTTTTACATTAAATTTATCCTGACTAATACAGTGATTATTAAAATAAAATACTATTTAATGACCGTTTTTATAAAGGAATGACATGGTCCAATACATTTAGAGAATAGTAAGTAAAATTACACACACTAATATTTAAAAAAATAAAATTTTATAAAAATAAACCATTGTTTAATAATAATAATAATAAACATTATATAAAAATAAGATTATAATTTAAGTAGCTACAATTCTACTTTGTTTTTCTTGTTTGGACATAATTTTGCAACTTTGGTACAAATAGAATAAACCACTTGGTCATCATCTTCAGACTTAATTATACTTATGAGATCATCTTCGATATCATTGACAATATCCTCGCAATAATACTGTAAACTTTTGTTCAAATCCGAATCTTGTACAACATCTACCTCATTCATCAATGGATTCATTTTACCATCCAATAACAATGGCATAACTGTCAATGTACCATTCTCCTTAAAAGTAGCACGTACATAATCATCCATCTTTTCGCATACAGAATCCATCACTTCAGTCAAGTACATTTGTGACCGAGCTAATGGGACAGTTTGTTTTAGTTGATCACCATTGCCGTCTAGTCGAAAATTGGCTACTTGCACAACATACGATGGATCCACTGAACTCACATTGCGTTGGATTTCTTCCACTAAACGACAACATACTTGGCATTTTAATTGTGAAGTGTCGACGGCAATACACGGTAATAATAATGCGAAAAATACGTATAAATATTTTTGAAAAATCATTACGATAAAAACTAATTATTTTTTAAACAACGTTCTTTAAATTAAAGTATAATTACAATTTTAACAAGAATTAACAATTGATTGCCACTATAGCAACTACACTATCATACTAGTATTATCACAGATTTTATAATCAATTTACTCAATTGTGTATATTCCATAGCCTTGTAAAACTAAATTATAACAACAAATATATAATTGAAGTTATACATTGTGTGTTAAACCAGGAATAATTTATTTAATTTTGATATAGTTCATACACACTGATTTTATATAAAAAACGTGGTTAACCTTGGCATGATATAGCCATAATCTCAGTGTGACTCAATCTTTTTGCTATACCGTGACTAATCGTGACGTCGACAAACATGCGGTGTCGGCTGATAAGTGATAATATAAAATTTCCGTGTTCGGCGATAATGGCACAACCCAATTTGAAAAAAATGTATTTACGCAATTTTCTCATTAACGTTTCGCAGATTCGAACTATTTACTTCCTCTTCATCATCAACCAACAATATTTGCAATCCGTTGTATGAGTTCACTGAAGTTGATATTAGGACATTTGTAAATCATCAAGTGAATTATGTCGATTTCCATTTAATTTAAATAATTGTATTTGGCTGAGCAGTATTTACCTATTCTATTCATCCTGTAAGTTATTATTAAGTTATTATTTAATCATTATTATGATTTCCATTTAATCTCATAATGCTCTTTAAAAATTTGTGTCGTAATCTAAAAACCTTGTATAAATTAATATTCAATGAAAATGGAATAGTATAACATGTCTTGTAGGATTGTTTTTATTCTTATAATTACATTTTGATTATCTTTATATGACAATTTGGGTTAATATATATATATATATATATATATATATATATATATATATATATGCCTGTTTTCCAACACAGATAAGCCATTTTACTGTCATCAAGTTACTGTCAAATTATTATTAAAATTTTTATTTTCTTATAAATTCTTTAATGGCATGTACTAATTATAACCTATCTATGTATAATATAATTATACACTTTCATTACCTTTTCTAATTATATACAATTTACCATTTAAAAATTTGTTTTTACTTTTTATTTTATACATTTTTACTTTATTATTGTTACTTGAGTTAGTATTAATATTAGTAATAGTCAATAAATTTAATAATTACATTTAATTGTAAAATAAATTATCAAGTATATTTAAAGCATATCAACATAGAATAAATAATGTGAACATGATATAATTAAACATATAATTTGTAATAATTTAAAAGCATATTTAATTTGAATATATAATATTTAATCTAGGTATTCAGATATTCAATAAATTATTTCAAATTAAATTGAACATATAAACTAATATGGTTACTAAATTACTAAATTTTTATCTCAATTTTTTATTTAAAAAATGTAATAACTTAAATAAAATAAAAGTTATTAGTGGTATTTCATACCAATTTTAAAATCAGCATTAATTTAGTTTCAAGAGAAGAACATTATACTTAAATGTATTGTGTATTAAATCTGTTTATTTCTATATATATAATTAGTGCAATATAGCAAACTCAGATAGTTGGAGATATTAAATGTAAGTATTACATCCTATTAAATTTTAAAAATATTTCTTAATTATACTGCTAAGACAATTTTTAATGAATAATAATACACCATTATATTTATTTTGTTTTGTTTTATTCTTTGATTATTTCGAAGTATTGATATTATTTATAGAGTGATAAATTTATAGTTTTTTCGAATACAATTGTCAATTCATATGCGAGTTGAAATGAGTAAGCATATAAGAATGTAAAAATAAATCTATATAATTTATTATAAATTTGGTAACCTTAAAGAAAAATACCTATAGTTTTCTAAAAAAAATTTTTAAATAACTCCATTTAAAAGTAGATTTACTGGTTAAAGTGCAATAATAATTGCATTATATCTATAATTTTGACATATCAACAAACATGCTTTATGACTAACTCAAAACAATAAACAGTAATATAAAGTGTAAATAATTGTTGGTTTAGAATATAAATTCTAATGACAAAATATTTTGATTTAATTGGAAAATTATTTATTGGTAATAGTAAAATAAAAAGGTTTTGAAACATTTTTGTTTGTAATATAATTGTTTTAATATTAGCTTGATAATTTTTTTTTTTTTAGTTAAAACCACTAATATGTCTAAAAAAAGAACACGAGACATTTCTAACGATACAACAGAAGTGGAAACATTGTATGTCAACAATAAAAATTCATTACAAAAATGTGAACAAACTAAATTACAACATATTACACCAGTATGCATATTATTTAATACATATTATATTACTTACTTAATACACATGCATTCCACGATGACCTAAAGACAAGACAACATGGCCAATATTCTTGTTTGAAAATGTGTTGTCGGATAAATCATTAATCATAGGATTTATATTTAAAACAAATTACTAAACTAATATGATTGAAAAAATGTATAATATTATAATTAAGACTTAGAACTAAAATGTTAACCTTAAAAATACAAATACACATACAATCTTATGACTACATAAAAAATTGTGTTGTTTGTAATTTAATAGTTAACTTTCCAAATTTTTACAAATTTATCTATATTATAAACAATACTTGTAGATATTTATTGTACTTTAATTTTTGAAGTACATGTTTAATTTTATGGAGAAAAAAATATAGGTAAATTGATATTTTGTAAAAGTAATATATGAATTAGATATGTTATAAATAAGATTGTGAGATTTGAACTTACTTCTATTAAGAATGAATAATACCTCTTTTAAAATCAAACTGATGACATGAATGTGTAAGTATATGATTAGAGAACGTTCTTTTCTTAAAACTTTTGTATTAATTCTCTATAAATATGGATTTTTAATTTAATTTTCTTATTTTAGTATGTAATATCAAATTATGTATAATATTTTGAATTAAAAAAATGTATTTTTTTCAATATTAGGAAGTTATTATATAAGTTTTTATACTTAATCAGTAGTTCTCATTGCCAATAACTAAGGTTATATTTTTGTTTATTCTTCATTTATTAAATGTTACAGTTCTTTTAACCTATGATTGTTTAAGTTTTATTAAACCTTTATTTTTAATTTAAAAAAATTAATATTATTAAATTTTTTATATAGGTTTTTAAAATTTTTACTTTAATGGTAAATTAAATTGCTTGAAAATGTTATATATATACAGAATGTATTATAAAAATTATATATGTATATGTAAAATTGGTAAATCATTGCAATATTTGTATAGAATTATTATCAAATATATTACAATTTTAGTTGGTATTTGCCATTTTGTTACCTTACTTTAAAATAACGATCACACATAGTGAATCACTTATATATAATTATATATACATATTGTTATATTTGACAAAAAACAAAGTAACTTTTAACAAGATCTGCTTGTATACCTTAATTAATGTCTGTAATATTTTTATGTGTATATTGCAAATATAAGTTATAAAATATGTTTTATGTAATTTGTTTATAATTGTTTGAATTCTGCATTTTACAAAATAGTTTTGAACTCAATTTAATTAACAATTTTTAATTGATCCTAGAAAGTATCTAATTACATGTTTTAAGAATAAAAGTTATAAATAAATATTCCATTATATTATTATTATGTTTACTGTGAACCTTTTTAATATGTTTTTCAACTTGAAAACCATATTTTAAACATAATCAGTGTGAAACAGAATTATTAACATTCAAAAATAAATATCAAAGGGTCAATGAAAAATTGTGTATAACACAGGAGCGTATATAAATATGGTTTTATTATATTCTTTTATTACATTTTGAATGTTCAATATTTATTTGTTTGCTTTTATTAATTTTTGCTTAGAAATTATTTAATTATTACACAGAAAAAATGTAATATATAATACACATTAATTAATAATAATGTATACCAAACATACATTAAGAAAATTTGTGTGTTCAAATTTTACTCTGTTTTTCTTAATTCTTACAAATTATAAATCCGCATTCATCATTTTAATTTTCTAACTTCTCTGTCTGTTATCATTTTAACTTCTCTGTATCATATTAAATGTGTAAAAAAATATCTGATTTATAAATGTTTAATATTATATTACATGTTATATTCATAAATTAATGTGTACTATTCTATATTTTTTCTGTTAATAATAGGTTTAAAAATGTCATTGATTTGGAATGGGTAATAACAGTATAATAAATAAAAAAAATTGAGGGTTGTTAATATTATATAAAAAAGTAAAATAAAATCCTTTTTTTTATTTAGTAAGTTAATTTACATTGAAGACAAAATATCATTCTTAAAAGATTATATATACATACATGTATTTATTATAAATTAATTGTCTTTAATTTTGTTTTACTGAATAGTTGTAACAAAAATAGTTTTGATGATTTGTTATAAAACATAATGTATTAAAACTATATAGTCAATTGTTAAACCAACAATTTTAGATGTATGAATATCCAAACACCCCTCTACACCCACCATACATATGCCCATGACATAAACAATTGTGTTATAAAGTATACAAATTTATGTTGTTTTTAAATTCAAATGCAATACATTTGTTATTTTTGTTTTATTATTATATTTGTTATATTAATAATAGTATTAACCTGGAAATGTTCAGAAAATCATAAATTTATTTTAAGTATTACAAACAGTGTTTTATGATTATTATAATAAATTATTTTTAGTCTAAAAATTAAATTACTACTTATAATAATTTGAAAATAATAACATCATTATATACATTTTTATTTTCAGTCAATTTTCAAACCTGCACCTTTTAGCACAGAAAAAGATGGAATCGATGAACGGAATGCTTGTGATTATGATACAAAAATTACTATGGATATGGCCAATTCTGGTTTAGGTATGATTTATATATAAATAAAATTAATTATATGTTATTTTTCTTATTTTATATTTAATATTCCTATTCGTAATATTACAGTAAAGTTAATAGATTTGGAACTTAAATTATTATGACATTTTGTATGTCATAATAATTAAAGGTATTTAAAAATTGTGTGTAACATATTACAATCCCCTGATTACAATATAATAAATTGAACAATTTTAATGGACTATATAGTTGTAAGTAGAATTGAATATATATATATATTTTGTTTTTATTAACGAGATTTTTGGAAAAATGTTATTATTTTTGATTTTTTAGAAATATGATTAAATCTAAATGATTATCACTACTATTCCTATGGAATTTTTTTTAAATGATCCTAAAGACCGCCAATCATTTGTTGGAACTCTATAGTAAATTACACTAGAGTTATAACATATTATAACTATACTCTATAGAGCTCCTATGCTCCTAGATTAATTAATATAAAAAAAATAATAATAATTTTACTTTATTATTATTACTTATAATCTTTTTAAAATACTTATTACATTTAAATTTGTATGAAATTATATTTATTTAAAACTGTAATTTAATTTTTATTTTAGAACACGCTTGTTGTTATTTGCAGCTCCACGAAGAATTAGAGTATATGCAGATGGTGTTTATGATATGTTCCATCAAGGACATGCCAGACAATTGATGCAAGCTAAAACTGTATTCCAAAATGTTTACTTGATTGTCGGAGGTTAGTTATTATGCCATTTCATTGGTTGTATGAACAAATGTAACATTATTAATGTGTTCACTGTGTGTGTGTGTTTATTATAGTATGTAGTGACAGTATTACACATGCTCTTAAAGGTAAGACTGTAATGACTGATGAAGAAAGGTATGAAGCCGTCAGACATTGTCGATATGTGGATGAAGTTCTAAGAGATGCTCCTTGGGAAATTGATGATCAATTTTTAATAAATAATAAAGTAATTAAATATTTCATTTGTATTATTTCCGATGGGAATTTTAAATTTTAAATTCTGTGTAGATTGATTTTGTTGCTCATGATGATATTCCTTATATTAATGAATCGGGTGAAGACATTTATAGAGGGCTTAAAGAAAAAGGTATGTTTGTAGGCACCCAAAGGACTGAGGGTGTTTCAACATCTGATGTTATTTCTCGAATTGTACGTGACTATGATATGTATGTCAGACGTAATCTTCAACGTGGATACAGTGCCAAAGATTTAAATGTATCCTATTTAAAGGTTGAATATTTTATAAAATTACCTATAAATTTTTTAAAAAGCATTCTGAAATAATATTAATTAACATTATTTATTTTAGGAAAAAAAATTAAAACTTCAAAATAAAATGGAAGAATTAAAAGATCGCAGTAAACGGGTAATGGGTACAATTGGTGAAAAAAGAGTAGACATGTTGCAACGATGGGAAGAAAAATCAAGAGATTTTATTGTCTCATTCTTGTTACTTTTTGGTCGAGATGGACCAATTGTAAGTTTAAATTTAAAATTTAAACTTTTACATAAATTGTATGAATGAATGTTTTTCTAGTCACATTTTTGGAATGATAGTAAAGGAAAACTGTTACAAGCATTTTCTCCACCTGCAAGTCCAACTCAAAGTGGCCGTAATACTCCAGAATCAACTAGTTCATCCGAAGAAGATTTAAGGTATATAAATAAAAATTCAAATTAAATGCCCAAGCCTAATTAAAAATAATTGGCTTTAGATCTCCGCCCAGAAAGTCTAGTAGAACTAAACATTATTTGGATGAAGACGAACATGAAGATGAGGATGACTTGTTAAATAGATACGACTACATAAATGGTGAAAAAAGCTCAGATGCTCATTCCTAAAACCAAATAATTTTTGTGAAAAAAAAGAAAAAACGTACATTTAATATATATATGTATATATATATATATATATATTGCACATATAATTGTTAGATAAAAATTAAAATGCAAAAATTATTATTATTATATATATATATATAATAATTCCTTGATGAATGTTTATTAAAAATAATGTAAAGATTTCCAGTAGTTTTCTATGTATAAAAATATATAATTAGGGTTTAAGAAAAAAAATAGGTATTACCTATAAATAGTTTATAACATTACCCAAAACTGTCTTTTTAAAATTATATTGAAAATGTATTAAAAGTACTTGATGCTGATAGTATAAATATATTACTGTAGGTTCAAAGTTTATAAGACTTTAGTATTGGAGTTATCTTTATAATGTTTATTAATTATATGCATTTCGATCTGAAAATTGTATAATTGAATTAGTTAAACATATAAACAACAAATAATTGAATTTATCATAATATAAAATTATTTTTTGTATTCATTTCAGTGATATAAATAAATGAATTAAAAAAATGATTGATCTTTGTTATATAAGATAATGTATAAAATAAAAAGTGGCAAATAAAAGTAAATAATTTATATAAAATAAATCCAAAATATTCAAAATCTTACATAAATAAAATCGAACTAGTTCTTATTGAATTCATAACTGTCAGATTTGCACTTATTTATAAATGGTGTTCAATTTTAGAAAAATTAAAAATTATATTGCTTCAGAAATCTGATTACTGTAATTAATAGTTGAAACGGTAACCTTCATTTTGTAGGCACTTGAGAAGAAAAAGTTTAATATTGTATTTTGATTTAATATATATGAAGTTACAAATTTTAATGTACAAAAATAAAAGACATTTTTGTGAGTTAATGTTAGAATGAAAATCATAACTTAGATTTTGTAGAAAGTCCGACAGGAATAAATGGACTAGGCAATGGATACAGCCGATGTTTTTTCTTAAAGTCTGTTATGTCCGTAATTAAAAGGCTCTAAAAGATAAAAAAAAAAATTATGTTAGCCAAAATATTGATTAATATTTTTATATTTAAAATATTTTACCAATTATAATGAAATTAATACATACATTATTTGCTAACAAACTATTATCCACTTGTGAAAGTTCATTATCTTCCACACCAGTGTTCTTCAGTGTGGATTTTACATGAATAGCCAATTTATGTCTTTTTGGCCCAGATCGACTGATTTGATCCTGTATAATTTTAATATTTAGTTATGTGACAAGTTAATATAAAATTTTAAAAAAGCTTACATGATAAAATTCAACAATATCACTTTTAATAATTGATTTCAAAGCTTCAACTTCAATTTGTGCTCGGTTAAAATTATAATCTTGTGTGTCGATCTCCGACTGATAGACAGTTGCTTGTTTCATCAAACCCTTTGGTTTCTCTAATAATTTAACGGCTAAAGCATCTTTATATTTATCAAATTCCTCTTCTGACATATTTATTAATAAATTCTAAAATATCAGAGAAATACAAAATATACTTTAAAAAATATATAATCATTAAGTAATGCCAACCTGAATGGTGTCTATATAACTTTCTATTCTTGTATCAACATACATAGGAGTACGGTCAGACTGTACAATTATACGTAAATTCAGTACCCCATGACTTCTGCCTGACGAACTAAATACAATATAGCCTAGTTGTTCCTAGAACAATAATATTTAATTTAAGGAATTTGTATTATATAAAATAATTAGAATTTGTAATACCTGTGTACGTAACGTGTTAAAACATGACTCTTTGATAATTTCATTAAATAAGCTGACTATCATATTATTCAATGTAGACTGAACACCACATTGAAGATGAATGTAAACACATGAACTGCTATGATGATCACTTGTTGTTTCAAACAATGTGCTTTCACCTTAAATATGTTAAACCAATTTAAACAAATTTGACAGAAATAATACAGAATAATAACAAAAGCAAAATAATACTATTGTTAACGATTAGTTATTTAGATAAATATATTATTTTTGATTAATAATAATCACATTGAAAAAATCATTCTAAGTGAAATTCATTAAAAAAATAAATAATTCAAAATATTTACCAACTACTTAGTTTGATTTAAATTTTTTAGCAAAATAACAGTAAAAATGTACAGGATACACAATTTTTAAATATAATTTAACTAACCATCCTCAAGTTGTACTTCTCTTGACTTAACCATTTGTCGAGGTAATAATTTACGGAATCCGTTATGATCCAAAAATGGTTTTTCTAACAATTGTATAAATTCTAATGCTTTCTAAAAGAAAATTATTTAATTAATAACTCAATATAAATATATTATATTGAAATGTACTTACATTTTTGTCTATGTTACCATAGACTAATGCTTCCATAAACATATGTGAAAGGAACTTTTCCATAAATTCTTCAATGTTTTTAATATTTACATCTAAAGATATACATAAATTATTTGACAGTTTGGATTTTGAAAGAATATAATAATTTACCATCAATAGCAGCTAATAATTCATTAGGAGTCCATCCATCTTCTGATAAGATTATAGAATTATATCGCATTGCGCTATGGTATGGTTGTTCCATTGCAATATTTTTCAAATCCCTAATTTTCTAAAAATGAATTTAATTTTAAAACATTATTTAAAGGTTTTAAACTGTAATACATACTTCTTCTTTTAGAATTTCAAATCGCAATGGATTAATCTTAAAAGTCAAAATTCTTTCAATCGATTTTTTTAGCAAAATATGTAGCTTGTGATTAAATCCACTCAATCGCATCTATAAAAAATTATTATTACTATTTAATTTATATTTTTTAATTTTAAAATTACCTTAAAACCATAACTACTTGGTTTTATGTTTAAATATAGACTAGCCCTAGTTGCATCCCATGTATATTCAGAAAAATCTTCGTTGAATAATCTCACAAAAAGACTCATAATATTGCTATGAAATGGATCAGTCTTCACAATGTGGCTATATATATATATATATAAAACAAATTAGATTATTAATAGTGTAATAAATATTTACTTACAAAATTATTAACATATATATAAAATGATAATAACAATTATTTTTAGTTTTTAAGTTCTTAGTGAGTTTTTAGTAAATTATTAAATTTAGTAACTTATATATTTAAGAAATGAAATCTTCATCAAGATCAAATGTACAATATAACACAAAATTTGTAAGAAAAAATTTTATTTGACTAAAATATGATTTACAAAATTAAAGAAGTATATTCCAAAATCCATAAACATGTTTATCAGATATTATGTATAACCAAATTCGTTTATTTTATGTATGAAATTGATAATAATATGTAATAAAATGTCTTCTCATTCTCTTGTAAATTGTAAACAAAATTATTATTATTAAATTATAATGTATTGACATTCATTAGGATTGTGGTTGATACATACAAAAATAAAATAAAACCCAGTCATGATATTTTAATCTTTACCTTGAAATGTTAATTCTATGATATTCTTATAAATTAAATTTAGTCAGATTCTTCAAAAAAAAAAATTGAATAATTGGTCATCAAGAATATTGTTACGTAATTTAATAAAGCAATAACCATATATATTATTACAAATGTATAGTTTAGAATTACAATATAATAAAATGTTTAGATGAACATAATAGAAATCATTAATTTGTATTAAAATTAAAACAAAATTCACTTAAACTATACTTTATTGTTATCTTTAGAAATGAAACATCAAAATTATTTTATTTCCTTATTCTTTTAATTTTCTTAAATAAATATACAATCTGTATCAACCAGTATGATGCAAATACAGATTATATGTAAACAAACAAACAAGGTTTGTGAATTTAGAAACAAATATATTGATAAAAGAATTCACCTAACATGTTTTTAACGACATAAGTATTCATTTATTGCTTTAGAAGACCTAACCACTTTTGCTTTAGACATCTGACACAGGTAATGTGAGAGAGAACAAATTTCAAATAAAAAGATTCATATGAGCTTTTGGCAACATTTAAGAACATATGGCTTCATTTATCATTTTTAGTTTTAAATACATTTGAGTGAAATGGGCATTCGTACATTCATCAACATAAACATTTAACAAACAGTGCCCCTTTGTTTGAATAATAAAATGTTTTACAATTTGAAAAAATAGGATATTAAATGTTGTATGTTCATTTTAAATTTATCAAATTAAATTATTTTAAGGTTATTTTTTTTATAATACAATAGAAATTAATGATATATTTAAATAACTTTAGTACATACAAACTAAAAATAAAATCATTGTACTTATTTACAACTTTTAATTGATTTTAAAGCTATATTTGTGTTTAATTACCTGAAAAAGTCAATTGAAACAAATGCTTTAGGGAATCTGAACTCGGTATCTTTTTTAAACCAACATCTAAGATGCAATGATTCATGAATAATATGTGGATGATCTGGTTCCTACAAACAAACAGAAATGTATGTATGTATATATATATATAAATAATTAATAAAACATAATATACTGATAATAAATAATTGTATTACATTTTTGTCAATTGTTACTAGACTAAAATCTGTAGCAATAAATTCGTTCTTAGATGGCATTTTAAAATCTTCACATAAATCATCTTTTTGCCACTCCTAAATATTTACATAATATATATATATTTCTTCAATTATAAATTATTATATAAATGTAAAAACTTTACATTTAATGTTGACTCTGGTATTTTAGTAATTGTGTATGGCGTTCCATAATACTTGTCTAAAGTATCAGTTTTGTTTTGAAAAACTTGAGAAACTACTGTAACTCTAAAATATTAATTCATATATATTTTTTAATAATTACAAATACTATAATATTAGTTACTATTACTTGTTTCCTTTTCAAATAATAATAATAATATTGTAAATTTTGAAATAAACATTCATTTACCATTTACTTTAAAATAAAATAATTATTCAGACAAGTCTACTATTATTGATTCATAGATACCTCATATTATCTGGTCTAAAATAGGTCAACAATTCTTGTATTAAATCTGGTCTCCATTCGTGTATTAAATATTCTGCTGTTAATATATCTTCTAATTGGTAAGTCTAAATATCATAAATAATATGTGATATTTATTTGTTATTGTTAATTAATTATTGTATTAAATACAAAAATAAATTCATACAATCATACGAGAAGACAATCGATACACATGATCTAATGGCGATCCTTTATCTTGAAATTGAAAAATCATGTCACTAATATTCTTATTTTCATCATGGAACCATTCTTGAGGTCCTTCACGTTTTAACATATTTACATACTACACAACGAAAAACATGTAATAAGTATATTATATATTTTTTTTTTTTGGTGATATTAAATAAATAATGATTACTTGAAATATTAGTTTGACAACATCATCAACATGATCAACTCCTTCTTCTGTTAAATCCACATCAACATCAAAGAGCTCAATACCCCTAGCTTCAAATTTATTACCAGCTGAAAGTTTACTGGACCAACCTTTCTTTTTTAAAATGGTCAATATACTTGTAGGGCCTTCATGACCAAATAAAGCACTCAAATACCTAGTAGGCTAATAGAACACATTTTTGTTAAATTTAAATATTCCAGCATAACTAACAAATATTTTTACCATGCTCTTATAATATTTAGTCTGATCTGGAATAAGAAAATTCATGGATAGAACTCTGATATCCTTAACTGGTACTACAATAGTCTTCGTCGCCAATTGTTTTTCTGTATAAATTGGGTCAGTCCAATGAGGTGTATCTACATTTTTTTTTTCAATATCACCAAATAAAGATATAACCCATTCTTCCAAAGTGTTTATATCCTCTATGATTTGAATTAAAAAGTAAATTTTACATGTTTAACAATATATAGAATCATTTTAATACCTTTTCCAAGTACAGTCAAGTACATTAAATGTGAAGAATACCATTTAGAATGGAATTCCAACAATTTATCACGAATACTTATGTTTTTTGAATTTGGAATATCCCATAAAGTTTCTTTTGTACCTACAAATTAGTATAAAATAGTATATTTAATTTTATAACAAAAATTATAATAATAAAAATTATATAAACTTGCAATATTAATTTTAAAATGTCACGTTTCATTATACTCTGTGCCATACATAATGTGTCTAAAAAGTAAAAAAACATACCCAGTTTTCAGGTTTCTGCACTATATTATTAATAGCATTCATACCAAAAAAAAAGTCATATAATGGCTTTTTGCGTGTTATTTGTATATTTTATTGGTGTGTATAAATGGAAAAATTTAATTTAATCATTTTAAATGTGTGAGGAAAACAAATTCTTTTATGGAACAAACAAATTTCATTATATTTTTAGTAAGAAAGTTTATATAAATCTTGATTTTGAATTTGATATGAAGATATACAAATTCATTTGTAATACAAAATAGATAACATCATATATATGAACTGAAAATTACCAGTTCCAAATTTATTATAGGGATGATTTGGGTCAGCTGCATTTTTTTCTAATTGAGCTAGACGCCAATAATCATCAGCAACATTTTTTTCATGTTCAGAATTGACAGCACAAATTTCTCTTTCAGTTGCAGTTGTTGTAAATAATGGTTCAAGGAAAAATTGTGCAAATCTATAATACAAAATGTAAGGAATAAATTTATAATCATTACAATACAATATAAAATATATCTTACCTATCTAATGACGGTTGAAGTGATTCTGTCTTAGTAGAAAAATAAAAGTTTGTGTGATCATTTGCTGTGTATGCATTGTAAGATCCACCATTTTGTGTTAAAAACTGTGTAAATTCATTTTCTATTGGATACTTTTTTGTACCCAAAAACAGCATGTGCTCACAAAAATGAGCTAAGCCTGGCAGATCTTTTGGTTCACTTAAACTACCTAAAATAGAAAATTAATGTTATAACTTTAAATAATTAATATCTGTATATATAAAATATAATAAGTTTTGATGATTTAAATTACTATATTTGTTTTTAAATCCTAAATGATGGAAACATCTATAATGGGAGACATCAATATTGCTTAAAATCTCAACCAATGTTTAAACTTATGAAAATTGTCTCCGGACAAATTAAATATTTGTATGGCTTATAGAAGTGGTAAGAAATAATTGTCGATATTAATATAATATATATTCAACTATTATATAGTCCCAAGGATATTTATTGTAATGTCAGGAGGCCAATTCAGGTTATGCTTGAATGTTTAGATATTAAAACTAGTAGTGAAATATTTATGAGAAGGGAGGAGTGGGATCTATGAGTACTGTATCTCCTAGAACCAAAAAAAAAAGTATGGCTAATGATACTGAAATATATAAGTTTAGAGAACAGCTACAAACCCAAAATAATGTAGGTAAATAGATATAATAGGTAAACAGGTATAATAAGTATAATATATGTAGATATTTTCAGAAATAATAAATCTAAAATAAGTATAAAATATTGGAAATAAAAAAAAAGTGGATACCTTCCAAAAAAAGTTAAACAAATGTCACTGAAAACTAGTAGGTGTTGATGTTTAATAATAAAAATTAATAAGACTCCAATTTTTTTTTTATCAACTTATGCATATTGAAAAACAAAGCGTACAGTTAGTGGTTTGGTAAAATTAAATTATCCAGGGGTAAGAATGAATTAATGAAATAATAATAATTCATTTCAAAACTTACCAACTGCAACTGAAAGAGATGCTGCTGATTTGTCAGTGTCGGGATCACTAATCAATAAAGCGGTAAGACCATTCTTCATAACTAAACCACGATATATCCGGGAATCACCAATTGACTTGTCAACATTATCAATACGTCGTTCAACTTTATCATTCATTGCTACAGTTTTTATATAACTGAAAAAACGTGAATATTTGTACACTGTAGGATGACGCGGTGCATCATCGCGGCTATGTACATTAATAACAGCTACTAGCAGCACAAGTAGTATGGAAAACACAAACGACCTCAGACAGTGCATGATTAGGAATGTAAGCCAGCATTGTCGGCTGAGTAGAAACACAGGAGAGGCACATAATACTGTTTATAATGATTGGCGAAATATTAAGATTTATAGATACACAATTCGTAATCGATTTCTTTGTATTTCAATAACCAAGGAGCATTTTAATCATTATTCACTATAAACCTAATAACAACCTTGTCTTACGTAACACATTAAATTTTCGTAAAAAAAAAAAAATAGAAAGATTTCCTACACCCTTACCTTAATTCTTTAAACTTTTCGTACCCCAACTGTTTCTTCTATAAACATACAATACGAAAATTAACAATTGAACAATATATTATAACTATTATCAAATCGGATGCCATTATTCCGTATTTACCATTTAGTGTTGCATGCAACTAAATTAATCAATAAACCAAATTGTTATCACTGCGAATTTCTGAAACTCATGACGCGGGAAATGATGGAGTTTAAATAGAAAAATATAGATGGTCTTAACAAATTTCTAATATTAACTGCAAATATTACACAAAACTGCATTTCCTATACATCAGACAATCTGCAATTGTATCGGATATCAAAACAACACATCTAATTGTATAACGTATGTGTTTTTTATCTAAATTTCTTAATGGTTTTCTTAATTTTAAAACATACAATTGTTAAGCGTATCCATTTAAATTTCAAGTAAAACTAATATTTTATTTGCTTTTGCTACAAAATATTTTGTACGATTATGACCATACCTAAATTGTTTACTTTACTATATACTTTTTTTCCTATTAATTGCTAACATAATGTACTATACGCACAAACGAATAAATAATTTACACGAGCAAATGATACAACTATATATTTATAAAAAATAACTTATATATTTACGTAGATCTTATTTTACAATATTATGTTAAATTTAGTTTTGCATAGTCGAAAAGAAGAACAATATGCCTACTTGCTTGAAAATAAATTGCTTTATGTTCTTGTCATTAAGTCGTACTTGGTACTTGTAACTAGACTGTTGTCATTTGAATAAGAAAAGAATAAATATTTAAATACGTATACTGTTTTGAAACTATAAAATAATAGATAAAAATTCAAAACTAATATTCAGTATTTCTTATTCGAAAAAAAATCGTACTGTAAATATTATTATTGATCACCATTCAACCAAGATTTACGGTTAAAGTGCTACCACTAATCACAAAGCGTTTATGTTATATCATAAAATTTGTATTAGATATTATAAAATCTATTGTCAAAAACAACATATAGAAGTATACATTAATCGATGATGAGTATTATTTTTAGTTATTCATAAGTGTATTAATTCATCGATAATTATTGCGATCTTACAATTTTTTTTTTTTTAAATATTCAGAAATGTCTTGAAATTTTATTGAAAACAGCGGTAGAGTGTGGAAAATATACACAATTAAGAAAAAGCCCTTATTTTAGAATAAGCCCTGTTACTTACAATAATAGTAAATAACATAATTTGAAATGAAAGTTCTTCAGTAAAAATAAACTATGTTATAATTAATATTATCTACGACCTATACTATCTACAGACATTTATTTGTGACAAGTTTAAAATTAATCTATGGGATCATTATGGTTATAATTTATAAATAATTTTTATAATAATAATAAAATAGTGAGGTCTCCATGTCTTTAAATTCTAAACAGTTACAACTATCTACCTTGTACTCTAACCTTGCGAATTTATGCATACATCATTGTGACACATATTTATGTATCTATTGTTATTCAATACGTGATTTTCATAAACAATTTTTTCGAAATTATACTTTATAATTTTTTTTTTCATAACTTGATTGTTGATTCAAATAAACACTATTAAACATACAAACATCGAATTATTGTCCAATATTTTAAATGGTGTATTTATCTAATATTGGTAAATAGTAAATACCAATAGGTTATTTATTTATTTATTATTAATAGACACCAAATGGCATTTTTAGTTTGCAATACAACATTATGTATTTACAACATGATACTTTTTAAATATATATAAGACATTTTATGACTAATAAATATACACTAGATATATTATATAGATAAGAATACGGATAAAAATAAAATGTAGAAACGAAAGAAGAGAAGTAATAGAATTATTGGGAAAGTGGCCGAATCATACGGTGGATAGGGTTGTTATGACTATATAATGTTGAGTGTGTGGGCATGTAGAAATGCCCTTGATTGCAGGTATTATAAAAAGATATTCTAATAGGATTTCCTGCGAATGTATCAAGTGCATCAAGTAACCTATTAAGTAGTATCATAATAAACTTTTAGTCGGCATCACACTACGATGTGAATGAAGTGACGAAATATTTCAAAGTTCACATGGATGAGTATAATCATGAAAAGGATTACAGGAATATACGCAAGAAAAGTATTTTGCACACGCTCCAGTCGTATTTGATCCTCAGCAAGTTAAAGGTGCCAAATGATTACATCGTACTCAAGTAATGTAGTGATTTAAATATACACTATATTTTGGATTTCATAAATTAATCAAAATTTGATTTAATTTTTAAAAGTTTATAAACTTATAGAATTTAAGTTAATTTGACGAAATATAACATTCAAAACACATTTTAAACCGGTCCAAACAATTTAAAAAAATAATTCAACATCTCTGTCAAAACAATAGAATAGCCACTCCTTAATTTCATTTTCCACGGTTCAATAATAATTAGAAGCTTAGGTAACAAAAAATAGCGTGAGTATATTTTGAATTGTTTCACTGTTGTAGGTATATAATTATTGTATTTTCATAGAATGGTAATTTTGCAACACATGATTATCTGTTTATATTTAATATTTTGTTTTGCATTATTTGTCTGCAATTATATCGTTCCTATCGAGTAATCCTAAAATATGTACGTGTTTTTACTGATAAGTATTGTTTTCAAAATATTTGTATGATTTATAATTTTCGAAAAATTATTTAATCAATATTTTTCAAGGATAAATACTTGTAAAATAATTTGTACCAATACTATTTCTCATTATTAATAATATGTAATTGTACCATTTATAAACCAAAAAGGGCATATATAAGTACTAAACAATAAATGTATAAATAATAACTACTTATATTTTTATACAAATATTGAGTACATTTAATTACGTTATCTATTATTTTTATTGCGTTTAACATACAAACACAAAAATACTTTGCTTATATAAGTTATAGTACAATAATATAGTCTATACATATATATATTATAAAGATTATAGCATTTATATTTAGTCGCTTTAACATAAAGTAGAAACCACTTAAATCAAAATTGCAATTATATGTAGCCATAGTGTGCTACATAAGTTATATAAGTAGTAATTACAAAATATTCAATACGTTATTTTCATTGATTGTAATTCCTATACAATATTACAGTGAGAAAATAAATTTAATTAAAATCAAAGATATATATAGTCGTAATAATAACTGTATATCGTTTTATAAATTCTTGTTTTTTTATGTCTAGCGATTTAATATCCTTGTTTTTTTAATAGTATTCATTGATTTAATATAGATAACTGTATTTGTGTATGTAAGACATGTAGACTGTGTGAATAAATATTATATTGTGTTCAAAACGGTACCTATATAACAGGTTTTCGTTATATTTTATAGTTCATTGTACCCATTAAAAGTATTTTTTGAATATAATTAACCAGCAGGTCTACAACCAAATTGTATTTTCTGTTCTGGTTGTTGGATACTTGGTGAAAAATATATTGGTACTTCACAAAATATATAATCAAGTTCAAACTAATAATTTTTTCATTTATACTTATATATATTTTCTTCATTTATATGTTATTATTATTACTTAATAATGAGTCACGGATTTGAACCAACAATATGTTTCTTCCATGCACGCTAATAAAAAATTTTGTTTACTAAAAATGTGAGGAAATAAAGATTTTTATTTTATTTTTAATTTATTTCAAAAATATTTTCTAAAGTCATTAATTTTGTATTCTGATTATTGCATTTACAAACATTTCATTTGTATTTAAATGAATACAGTAAGTTTTAATTCATTTGAGGATATTTTTTTATGTTTTTAGTATTTTCATGTATAGTACTGGTATTAAACTCTTTACCATTGTAAATGCTTATATACAAAGTACTTAATGAATTAGACATTGAAATGTCAATTTGATATTGCCAATATGGGAGAGTCTACTCTAAATGCAAACAATATGATATAATATTGACTTTGAGATAATATAAAATATTAGATATTTAAATAAACTATTGATACTCGATTTTTATTATTCTCATTTATTTATTAAATGTTATACAAATTATAAATCTTAAAACATATATATTGGTTATATAGATTTTTATATTATGAATGTTTGATTTGTTAGCCACATGTTTAGAATGATAGTAAAGGTAAACTGTTACAAGCGATTTCTCTCACTCAAAGTGACCATAATAATTCCAGAATTAATTAGTTCTTCTGAGAAAAGTTTGAAGTAAATAAGTAAAATTTAAATTAAATATCTTATATATTAAAAATAATTAAATTTAGATCTCCCCTCCAGAAATTCTAGCAGGACTAACTTTATTTGGTTGAAGACGGAGACAAGGATGATGTGACTATATTAATGGCGAAAAAGGCATAAAAATGAAAAAAAAATTGATAATATAATTCATATATATATATATATATATAAAAGCACACATTAATGTTTTATTAAAAACAATATATAAATTATGTGTAGTTTTCTTTGAATAAAAATTTAATATCAGAATTTAAAAAAAAAATTGTTGTTAACTATAAATAAATTAAAATATTACTACAAATTGTTTTTTTTAAATTATATTTTAAATAAACAAATGTAATTGGTAAGTTTATAAAACTTTAATATTATATTCATTATTATATGGTCTATAAATTATATTTGTTTGATCTGAAAATTGTATAGTTTATTATATAAAAACTACACAAGTTTTTTAAAAAAAATTTTATAAATAAAATAAACAACAAATAATTTAATTAAACATAACATATAATTAATTTTGTATTAATTTCAATAAAATATCAAATATTATTAATAAATCAATGAACTAAAAAATGATTGATCTTTGTTATATAAGATAATGTATAAAATAAAAAGTGGCAAATAAAAGTAAATAATTTATATAAAATAAATCCAAAATATTCAAAATCTTACATAAATAAAATCGAACTAGTTCTTATTGAATTCATAACTGTCAGATTTGCACTTATTTATAAATGGTGTTCAATTTTAGAAAAATTAAAAATTATATTGCTTCAGAAATCTGATTACTGTAATTAATAGTTGAAACGGTAACCTTCATTTTGTAGGCACTTGAGAAGAAAAAGTTTAATATTGTATTTTGATTTAATATATATGAAGTTACAAATTTTAATGTACAAAAATAAAAGACATTTTTGTGAGTTAATGTTAGAATGAAAATCATAACTTAGATTTTGTAGAAAGTCCGACAGGAATAAATGGACTAGGCAATGGATACAGCCGATGTTTTTTCTTAAAGTCTGTTATGTCCGTAATTAAAAGGCTCTAAAAGATAAAAAAAAAAATTATGTTAGCCAAAATATTGATTAATATTTTTATATTTAAAATATTTTACCAATTATAATGAAATTAATACATACATTATTTGCTAACAAACTATTATCCACTTGTGAAAGTTCATTATCTTCCACACCAGTGTTCTTCAGTGTGGATTTTACATGAATAGCCAATTTATGTCTTTTTGGCCCAGATCGACTGATTTGATCCTGTATAATTTTAATATTTAGTTATGTGACAAGTTAATATAAAATTTTAAAAAAGCTTACATGATAAAATTCAACAATATCACTTTTAATAATTGATTTCAAAGCTTCAACTTCAATTTGTGCTCGGTTAAAATTATAATCTTGTGTGTCGATCTCCGACTGATAGACAGTTGCTTGTTTCATCAAACCCTTTGGTTTCTCTAATAATTTAACGGCTAAAGCATCTTTATATTTATCAAATTCCTCTTCTGACATATTTATTAATAAATTCTAAAATATCAGAGAAATACAAAATATACTTTAAAAAATATATAATCATTAAGTAATGCCAACCTGAATGGTGTCTATATAACTTTCTATTCTTGTATCAACATACATAGGAGTACGGTCAGACTGTACAATTATACGTAAATTCAGTACCCCATGACTTCTGCCTGACGAACTAAATACAATATAGCCTAGTTGTTCCTAGAACAATAATATTTAATTTAAGGAATTTGTATTATATAAAATAATTAGAATTTGTAATACCTGTGTACGTAACGTGTTAAAACATGACTCTTTGATAATTTCATTAAATAAGCTGACTATCATATTATTCAATGTAGACTGAACACCACATTGAAGATGAATGTAAACACATGAACTGCTATGATGATCACTTGTTGTTTCAAACAATGTGCTTTCACCTTAAATATGTTAAACCAATTTAAACAAATTTGACAGAAATAATACAGAATAATAACAAAAGCAAAATAATACTATTGTTAACGATTAGTTATTTAGATAAATATATTATTTTTGATTAATAATAATCACATTGAAAAAATCATTCTAAGTGAAATTCATTAAAAAAATAAATAATTCAAAATATTTACCAACTACTTAGTTTGATTTAAATTTTTTAGCAAAATAACAGTAAAAATGTACAGGATACACAATTTTTAAATATAATTTAACTAACCATCCTCAAGTTGTACTTCTCTTGACTTAACCATTTGTCGAGGTAATAATTTACGGAATCCGTTATGATCCAAAAATGGTTTTTCTAACAATTGTATAAATTCTAATGCTTTCTAAAAGAAAATTATTTAATTAATAACTCAATATAAATATATTATATTGAAATGTACTTACATTTTTGTCTATGTTACCATAGACTAATGCTTCCATAAACATATGTGAAAGGAACTTTTCCATAAATTCTTCAATGTTTTTAATATTTACATCTAAAGATATACATAAATTATTTGACAGTTTGGATTTTGAAAGAATATAATAATTTACCATCAATAGCAGCTAATAATTCATTAGGAGTCCATCCATCTTCTGATAAGATTATAGAATTATATCGCATTGCGCTATGGTATGGTTGTTCCATTACAATATTTTTCAAATCCCTAATTTTCTAAAAATGAATTTAATTTTAAAACATTATTTAAAGGTTTTAAACTGTAATACATACTTCTTCTTTTAGAATTTCAAATCGCAATGGATTAATCTTAAAAGTCAAAATTCTTTCAATCGATTTTTTTAGCAAAATATGTAGCTTGTGATTAAATCCACTCAATCGCATCTATAAAAAATTATTATTACTACTTAATTTATATTTTTTAATTTTAAAATTACCTTAAAACCATAACTACTTGGTTTTATGTTTAAATATAGACTAGCCCTAGTTGCATCCCATGTATATTCAGAAAAATCTTCGTTGAATAATCTCACAAAAAGACTCATAATATTGCTATGAAATGGATCAGTCTTCACAATGTGGCTATATATATATATATATAAATATATATTAGAATTATATAATATTTGTATATAAATATATTTACTTACAAAATTATTAACATATATATAAATGATAATAACAATTATTATTTTAGTTTTTAAGTTCTTAGTGAGTTTTTAGTAAATTATTAAAGTTAGTAACTTATATATTTAAGAACTGAAATCTTCATCAAGATCAAATGTACAATATAACACAAAATTTGTAAGAAAAAATTTTATTTGACCAAAATATGATTTACAAAATTAAAGAAGTATATTCCAAAAATCCATAAACATGTTTATCAGGTATTATGTATAACCAAATCCGTTTATTTCATGTATGAAATTGATTATAATATGTAATAAAATGTCTTCTCATTCTCTTGTAAATTGTAAACAAAATTATTATTATTAAATTATAATGTATTGACATTCATTAGGATTGTGGTTGATACATACAAAAATAAACATATGGCTTCATTTATCATTTTTAGTTTTAAATACATTTGAGTGGAATGGGCATTCGTACATTCATCAACATAAACATTTAACAAACAGTGCCCCTTTGTTTGAATAATAAAATGTTTTACAATTTGAAAAAATAGGATATTTAATGTTGTATGTTCATTTTAAATTTATCAAATTAAATTATTTTAAGGTTATTTTTTTCATAATACAATAGAAATTAATGATATATTTAAATAACTTTAGTACATACAAACTAAAAATAAAATCATTGTACTTATTTACAACTTTTAATTGATTTTAAAGCTATATTTGTGTTTAATTACCTGAAAAAGTCAATTGAAACAAATGCTTTAGGGAATCTGAACTCGGTATCTTTTTTAAACCAACATCTAAGATGCAATGATTCATGAATAATATGTGGATGATCTGGTTCCTACAAACAAACAGAAATGTATGTATTATATATATATATATATATATATATATAAATAATTAATAAAACATAATATACTGATAATAAATAATTGTATTACATTTTTGTCAATTGTTACTAGACTAAAATCTGTAGCAATAAATTCGTTCTTAGATGGCATTTTAAAATCTTCACATAAATCATCTTTTTGCCACTCCTAAATATTTACATAATATATATATATTTCTTCAATTATAAATTATTATATAAATGTAAAAACTTTACATTTAATGTTGACTCTGGTATTTTAGTAATTGTGTATGGTGTTCCATAATACTTGTCTAAAGTATCAGTTTTGTTTTGAAAAACTTGGGAAACTACTGTAACTCTAAAATATTAATTCATATATATTTTTTAATAATTACAAATACTATAATATTAGTTACTATTACTTGTTTCCTTTTCAAATAATAATAATAATATTATAAATTTTAAAATAAACATTCATTTACCATTTATTTTAAAATAAAATAATTATTCAGACAAGTCTACTATTATTGATTCATAGATACCTCATATTATCTGGTCTAAAATAGGTCAACAATTCTTGTATTAAATCTGGTCTCCATTCGTGTATTAAATATTCTGCTGTTAATATATCTTCTAATTGGTAAGTCTAAATATCATAAATAATATGTGATATTTATTTGTTATTGTTAATTAATTATTGTATTAACTACAAATATAAATTCATACAATCATACGAGGAGATAACCAAGACACATGATCTAATGGTGATGATTTATCTTGGAATTGAAAAGCCATTTCACTAATATTCTTATTTTCATCATGGAACCATTCTTGGGGTCCTTCACGTTTTAACATATTTACATACTACACAACGAAAAACATGTAAAAAGTATATTATATATTTTTTTTTTTTTGGTGATATTAAATAAATAATGATTACTTGAAATATTAGTTTGACAACATCATCAACATGTTCAACTCCTTCTTCTGTTAAATCCACATCAACATCAAAGAGCTCAATACCCCTAGCTTCAAATTTATTACCAGCTGAAAGTTTACTGGACCAACCTTTCTTTTTTAGAATGGCCAATATACCTGTAGGACCTTTATGACCAAATAAAGCACTCAAATACCTAGTAGGCTAATAGAACACATTTTTGTTAAATTTAAATATTCCAGCATAACTAACAAATATTTTTACCATGCTCTTATAATATTTAGTCTGATCTGGAATAAGAAAATTCATGGATAGCTCTCTGATATTCTTAACTGGAACTACAATAGTCTTAGTCGCCAACTGTTTTTCTGTATAAATTGGGTTAGTCCAATATGGCATATCTACTTTTTTTTTTTCAATATCGCCAAATAAAGATATAACCAATTCTTCTAAAGTGTTTATATCCTCTATGATTTGAATTAAAAAGTAAATTTTACATGTTTAACAATTTATAGAATCATTTTAATACCTTTTCCAAGTACAGTCAAGTACATTAAATGTGAAGAATACCATTTAGAATGGAATTCCAACAATTTATCACGAATACTTATGTTTTTTGAATTTGGAATATCCCATAAAGTTTCTTTTGTACCTACAAATTAGTATAAAATAGTATATTTAATTTTATAATAAAAATTATAATAATAAAAATTATATAAACTTGCAATATTAATTTTAAAATGTCATGTTTCATTATACTCTTTGCCATACATAATGTGTCTAAAAACTAAAAAAACATACCCAGTTTTCAGGTTTCTACACTATCTACACTATATAATATCATTCATACCAAAAAAAAGTCATATAATGACTTTTTGCGTGTTATTTGTATATTTTATTGGTGTGTATAAATGGAAAAATTTAATTGAATCATTTTAAATGTGTGAGGAAAACAAGTTCTTTTATGGAACAAACAAATTTCATTATATTTCTAATAAAAAAGTTTATATAAATCTTGATTTTGAATTTGATATGAAGATATACAAATTCATTTGTAATACAAAATAGATAACATCATATATATGAACTGAAAATTACCAGTTCCAAATTTATTATAGGGATGATTTGGTTCAGCTGCATTTTTTTCTAATTGAACTAGACGCCTATAATCATCAGCAACATTTTTTTCATGTTCAGAATTGACAGCACTAATTTCTCTTTCAGTTGCAGTTGTTGTAAATAATGGCTCAAGGAAAAATTTTGCAAATCTATAATAATACAAAATGTAAGGAATAAATTGATACTCATTACAATACAATATAAAATACTTCTTACCTATCTAATGATGTTTGAAGTGATTCTGTCTTAATAGAAAAATAATAGTTTGTGTGATCATAAGCTGTGTATGCGTTGTAAGATCCACCATTTTGTGTTAAAAACTGTGTAAATTCATTTTCTACTGGATACTTTTTTGTACCCATAAACAGCATGTGCTCACAAAAATGAGCTAAGCCTGGCAGATCTTTTGGTTCACTTAAACTACCTAAAATAGAAAAATAATGTTATAACTTAAAATCATAAGTATGAAAATTGTCTTTGAACAAATAAATATTTGTATGGCTTATAGAATTGGTAAGAAATAATTGACTATATTAATATAATATATATTCAACTATTATATAATCCCAAGTATATTTATTGTAATGTCAGGAGGCCAATTCAGGTAAATGAGCTAAGCCTGGCAGATCTTTTAACCACCTTAAGTACATTAAATAGAAAAATAATGTTATAACTTTAAATAATTAATATCTGTATAGATAAAATATAATAAGTTGTAATAACTAAGATTACTATACTCATTGCTGCAAGTATAAAATAATGTACGTATAATATAAGTATATTTTTTTAGTCAAATTATATCTAATATAAGTACCAGATGGTTGATTAAAAAAAAATGTAATCCTGTTTGTAATAACTGGAGGCCAATTCAGGTATTATTTGAATGGTTTTAGAACTAGAATGAATGATTTTAGAACTAGCAATGCTGTACTTTCAGAAGGAGGTTGGCTAGGCGTATTATACCTTCTCAGAATTAAAGAAAAAATATTACTATGAATATTATTCGGATGTAAAAATAACTTAAACATTAATTAAATAATAATAAATAATTTCAAAACTTACCAACTGCAACTGAAAGAGATGCTGCTGACATGTCGGTGTCTGGATCACTGATCAATAAAGCGGTAAGACCATTCTTCATAACTAAACCACGATAGATCCGGGAATCGCCAATTGATTTGTCAATATTATCAATATGTCGGTCAACTATATTAGACACAGCTATAGTTTTTATATAACTGAAAAAACGTGAATATTTGTACACCGTAGGATGACGCAGTGTATCATCGTGGCTGTGTACATTGAAAACAGATATCAGCAGCACAAGTAGTATAGAACACACAAAAGACCTCAGACAATGCATGATGAGAAATGTAAACCAGCATTGTCGGCTGATTAGGAACACAGAAGAGGCAATAAGGGTATAATGACAGGAAATGTATACATTTCTTAAATCGGTCTATTAATTACTAACATAATTTACTATATGCACAACCGAATATATTACAAGGACAAATTTTACAACTATATATTTATAAGAAATAACGTTTATACTTATGTAGACCTTATTTACAACGCTATGTTAAATTGAGTTTGCGTAGTTAGAAGGAAGAACATTATGCCTTCTTGACTGAAAATAAATTGTTTTATGACCATATCATTAAGTCGTACTCAGTACTTATAACTAGACTGTTGTCATTTGAGTAAAAAATGAATAACTATCTAACTACATACACTGTTTTGAAACTTTATATGAATAGATAAAAAGTTAAAACTAATATACAAAATTCTTATTCGACAAATAATTGAACTTTTAATATTAATATGGAACACTATTCAACCGAGATTTAATAAATCTAATAATTATTACTACACGAACTAATAATTTTTTAATTTATACGTAAATTTATTGTCTTCATTTACATGCTAATATTAGCGTCTATAATGAGACCACGGAGTTGAATGAAAAATGCAGGTTTTCCTTGCTATGCTAATATATAGGTTTATTTACCAATTATGTATCTGAGGAAATAAAGATTTTTTTGTAGTTTATTTTTAATTTTGTAAATAATTGTTGATGTAATTTATTTTGTATTATTATTATATTTACAAACGTTTCATTGGTATTAAAATGGATACAGTATGTTTTTATTCATTATTTGAGGATACTATTTATGTTTTTAGTGTTTTCAGATGTATTGAATTAAAAATTGTCAATCTTTGCGTTAACTTAGATCATAACTGTTTTAAACAATTTAATTTCGAAAAATATTATTTTTTCTTTAAATTATTTTATTTTAGTTTTAAAAGTAGACATTTATATATTTTTCTTTTTTTAACACTAATTTTAAGTTTAAAAGTTTGTTTTATAATAACTAAATAGAAAGCGTTGAAATTTAATAGGAATAAGAGTATAATTTTATTTTTTAGTAGTTGTAACCTAACGTCCATTATAATGAGCACATTTTAATATGTACGAAAACCGTTTTGGTTCCTGATAAAAATTATGAAACACATGTTTTTCCTCCAAATTAACAATAATTTAAGTAAAAATATATATATTAAAATAAATAAATATATATATATATGTACTTATACTTAAATGTACAAAAAAGCCAATGATTATCAATTTTATTTTTTATTTTACATATTCTTTTACTCTTTATTTATTTTATTTTTTAATTTAAAGTTATGTGTTTCAAGTAAAATATGTATAAAAAAAATGCGGGTTTTGTCTTAGTGGTTATTATGAAAAATGTTCATTAAAGTGGTCACCGGGACTGCAGCATTACAAAAAATTAAAATATAAGCAAGCGCAAATTATGTTATCATAATTGTCCATTGCATAGGACGTTGGGTCTCGAGAGGTTTTCATTGTAAATACATGTATACAAAGCATTTAATGAATGTATTAGGCATAATTCATGGTTTTATCAATTTGATCTTGAACATATGGGAGAGGCTACTTTAGTTGCAAATAATATAGTATACGATTGACCTTGAGATAATAAAGAATATTAGATATTTAAATAAACTACTTGACACTTGATACTTATCATTTTTAGGTATTTATTAAATTATATGAAATTATACATTTTAAAACATATGTTATACGAAAATAAATTGGTAATATTATTAATTGGCAGAGTCCAAAAATATATTGTTACTTGAATATGATGCTCCTTTTCACCTCTCATTTTTTTGATCAAATCCACTCTTTCAGACTTTATTCATATGACTCTAAGGTTGAGTTCAAATGAATACCAAGTAATACTGGAATCTCTGGCAATAAGATGGCGGACTACTCGCTGTGAGCATAAGTAAAAATCTGAGATGTCCAATACTTAAAATTCCTGTTACTGATTTTCTCACACCCTTCAAATTAAAGCATAACAAAGCAAATGGGCATCATTATCAGCCAATTTTGTTATGTAACATAGGTATACCGACGATCTTCTCTCATATATATGGTTTCTTAATTTATCTTTAACCAGACGTCATATCTTACAATTTTCCTAACTCCAATTTTGACATAATTTATTACCAGCGCATGTTTATTATTATTTATTCTTAAATCACTCCCCTTGCTGTACACACCATAATAATGGGTTTAGGTGCGATTTTTTAACACATCATTATGGATTGTCCGTCTTTCGTTTTTCCACGTCGTAATTTATTCTAATTTTTATCCCTTAACAACATCTATCCAATAGATTCACATAATACTTATAATTCTCATTCCACGCATGTAATTTTAACAGTTTTAAAATTTATTAAAGCTCCTGTGTACTCAATTTAGTTTTAATTTAATTTAAGTTTATTGTTTTTGTATTTAAATGTTTTTCTTCATATAATTTTATGTAAATTACTTTTTGTTCGACGTTTATGTGTCCGTTTTTAAGTAATTGTAGAGCTGTATTAACTAAAGTTTAAAACTAATAAAAAAAACACATTTGTGAGCAGTCAATGCACAACAAATTCTATGTATACATACATTGACTGTGGTTATTTTTCTATAATAATTTAGAAACGCATATTAAAAACCTGCAACAAAAGAATTAGAAATATTTATATATACTCATATATAATATATTAACATTTGTTTTTCAATTTTTAATTAATAAAACACGATAACAATTAACTTTTTCGAGTTTTTGAATTTAAATATTTGTATTTATTTTAGAATTACTTGACACTTGTTAGTTTCTCTATCTCTCTATTTAAAATAGATTGAGTAAATTAAATGTTACAAAATATACATATATTTTTTTACTACACATTGTTTTGTCCTAGTGTTCTACAATTACTTTGGCACTAGGCCACTATCACAGATATGTATAAAAATAGTATGCACATGTAAGTATGTCAATCTTACCTATCATATAGTGAATACATTGAATGCGATTATAACGGTATTATCAAATCAATTTCAAATAGTAAAAAACGTGTTTGTAAATAAGAAATACATCTTCTTACTATTTACATTATGTAAATGAACAATGCAATTGCACTGTCTAGCGATTTATTGTGCAAATTCTCATTTGTTATTGAAGATAGCTCGGTTTATTTGGGTTATTGAATATCTACGTAAATATCCAAGAGTTTTGGTAATATGTCTATATAAAATATACATGTATAATACTGGTATACTGTTGTGGCATATTGTTCTATTATGTTGCTTATGAAAACTTTTTCGTTATTTTTTTCATTACAGCCGTTTAGATAATATGTATATAATATATTATATTGATTATAAATTATGATTCATGATTATAATAACAATCGTCATTATGATTATATTCTTGATTCTGACACTACGGAAGGGACGCTAGCCATAGATTAAATTATATTTCAATAGATGTTTAATTCATGCACTCACAATGTAAAAAAAAAAATAACACTCCATAAAGTAATTGCATTGGCAACAGCATAAAATGCTGTGTATTTTTTTACACGAAATAACTTGTAAAATATAAAAATAAAAAGGATTAAAAGGTAATTGTATGTAAAATTTAATTACATTTTACACTCTGTAGTTTCGGCATAATTTGTAGAGACGCCTGCCTTTTGTAATTTTCAAACCTATCTGAGTACTATCGATCAAGAAATGAATGATTACAAATTCCAATTTTTACAAATATTACGATTGTTAACACTGTTATCTGTACAGTAGTTGAACGTCAGCACAACCATCGTGTAACTGACATGATGGCAGCTACTTATCTCGCCGACAAGCATTTCTCATAAAATATTTTTCACGACTTATAATCTCACTTGAATACTCGACAGTCGACAAAATATTTAGCATACTCTTCTTTGGGGTTTTTTCATATAAATTCAGTTTTACACATTTACCTATAACCAGTTATAATATTATAATTAAATATAAAACTCTATAACTATATATTTTATAATTAATGTGCAAAAAAAATTACTATTTTTTGTGAGCTTCAAATAAATTTTTAACTGTTACCTATATAAAATCTGTGGCTATAACCTAACTTGTGGTTTTATTACCATTTATTTTATCATTTAGATATATATATATATATATATATATATATATCTAAAGTATAATAATTAATACTTCATATTTATATTTAACATCAAAAATTCAAGTAAATTATTCACATGTAAAGTATTGTGAATAATTCTGACTTGTAAGCCAATGTAAAGATTTATAATTTGCAGTTTTTGAAAAGTGACAATTTAGGATTTTTAATGCAATGTTATTTTTAGCAGCACCATATGTATAACTCTAATCCCAATTAAATACTTGTTCGATTTATTCATTACTTATAAATTTCATAACATATACCACTATTTCCATAATTAAAAAATATATTATGGAATATTACCACAAAGACAGAATAGGAGATTGAAACTTGCAATATCTTTGTGATTGTAAATCTGTACCAAATCTATGAACATAAATTAGAAAAAATAATTAAAATCTTTAATAAGTTTTATATTAAAATGTTTAATAAAGAAAATAATAGGATTCATAGAATACATTGATCTTTTTAAAAATCTTGTAAATTAATTTAATTCAAATTTTTATATATTTTTTTAAATTTATATCACTATAAAAGGAAAAAATTATATAAATAAATTTTATGAACATAAATAAACAGTTTATCTTTTCAGCGGTATACTGTTGCTCTTGGACTATATGAGATTGTATTTTGAACAGATGTTATGAATTTATAAATGTAATGTCTTATGAGAAAATAGTATGATGCAAATATTAATTGTTAGGTATTAACCTAAAATATTTCTTCAATTTCTTCATCATCTTCAATATTTTCTTCATTACAATCTACTAATATGCTATCTATATTTGATGTATCACTACTATTGTGCGATACCAATTTATGACCATCTAAATGTTTTGCAGTTTTGAAATGACCACGACATAAATCGCAGTAATTTGCAACACTATCTTCTAGATCACGATCTTTAAATGACCAGTAAACACTGTCTACATGTTCATCTGAATGCTGTTTCATTTCCAGCATATCCAAAGCTAAGTAACTGCAATCTGTAGCAGTACATCTAATAAAAACAAATATATGATACATTTAATGAAATGTTTTATAAATACAGTCAAGTCTTGATAACTCAAAAACCTCGATAACTCGAATTTTTTTCTTTTTCCAAGCAAATTCCTATACACTCAATGCAATATTTATAACGATAAGTTAAATGTAAAAATTGTTGGATATAGATAACTCAAAGTCAGTTATGACAGATACGTTTTAAATTTTATCATAAGAACCGGCTTAAAATCATAAATCTACAAATGAAACTATCATTATGTACTATTGTACTGTAAAATAATCGACAGTTGCCGTGTATCTTTGTTGTGTAGCATGTACAATTTGTAGTTTACTTTTTGTAATTCATAATTGTAATTTTGCGTTATTTGTTATGTCTCTTAAATATAATTGGTTACATTAACATTTGTTGAAAAAGTGAACATAGTACGTGAGGTGACTAAAAGTGATAAACCTAAAAATGAAATTACGAAACAATTTAATATTCCACTGAATACACTTTCAACCATACTGAAAAATAAAGATGATATTTTACGAAAATACGAAACTAATAAAGGGACTATGAAAAGAATGAAAATTTTTAAATATCCCGATATAAAGGTTAAATTATTTAATTAGTTTATTCAATATTTATTGATTTATTTATAAATAATATACATTTATTATTGATATTGTTTATTCAATACAGGATTATTTTTCTAAATTGTAAGAATTATACACATATTGTGTTTTAAAATGTAATCTTCTAGTTATAATTGTAGTTAATAAATACATACATAATAATAGCTAATTCGAATTTTTTAAAAAATATTTGAGTTATGTAATTTGAACAATACATAAGTTGAATTAATTTTTACATCCCTTGAAATTCGAGTTATTGAGACTCAACTGTATTAATAAATTTACCTTATAAATTTGTTACGTAGCAGTTCATCACGCCATTTTGTTAAATGGTTATATGGTATATCATATGATTTGCGTTTTACAGAATGTTTTTCTCCATAATCATCATCTATCTCTTCATTCTTACGTTTGACAGGTTCTTTATTTTCAGGTTGCAATTCAAGACCATCTTCCGTTTCTACTAATTTAAAACCACATTCTTCTTCTGTTAAGTGTTTGTAACCTTCTTCGTGATGATGTAAAAGATGTGTTTTCAGTTTGTTTGAAGAAGTTGTCCTACCTCCACAAATAGAACATTCAAATTCATCATCTAGATATGGTTCAAAGCATGTAGCAAAATGATCATTCATATCATCCACATCAAATGACATGTATTTGCAAGAATTATGATTGCAATGTACATAGCCATTTTTTAGGTCTAGTATCCATGCTTTAACTTGAGCATCAGTTGGGCTATTAACATTCACTTCAGAACAGATTGATTCTGTGTCAGCTAAATCTTCTTGAATTTTCCATTGGGAATATGTAACTATTTTGCTAGCAGCATTTATAGTACTTGTTGTTGGATGTCCGTATTGACCCATTGGGTAAGACTGAATTTTATTGTCTTCATCAAAATCATTTTCATTTTCCTGTAGCATATAAAAGTTGATAAATAAAAATAAATACATTTACATATAGACTGATAACAAAGTATTTATTAGCTTTAGCAATGTTATAAATTGTTCACAGTAAAATGTAATTATGATATAAAGTAAATATTACATACAGTGAAATCTTGAATATCAATGATTAGGTTAGGTTAAGAAACAAGGGGATGATTGGTAAATTATTTGTTTATGGTTTGGATTAAAGCATATTATTTGTAGACAAAAAAATCATATGATGTTTCCAAACTAAGATTTTAAATTTCCCATTGAGTGAGTACCAATAACTATTAATTTGTAAGTATAGGTATATTGAAAATATATCCACATAAAACTGTGAATACTAGATGTTAGTTAAGCTATGTTAGGCAGATTAAAGTCATAATTTTATTTTATTTAAAAAAAATTTGAATTACTAATGCAAAAATGTTTTCAATCGTTTGTTTTCAAAAATAATAGTAAAAAAATGAAATATTTTATGATAATATTCATAATTTATATAAATTTTGTAAATTTCATTATTTTTCTTATTCAATTACAAAAACACTTATGCAAATAATTCTTTTGAGTTTATTTTTGTAAATTTATAAGTATAATATTAATTAATATTATAATTAATACACCTTAATACTCCTACATATAAAAAAATTAGATATAACATGTAAAACAAAAACAATCCAATGTTTTACAGAAGTTTTAAATTTTAAAAACATTAAAAAAACCCAAAATTTTTAAAATTCTATAATTTGCTCAAAATTGATTAAATATTTATTTATTTTTGATTATAAATAATATAAATTAATTGAGTGTTTTATTCAGTATTTAAAATTTTTTCTTATAAGTACTAAAGAAAAGTATTATAAAAATTGAAAAATTGTTCTTTACTGTGCTGAGATAAAATCCTTATTTATTTTATCAATATCTAATTGCTTGTATTACAATTATTATATATTTTAATAATTTAAAACATCTAACAAATAATTAATATTTTTTTTCAATATCATACAGATTTGAGGACCATTGAATGTTAGGTGTTTTTGGAGATGCTATGCACTCAGAATACCCTTCTGATAGTCTAATTAGTCTGATCTTTGGAGGTTATCTATTATAATTATTATTTACATGACATTCTATAGTAAATATTTTTTTATTGTTAATTTTGTATAAAAAATATTATAGATAGTTAAATAGTGCTAAGTATTTATTATTGTTAATTTCAAATTATGTATTCATGATAATATTTAAATTGTTAAAATTTACCTGTTTTATTGGAAATAGTAAATCTTTATGGTGGTTGTTTTGGTGAAACTGCAGTGCTTGTTGTGATGATGTATATCCTTTACAATGGCGACAAAAAAACTTAGATGATGTGTCAGGATCTTCACCAAGACATTTTTCATAGTGTAGCTCAAGTTCTGGAATTTTATAACTTATGAAATGACATTCAGGCATAAAACACTGAGTGTACCCTCGAGTTTTGATATCAGTTGACCATGATAACAACTGTTGTTCAGTGAGTGTAGGCTTTATAATAATAGACATGACATCAGAATCTTTATGATTATTACGCTTATGGTAATCAAGTGCTTCTTGAGATGTAGTTTGACCACCACATGTAGGGCATACAAAATTACCAGCTACTTCACCACGACATGTTTTAAAATGCTCTCTCATGTCATCTATGCAATAAGCAATATAACGGCAATGTTGAAGATGACAGCGAACAAACCCATTTTTGTTCAACATAATAGTCCATGATTTGATATGCACTGGTCTACTGCTTCGTTTCCTAAATAGCCCTTGAACTGGTGTAGTGGAAGTGTTCAAAGTGATTGTTACTTCTTTTGACATATTGATAATTAGAATTGTTAAAAGTATGAGAAAAATTAATTAATATAGTTTTAAAAATAAATTATTAAGAATTTATATTACAACTAAATTCACAAGTTTACGATTAATAAAAATTATAAATTTTTACTTGTCAAATTTCAATTAAGGCTTAGGTACTATAGATATATAAACTTAAACAGTCAGTTATTACATACAAGAACATACAAAAATAAGAAACACAATATCTGATTCATATTAGTGATTACACAGCATGGATATCAAATTAGATTAGTAATATATAATCATAGATAAAATTTTATCTACATCATGCATAAAACAATATTACAATATATTATATTTTGTGATGGTAGTAACCAAAAAACAATATGGTAAATAACAGCAATATTGATGAAATAAATGGAAGAATGAATCATACAAATATTTTTGTTCATCTTCATTGATTTTTAGTTATTTAAGGTTATTTAGTTTATTTGTGATATGAAATTGATATGAATTTGTTAATAATAATGGGATAGGATCAGTTCTACATATTTTTAACAACTTTTAACTATCAATTTTTTCTCTTATCAAAAGTATGAAGAACTGACCCTATCCCAATAATAATCAATAACAACCAGTGTCCGAATTTTGAAATTTAATGTGTATTCTGTATTTCTAACTTCATAAGTTTTTTTATAAATTGTTAAAAGTAATTCAGTTATTTCTATCCTTTGATTTTTGTTTTAAAATTTTATTTTATAAAAGAAAAATGTTCTATGAAGAATTGAAAAATACTAATAAATAATACAAATAAATCTGATTTTAAAATATTTGTTAATATGGATAATTTAAATGCTTTGTAAGTTAAGTATTATTTACAAATTGATTACGTTATTATTTACTTAATTTGATTGTTATTTTTAGGAAACCAAAATTAGTTACGGTAATAAAAAAGAAAAAAGAATGTGAGAAGAAAGCATTAAACATAGTTGTTGAATTAATAGATGGTGGATTAGAAGAAAATGTTTTATTACACAAAGTAAAATATAAATACTATTTTCAACACAAATAGATACTATAAATAAGCATGAATTCACAAATATGCAATTTGTAGTAGAGATTAAGGAAATGCAAAACTTCAAAAAAATTTCTGATAGCTAGAGAAATTTGTTACCTTTCTATTATATAACTGATTCGTTTTAAAGTTATTTTGACCCTTAACATTAGGTTTTAACCTCAAAATTGACTGAATAACAATCATTTCAAATATCAACAAAAAATTTGTATGTATCATATCATTTGTTTGTTTTTGAATAGTTTTATATTTTCTGCATGAATTTATAACATTTTGACACAGAAGCTTTGACTTTTTTCGTAGTTTAGGACAACCCAGTTTATTTACAGATATCAAATTACGTGCTGCATTGATTTATTTTCATATGTATAAGTACAAATAACAATAATAATAATAATAATAATAATAACAATAATAATGATTAACAATAACAATATAATAAAACTACTCAAAAACACAAACAAATGATAACACATACATAATTTTTTTTTTTTTTGTATATTTGAAATGATTGTTATTCAGTCAATTTTGAAGTTAGAACCTAATATTATAGGTCAAATGTTAAATGATTTTTAAAAAATTAGTCAATCCAAAACTGGTGATAAAAATATGTTGCCATTTAAAAAATACAAGTTGTATTGTGCATACGCGCCTAAAGAGTTAAAAATTGAAAATATGTATATGAGTACCCAAAAGGCACTACCAAAAATTAATTTTAATAATAATGTCATCCAACCAAAATCATTTCAAGTGATACTTAAAAAAATGATTACTGTTTATTACATACATAATATAAAATTGAATTAAAGTATTCTTTGTCCCAATTAATGACACCAGATAGCCAATCAGTTTTGATGAAGAGCAGAACAGCTCGCTTATTATTTGTCTAACATATTTGTATTTCTGAAATTAATAAATTTTCGTTGGATTTTTAATAGCGTCTAGAATATTTCTCAATATATACTTATTGTTGTCTATTGTTTCCTAAGGCTCTTCCTTCTTACAAATAAATCTGCAATTTCCATATCATCAGTGTTATAAATTGTATCTGGATTTTTTAATAAATTATTATTTCAATTGATAAAGAAGAATTTAATTTTATAAAATACTGTTTTAAATAATTGTTATATATTTTTTATTTTACTAGCTATGTTCAATCAATACTTGTCACTATGAAGACATTATAGAGGAACGATTTATTTTAAAACAATGTGGATATATTATGTGCAACCAACAATTGACTAATATACCAATGCAAAAATATAAAATATCATCAGTCTGTAACAAAATTTATGATATTACAGAACGAAAGGTATTATATATCCAACTAAAACATGTATAGTTCCTTTTACTATACATTTTTTTTACAAATTCACCAAAAATATGTTACAAACTACAGAGTATTATAACTATTAAAAATTGTAATCAAAAGTAGCATTACAAAAAACATTTGAAATACTTCTTGGACCTTAAACAATAACAATTATAATGAATGAATGTTTGAATAATTATTACATTACTAGTTTTACTTATAATATAAAAATTAAATAAAATGATAAAGATTAATAAAAAATCATTATCATTATAACTCTTTTATATTTTACCAGTAGAAACTTTTGTTTTAGAAATTTTGTTCCAGCTTTTGTTATAAAAGTTCAAAATATCTACAGTGTCAACTTTTATCAAGTCCTTTATGGTTGCGGGATTTAGAAGTGATTCCAAAATTTAAATTATTAAAGTAATTCAATAAAAAATATTTGTCATTTTTAAGATTTATCAAAATATTTCATACATTTATATTTCAATACACAGAAAATCGTCGAAATATAATGAAAATATAGCAAAAATGCAAAGGTCAAATCAGATTAGCAAAGAGAAGAACAGCAATGAAATTTGGTCAAATGAAAAATTGCAAGAAAAAATTTTAGATTTAAAATTATAAAATTTTACTAAAAATATACATAATTATAATAAATTAGAAATATTTCAAAAAAATTATATAGTAAACAAATATGTAAATATTCTATTGTAAGTTATATTAATAATAAAAATAAATTAATAATCATTTACACGTCCCCATTTGGAACGTTCTTTTCTTATTTCGAGTTTTAACCAAGATGGAGTACTTTTCTTAAATGGTACTGCATTTGGATACTTGAGAGGAGGTTCTGGTTTTTCGAATGGATGTGTTTTTTTTAGTTTTCTGATTAAAAATTCTTTAGCAATTTGTTTCTCATCTCGATATTTATCCATGTATCTGGAATGTAAAACATAATAATATCAAAATAAATTCATATTTAAATTTATAAACTATCTGTCTTACAAATTAAATGGCTCTTTGAGTGGGAACCATTTTTGAGGTTTTATGTAGGGAGATGGAAAATCATATTCATAAACTGGTTCTGGCATTGATAATTTATCATGATAAAACTTCTTCAATGATTCATCCCAATCTGTTTGATAAAATGCTAAACCAGCTGGTGTTATAATATCTTCTTTCGAACGATAAAAGTCAAAAGTACTAAATGTTCTATTATCCAAGTTTACCCTAAAAATAAATATTAGTTTTTTAAACTTTAATAAATATTATTTATTGCAAATATATTGAAGTCAATTAAACTAGTAATAATAGAAAATAAAGGAATTTTTAAAAGAGTATGTACAATTTTTATTAAATAAATACAAGTGTAGTTAGACTTTAGTTTTACAATAATTTTTTTTATAGTTGTGATCAATAAATGATCTATTTAAAAATAGAAGTAGAAGTATTTGTAAATAACAAACAGCAAACAGATATAATATATCAATAACTTAACAAATTATTATAATAACCAGTGTAGTAAAATATTTGAGTAAAAGTATTTGAATACAAGTATTTAAATACTTTTAATGCATTTAAAATACAATCAAGAGCGAGTTTCAAAAAGTATTGTTTTTTTTTTTTTGTATTTTTGCAGAAATTCAAATATTTTTATTTAAACACTTTTTTCATTAGACAATTTTATTTTTAATTTAGTATTGTCATCATCTGACTATTATCTTTATCTGTTTATTATTTATTAATATGAAAATGGTTAGAAATCCACAGATATATCAGGGAATCCAGAATATTTTTGATTCTGTGATACAATATATATGGTATATCAATAATAAAGAAATATCAAGTTATAAATATAAAATGTTCTTATTCCTCCAATCCATCTAATTTGATCAATAAATTTTTAATGCATGTATCAACATTAAGATAATAATTGTTCATTGTATATTTCAGAATTTGACATTTGAATTAGTCAAACTTAATAATATGTAAGTAGTAGGTATCAGTTTGATAATAATTTGAAAAGTATTTATATTTAAATACATTTTAAAAGTATTTTTTATAACACTGATAATAACTTAATTAATTTAATAAAGGTATTTAACTTACTTCTCTGAAACTGACTTAATGGAAGAAAAATCAATTTCAGTTGATTGTTGATAAAGAATAAAAATCATTCTTTGGTACCCTGTACCTTTCATTGGAAATGGTTGTAAATAGTTGTACACAATTTCACCTTTACTTACATCTCCACATGGTATATTTCCCCTAAACATAAAATTATTTTTAATACTTTAATTAATATGATAAAAATGTAATGTATTCAATGCTGATAATATTGTGATAATTATTAAATTAACTAAAATACATACACCAACCAATGGATATATTCAGAATTTTCTTTATGTAAATGACCATCTGGATTTGTAAGCATTAATGTCCACAATGACTTTTCTGGGGCTTCAAATATTATTTCAGGAGTATTCACAGCCTATTAAAACAAAATTATTAAAAAAACAATTATAAAAATATTTTTTTTAAAAATTATTATACAATCTGTATAGAAAAGTTTTTACAATGAGTGCAAGTGATGACGTATAGTTACATAAAATATAAGAAAAAAAAAATAAGATAAAAGAAATAAGTAAATTAAATTAAATTAAATTAGCTAGGATTTTAGAGACTAATGGTTTGTATGAAAGTCTATTGTTGAGACTTCATAACATGTATTAAAGGGGCCTAATCATTTAGCAGTTCATGACACCATGATCATTTTAAACACCTGGGGTCACCAAGAATAGTGGGAATGGATAGTTCTGAAATCAGGGGGTTGCAATGGTTGTGGAGATTGAAGTTGAGACGTTTGTAGAATATCTTGCCAATGTTTTTTTACTGTAGGGATATTGAGATCTTTGTTGAGAGTATCATTTGAAACACAGTATGGGGCTTTGGTTATTTGTTGAAGGCAGTTTGATTGAAATGTTTGGATTATGTTGAGTTATTTTAGATTTGGCAGCTCTCCATAACTGGATACCATAAGTCCAAATTGGTTTGAAAAACAGCTTGTATAGAAGTTTATTTTTGAGATTAACATGTATTGATGTAAGAAGAAAACTTATTTTAAAAATATTTATAACATAAAAATACTTCAATAGGTTTAATGATATTCCCTCGATAAACAGGAATTTTTTTGGAGTTGTTTTCATAATTTATATCCATTTGAACATATGGTGTAAAATAAGCATCACCAAATAAATGTTCAAAAATACCATAGTATTCTGCAATTTTTTTAATATGTAAGGGAGCATCTGTTTTTAGCCAATCATTTGATATTTCGTCCATTGATACTGGCACTAAATATAATAAAAAAACAACAATTGTTTTCAATATAATTGAACATGTTAAATTAAATCTGCTATTAAAAATTTCTGATTATACATAATTCTTGAATTAAAAATTGTGATTATAAAAGTAATATGATCTAATTGCTAAATTATTATTATAAATTAAATCAGTAAGTAATAAAAACATTCAGATAAATTTTGAAATACTTTATAATTTGAAAAAGTAATAATAATAGAAGAAAAGAATGTTACAAAAAATGCAAGCATTGTAATATTTCATTATATTGTTTGTAATTTGTACAAAATAAAATCATAAACACCTACATTCATTATTTCTAGCTAATTTTTCAAGTTCTGCACTGCATTTTACTTTTTTTATATACTCAATTCGCTTAGTTGTTTCCATTTTTCTGTCTCTTTGTGGCATTGGTAATCCAATATCAATTTTAAAATGAACTTTAGGATCTTTGATGTATAGTTCTAAAGGATCATAATGAAAAATATGTATTAATTTATAATAAAAAATAAAACATTTAGTTTAGTTCTCATGGAAAATTTCCAAAATGTGAGTTGTAGGTGGTAAATATATGTTTAAAATGTAACCTATACTAAAAAAATAAGATTTTCCAAAAATGGTGTTTTCTGCAGTAAAATGATCAAGAGTAATATCTCAAAATTTGTAAATAGAATATAATAAATATAGTACAATTAAATTTTGTCAATAAAAAATGATTTAGTAAGTTATAACTTCAAATTATATGACTAACATTAGTGTTTACAGTAAGTCAGAAGGTATATTAGATTTGTGTTAAACTGAACTTACAATATATTGACTGTTTTAAATGAGTAGATATATAATTGATAAAAAAAAAATTATTTGGTAATCCTTAGCAAATATAACAATAAGTTGATTCCACTATCGTTTTAAAAATAACAAATACATCTTATGAAAAATAAAAATTTTAATTGTTAATTAAAAACATTGCAAAAGATAAACAATTGGTTTTATTTTAAAATAACTTTCAAAGTATGTTAGATGGTCTAAATCGGATTATTCAAAAATTTTCAGCAAAACAATATAAACACAAAAAAAAATTAAATTAAAAGTTTTTTGAAAAACTGCATTGCAAAAATTATAATTTTTGAAAGAAAATCAAATTTTATTATTTGACAACAAAAATATTTTTTTTGTCTAACTTCAAAAAAAAACTCTAAAACATACATTTTGAAGAATGCGACAAAAACACATTTATATTAAACTGTAAGAGTTTTAAAAATTACATTATGTTCTAAATATATTAATTTACCTTTCAGTTTCTCATCTAATGTTTTTGCAATACCAGGTGGTTTTCCTAAATTTTTACGTTGACTTCTGTGTCGTATACACATGACAGGTAGTAAATATTTATGTTTTCCTAGTAAACATGTTATTAAAATAGACATATTTTAAGTGAAAATGCGTTAAAAATAAGTTAAATATTCTTATTTCATATAAAGTTTACTTTCTGTACATTTTTACTTTTAATTAAATTTGTAATCATAGAATATTATGATTAGTATCATTGTATACCACATTTATGTTTTCACTCTGTAACCATGGTCATTGTATTTAATGAATAATTATGGTAGTATAACATTTTACTTTTAAATCAGGAATACCAACAACTATTTTGTTTTGTCCAAGAAGTATGTTGCACCGTTTGTTGTTATTTTATTAGGTTACTTTTAAGTTACGCTTTATAAATTATTTGATGTTAATAGTTTTGTTGTACTTTTTAACTAATTGGGATCTGTTAAATCATGTAAGTATTTTAGTTTCAAATTTAATATTGGAAGTACAATTTTGTACATACAATTCGTCTACGTAGATTATATGTTCCAGTAAATTACTGTTTTTACCTAAACTACAAATCGATTTCTGTAAAACCATGTGCCACGTTGCATACCCATTTTACTCATTTATCTAAGTTGGATTCTGAATGTTATTGTCATTTTAGTTTTGTTTACAATGTCGGCCGATTTAATTTGGATGGTCATCAGGAACAACAATGCGTTCTTGTCCAAGAAGACTAACATCAAAAAACCGTTCAGCAAAGTGTGTAAAATGTTGAATAATATATAAATTATTGAATAGCTTGGAGTACAATGTCATAATATCAATTCATATTGAATTCGTAGGAACCAATGAACTTGACTAACTTAGCCTCAAAACGCTATAATGGACTTGTGCATAATAACAGTATTGGCGTAGAATCAGCCCCAAATAATAAGGGGTTCACTGTTGTTACTAAAAGGCGCAAAATGGCAGTAAGTAAAATCATTTTATATGTTTTATAATACTTTTATAAAGTATTTTTTATTAATTAATAATATTAAATTTAAATATATAATCCAAGTGACAGTTTTTACTGTAGTTTATATTATTAGTTTTATACAACTAATGGTATAACTTATATAGATGAGAATCAATTAAGTTTAGTTGTTTTCCTTTTTTGTATACTTTAATGTCACGTTTTTCATTCTTATTGTTACTAATAATTTATTTATTAATATTTATTACCAACAATTTAAATGATGAGTAATGCTTCACCAACTCTGAAACATTTTGAAGTGAAAGTTTTCAAAAACTGATAAATGTTTGGTTATAATAAAATTACATCATTTTAATGTCTACATACTTATATTCTTTTTCTTAAGGTAAAACACCAGTTTCAGAATTGCAAATAATGGTCACTATGTGCCTATATAAGATTCTATTGAGCTTTACCTCACATTGTATATGAGAAATGGCAATTAAATAACCAAACTAATTCTGCAAAACATTAGAAATTTATTGTTTCAATGTAGTTGCCGATCTCTATAAACTTTCCAATGTTCAAAACAGTGTTGCAAAGTGTCTGCTTTTGTCAGCTTATTGAGAACCTCCATCTTCTGTGATTTTAGAGGTTGTATAGGGTTATTATTATGGTTATATTGTGTGCATGATAAACATTGACTTCTGTAAACTTCCTTTAACTTGGCTTCTGTAGCAGTTTTTCCCAGTTTTACAAGAAACTTAAGGTTAACTTGTTGCTCTATCTAAATATTTAGCATTTTTCAGACAAGATGCTAATGCAACTTTAATAGGTTATTGCTACAGTGTGACTGAGCAATGTACAACTGTGCCCATCGAGCTCAGGGTAGAGGAAACATTAACAGGCATAGAAAATTTTAAACCTATTGCATCGCGCTGCTGTTTGGTTGCAGAACCAGTCCTGTTATTTAATTGTTACTTTTTGTATTTCTATACATATTGACCCACTACATTAAATTATAACAATTTTATTACTTCAATTTATGTAATGATAAACAATTCATTCAGTATATATAGCCCTGAGTCCCTGTACTGGTTTCTTCGTTTTTAGGACTGCTAGTTTAATATGCTTAATATAATGTAATTTAATACAATAAATATATAATAATGTAGTGAAAATAAGAGAAAAAATAAATAAAGAGTAAAAAGGAAAAGCAAAAAAAAAAAAAAATTAAATAATTAAAAAATGAAGAAAAATAAAAGAATTAACAAATAGAAATAAAATAAAAATTTATATATAATATGTATATATATATATGTTTTCTAAAATATACAAAAAAGCCAATGAGTATTACATTGATTAAAAAATATATATATATAAAAGTTGTATCTGTGTAAATCGGTATAACTACCGGTTTCGACAATTTATCATCAGGTTAATACAAATAAAATACAACTGAGAAATAAATTAAAATTAAAATTAAGAAGAACAAATTGCATAGAGAAATAAGACAGAAATTAAATAAAGAATATTATGAATATTACAATAAAAAAACATGGAGTTAGAAGAAAAAAAATTATATAATGAAAGCAACTATGGTGTGATATTAATATTATCTAATATATATTGATATAGAATATTATTTTTAAAATCCGTTTTTATGTTTAAGATATTTTTTAATTTATTGTATTTAATTTATATATAAATATGTAATTCTTCCAAATTGGAATTGATATAAATATTATGTTGTATATTTAAAAATTTTAAGGCATTATCTTTATTAAAAGTAATATGTTGATTATTTTCTAAAAAACAATAAAACATTAAAAAACAATGAAAATTATTAATTAACTTATAACTATTATGCTACACAAAATTTACTGCCATATTTGTGGGAAACAATTGTGATTAACCATCCTTTTTGTTGGACTTATCACGTATTTACTTCTTTTTAGCTTCTTCTGTTGCTTCAATATTTTTTATTATTGCACTAATTATTGAAAAATATTATATATTAAAATTAAACAATGATATTAGTGTGCAATAGAAATTATGATCTGTTATTTATACACATAATTTTACTCGTATATATATATACAAAAAATTTCTAAATATAAGGATTTAAATTGTTTAACTGAACATTGAACACTAAGCATTGTAGATAAAATGAATCAATATAGTATACTATTTGTTAAAAGTTAAAATACATAAAAAAAAGTTTGAAATATCATTTAAACAGACACAAAAAATGAATTAAGGAAATTATAATTTAAAAATAAATATGTTTAAATACTGAAATATAAATAAAAATCATATAAGAAATTAATAATTAAATTTTTTTTCATGTTTAAGCAGAATTTAATTTCATAAATATAAGTTTTAAAGTTTATGATTAGATTTCATAGTCAAATCATTTTAAATAAAATAAAATATATAAGTACTATGAATCAATTTCAAACTTCATATTTAAAAATATTTATTATAGTACCATTTCAAAAATATATTATTAAATTTAATATAAAGTAAACTTACTCAATTCCTAAATCTACTTCAGGAATACCACTTAACATTTGATTTGATAGCATTTCTTCAGATCTGTGTGTAATTGATTTTCGTAAATGTGATGGAACTGCTTGCAAAGTTAGTTCTGGTGCGCAATAATTTGACTTAGTAAGACTAATATTATCATGATCTTTATCTACTGTTCGACCAGTTCTTACTGCCACTTGTTCATCAATATACTTCATCCTAAAATATTTATTTAATTTAGATAATCATAAATATTGATTTTAAAATACTCATTATTATTTTTACATTTCTTCATCTTCATCTCGTTTATTAGTTTCAGCTGAAAATTGTTTTCGGATTCCAGTATCATAGGCATCATTGACTTGAGTCACTTGTCCAATTTTTAAAGCATTCATATTTATGAAAGAAAATCTTACATCTTGTTACTTTTAATATAGATGCCTTAGACATTTTATATATACAACATAATATTTATATAAATTCCGTTTTGAAAGAATTACATATTTATAAAGAAATTAAACACAATAAATTTAAAAATATCTTAAATATACAAATAGATTTTAAAACTAATATTCTATATCAATATATACTAGATGATACTAATATCACACCAGTTGCTTTCATTATATATACAATTTCTTTGCTTTTTGATATATTTTTATTATACAATTATTTTTTTTCTTCTAACTCCATGTTATTTTATTGTAATATTCATAATATTCTCTATGTAATTCTGTCTTATTTCTCTATGCAATTTTTTCAAATTAATTTTACTTTTAATTTATTCCTCAGTTGTATTTTATTTGGGTTAACCTGATGATGACATTTTATTGAAACCGGTAGTAATAAACACACATATACAACAACTTTGATATTTTCTTTTTTCTTTAATCAATGAATGTAATACTCATTGGTTTTTTTTTTGTATATTTATGTATACATATATACTTGTATATATTTATTTTAATTAATATGGTATGTATGATATAATTTGAATAAAACTATTATTATGAATAATACAATGTTTAAGCATATTACAGAATAAAAGAATAATTGTAATATAATATTTTTTCTGTATACTTAAATAATGATTTGTTTTTTTAGAACAAACCAGGAAAGTCTTTGATCAGAGTGAACTTCACTAGTGGTCCAAGAAGATCATTGTATAAGTTGAGAAAGTATTTGCTTGGAAACAACAATAGGAAAGACTTAATCCAGGTACAATATTCTTAAAATATATTTTAATTATTTATGAATATAAATCAATTCATGTTTGAAATTGTTTTAGGCGACTTTGAGAAGGGCAAGTGCTATTTTGGAATCACAGAAAAGAGCAGCATTAACTTTGAAAAAGCTAGGCAAAAGCAAGAAACTTGATGCTTAAAATATAAAAATATATTATTTTCTCAAATTTACAATGTTTTATTTTTGATCCTTATTTGATTCTTGTATTTTCTATTTTGTTCTACAAAATGGACAATGGCCATATTTTAAAACTTCAACTTCGTATTCATCTGAATGAAACATCTGGAAAATTATTAAATTAAAAACTAGTTTGAAATGTTGATATATTATTAAGTATTAATTTACCTTGAAACAATTTTCACAATTTGTCACTAAAAATCCTGGTAATAAGTTTCTGTAGTATTTATATCTAAATGGCTTAGGCCATTTACACACAATTATACTATTAGTGTTCATAGATTGTAATGTTGTTTTGTTAACTTTTATGGGTTGATTAATATTTTCTTCATTCTAACGAAATAATTTTTATTAGAATGCAGGGATTCAAACATTATTTTTATTACTCTATTAAGTATTTGCCTAATGATATTTTATCCTTATAAAATTAAATAATTTACCTCATAATTCATAAGTTTATATGTAAATGGATCAACTGCTGATTGATCTTGTCTTTCATCATTTAAAATTAATCTGTTAATGTTTTGAGATGTGCTTTGATTTTCTTTTGGTTTGCTTTCATCATCATAAGAACTATGTATTAATAATAATGCATCAGCATCTGATATATCGTCTTCCAATTGGAATTCAATCAATGGTAGAATGTCTAACAAGGAACATAAATAATTTTTTTTTATTACAAATTATGAAATGCAAGTTGAGGTTTTGATGACGATTTCGAAGTTTTTAAGTCAAAAAAATTTAATTTTTATAATTGTAAATTCCATACGAACCAAATTTAATGTGTGAAAATACAAATTTATTTTCACATGTAACACATGTTTGAACACTTGGAGAATTATAAGTTAAACAACGATAACACATCAATAAGAGATCTTCATTGTCATGGAATGGTTTTGCACGAATACTTAATGAAGCAAGATCCACAAATTCCTTAAATTAATATAATCATATATAAATCAATTATTTTTATTAATATGAAGATAACTGATGGAAATGTATTAATAATAAAATATTACTTGATATTTGGGAGGAATTTTGAGTTTTTGCAATATTATTAAAACTTGTCTTGCCAGTTTGAATGCTCTCATATTAAGTGCTTGTTTTGATAATGAATATAATATTGCACTAAAATTTAGAGTACATGAATCATAATTAAAAAGAATTTAAACATTTAAAATCTATCAAAACTTGTGCAATGGACACTAATGTTATCAAACATGTTATATTTTTATTATTGATGTATTTTATATTATTTGTATTATGTGTTTCTTAATTATATAATTAATATAGTATTATATTACAATAAAATAAATAACTTACAATTTCGAAACTCCTTTTAGATGTATGTCTTTTGTCTCATTCATAAGAAATCTTGATATATTGAATAATGTTTCTGGTTGGTATGACATAAAAGGATCCTCCTGAAATGTATAAAGTTAATAAATAACTTAAGTATATGGTGGTATCAATTAAGATTTTTACTACCATATAATGGTGAATAACATTGTATGCATAATATATTGATGCATATTTATCGAATAAATAAAATTGATGTATCATTTTAGTAATATTGTCTTCACTGAAAAAATGAAGTAAAAAATATTTTATTATTTTTAACATTAATATTAACAATATTTATGATTTACTTTTTTGAAGCAATGTTTAAATACTGTCTACTTAATAACCAATAATAATATCCAGCGTCTTGATAACGTTGTTCGTCAACAGCATTTTCAGTTAACATTTGTAATACTTGGAATGCACGTTCTGGACGTCCACCTTTAAGAAAAGCTAAAAAAAATTACATTAATTAAGATTTCAAAATTATAAGTTTATTTAAAATACCTTTTTGTGCTTCAACGAATTTATCATTTTCTGCAAGCCAATCAGCATAAGGTAAATATACAAGTGGAGCAAAAATTGGATTTTTCTCGACTAAGATGAAAGCTTGATCCCAATTATGAGCTTCTACATGCAAAGCTACTATGTCAGTTCCCATATCCTTTCCCAATTTCGCATATATTTCAATCGCACTTTCTGTATCGCACAATTTACGAAGTTCATTGCCAATTCTGCTTAAAATAACTTCTTCGGCTTTATCAATATGACGCCCAAGTTCCAATAACCTGTTTCAAAATAGAAGCAGTCAAATAGTTATATTTTTTTATAAATATAATAATAAGTATTTATTTGTCTACAATTTGGTTATTGACAGTATACTACGAAAATTGTATTAATTTGTAATTAATACAATTTTTAAGTGGATAGTATTGGTATTTTAGTAAATGTTTTTTTTTATTTCTAATAACTTGCAAATAATTATTACTTTCATTAATTTTAAAAACAATAATTTATGAACTTTAATTAATATCTTGTTCATAAACATGAGTACGTCTATTATCCTCATGTTGAAGTTATGCGAATTTACACAATTTCAACAACTTTGTTTCATATAGTATTTTAATTAAAATAAAATATATTTTGTAAACTTAGTCATTAATTTCCCTAAAATAAAGCTTATTCTACGTGAATAAATTTAATTTAAATATATTGTTAATATAAAATTACATTTGTGTCCAACAATTATGAACCATAATATCAATAGCACGGTCAAATTCTTCAGCTGAAATAAAAAGTTCTGCAGCTACTTTGTGTTCATCAATACTTAAAGCCCATTCAGCGCGTTTAATAAGTAATTCTTTATTTTCACCAATTGTATTTGACCCAATAAATTCCTAAAATAAAATTTAATTATAATATCATAAGATTATAGAGGAAAAATTAAATACATCAATTTTTTTAAATGTACTTGTGCTAAATCAAACATTCTCAAATCGGTATACATAATGAAAGCTTTATATTCAACTCCCCATTTTTGATAAATTCTGGCAGCTTCTTTAAATTTTCCTTCGTAAGCAAGTACATCAGCTAATAGACAGTGTTTATCTTTATCATTATGTGACCCCTTATCCTTTAAATCATATTACATTGTATTAATTTATGTACATATTATGTATACATGATTCATACTATATATTGTATATTACCCAAATAATAATTATTATTTACTTCATATTGGGTAATTAGCTCTAAGTATTTTAGTTCATTGATACGTGCGAATGCTTTCTTAGCAATTAGAAGATTCAAATTTTCCAAAGCTTCACGAGCTAATAGCTTCCAGTCAGATTCAGTAACATTTAGACAGGCAATTTTATATGCTTTACTAAAAAATGATTCAATAAGTTAATATAATTTTAAAAGTAATTAACAGAAATAATTTAATATTTTTATCAAAAGAAATGTTTACATACTTAAAATATTTTTTTTCTAAATATTGATATAATGGAATTGATAGAGCAACTTCAATAACTGACACATGTGAATCATTAAGAGAAAAAATTTTAGAACCACACATACCTATTACATGGCCCTATAAATATATAACAATTTTTATCACAATTAATTGTCTTTTTCATTTAATAAATGTCTTACTATGATATGTTGTTGATGAGCTGGAAATTTATTAATTTTGATATTAAATATATTTTTACCCGAAAAACAAGCCATATCAGTAAACTTGGAATTCCAAACCACACTACTAATATTAGATTCCTAAAGTATAAAATGGAAATTTAGTGTACTAAATTATTGTTTAAGACATTTTAATAAATTTACTTGAAAAAGCAATTTTTTTGACTTCATATCGAAAAATGAACACATGCTTTCATCATCAATAATAGCTACTTTTTCCATCGATAAATTCACATCAAAACAACGGATACTTTTATTAACATTAAATAATTGACTTACTAATGTGCTATTCACTTGTAACATCAAAACCTATGAATTGATTATAACTATAAATATTCTATTTAATGAAATATACAAATTATATACTTGTCCATTATGTAAGCCAACCAAAATTTGCTCTTTTCCTGAAGTACCCCCTATAACTTTCAAGTATTTTACCACAGAATTCATGTTCCACTCATGTACATATATTCCAGATAGAGTAAAACATTGAAGTTTTAATTCCTAAAATTAAAAGTATATAATAATGATGATAATAATAACAATTTTTTTCTTAATAAATATTTAATATTTTTTACTTGACATAAAACCAAATTGTTGGAACAAACTACTAATAAATTACAAAAGGCACTTTCCAACATTTTTTCTTTAATCTGATAATGCATTTGAGATGTTTGATCTAAAGTTAATTCATACACAATAATTTTTAATGGTAACTGAATCTGAAAAAAAATTATAAAGACAAAAAATATTTTTATGTATTAATAATAATTACTAAGTAAAATAAAAAATCATATTTCAAATATAATAGTATAAGACATAGTAGATCTGATTATGTATATTTTAAATACATTTGAATCATTAATTAAATTTAATATTGTTGAGTAATACAACATTATAATTTATAAATTAAATATATAAAAACTTACAGCTAATCGATCTTTGTAAATTGCAATTTTCTTAACCAAATCTTTGCATTTTATGCGTATTTTTTTGTTAGTAACTAAATTCTGAACCACAACATCTGTCATATTTTCTCTAAAAAATAATACAAATTTATTGTTACAAAATACTTATGTCAAAGCAAAGTTAAACCATTAATTTGTTAGTCAGTAAAATAATATAATTAACAGTGATATGTATATTAATAGGTAAGTAAAATAATACTAATTTATAAGGACAATATCTAAGATTTTGTGAACCATAACCTCATAATATAGATTGGATAATTGTGCATTTATCAAAGGCAATTTTAATACCTGTATGCATATTTCTCTTGATGAAGTCCATGTATTACACTAAACTCAATTTTGTAATAAGCTAATGTCCCATCTTGACAACCCAACACCTATTAATAAAGATACATAAATTTACACATAAACATTAATTAACTAGTTTAAAGAGATTGCGAAAATTGCAATAATTTGAAATTTTTAATACTGTATTTTATAAACATAGTTTTTATAAAATTAGTGAATGCAAATACATAAGTATATGTTATTCAAAAACAACTTTCGATAGTAAAAAATTTAAAAAAGTTGTTTTTCAATTTTCTTCAACTTTATAGTTACTCTGAAAATAGTTGATTAATTTCCAAAAAATGTTCTAATTTATTAAAAGTACATGATTTGTAAATTAAATTTTCTTAACTATATTATATACATTATAACCTGTATAAACTATATTGAGTTACTTCAATTCTCTATAAAACATTTCTTAGCAAGTTTGCTTCTAAGTTATTTAATCAAGCATTTTTTATACAATTATATTTCATATAACAGAAATAACAAACAACATTTTAACTTTTTATGGCTTCTATTTATTTAATTATGTATATTTTTTAAAATCTGGGTTGTAGTTTAGGACTTTGTATATTATATGTCTAACATTTAAATTAGATTTACTTTTTATATTATATAACTACATATGACATATTTACATATATATATATGGCCATATACTTTGGAATTTCTTACAAAATTAAAATATGTTTTTTAAGTTTTAAAATCAAATTTTTACAAATTTTTAAACTCTTAGTTCATGCCAATAATCATACATTTATAATTATAAAATATATAATATACTAAAATGTTACACATAATCTTTTTTAAGATAATAATTAATAATCCAAATTTTAAATAAAACATACTATAAATTTTGAATGTGGGTGCACAGCGGAAGACCAAACCCAACTGTTCTTATCATCAAGTTCGCTTAACTTTATTCCATCAATTGAGAAAATGCTGCATTTTCCTTTACAACCACCAATTAGTAAATAGGAATCATTACATAAGGTTTTCATAGTTAAAGCTTCTAAATTTATGTTTTTATCTTTGAAAATCTATAAAATTATTGGATAGTTTTAAGATATTCAAAAATAAAAGTATATAGTTAATTACTTCAGAACCATTCTTATTGTAAGATGATAACTTTTTCCCCCAATCTGTGATGCATAAAATGTCTTCTTCATTATATCTAAAAACAATTGATATTAATTTATAAATTCCATTATACATTAAATATGTATTTAGTACTTAGATAACCATGTAATGGCCCACACTGATTGTCCATCAAACTGCTCAATATTTGTAACTTCGTCACCACTTTGGTTACGTAAGGAAACATTACCATTGTCACAGCCAAGGGCTAATAATTGACCATCAGTTGACCACGCACAAGTATTTATTTTAAAAAGAGATTTAAACTTTTGGACAGACTTTAGTTCCAACGAGTATAATCCAACCTCCATAGAACTACAGCTTGCTAGATGGTGAGTAATTGAGTTGAAAGCCACACATTGTACACTGTCATTGTGACTAGACAATAAATAAATAAAATTATAAAAACATCTAGACATCTAGAAACGAACTGAAAGTTTACTTGTATTTTCCAACAGGTTCAAATTTAGATGACCATAAAATAACTGTTTTATCTGCTGCACCTGAAGCAAATAGTTTGCCATTTTTAGCAGTTTCCAAGCAAAAAACATTTTCTCTATGTCCTAAAAATAAAATATTTCATTGTATATATTTTTATTTTAATTGTATGGTTTTATGCATTGAAATTGTTTTTGAATCTTTTTAGTTACCCTTTAAAGTATTTAAGAGATATCCATCAATACATTGATAAACAAGAATATCATGACCTGCTGTTGCAAGTAATTGAGAACCATCAATACTAAAGCATATGCTGTATATACTATAAGATAAAAAAATATTAATAATAATAACATTAAATAATTTCCATTATACAAAATAATATTGATTTATAAAATTATATTTTTATTAAAAAGATAACAATTATTATTAAACCAAAATTATATTGAGAAAAATATATTAAAAAACAAACTTTGGATATATTAATCATTAAGCTTAACATTTTGTATTGCTTCAAATATAAGCCACATTATATTATATAAAGGTATATTTTGGATAAATTTAGAAGGTAAACTAGAAAAAAATTATGGTGATTATTTTTATCATTTTTTATATTCAAAAGCATACAATGTTTGTTATTGAAGGTACATACAAAAATGCAGTTATTATATTATACACATGAATACCATTTCTTTAAGGAATACATTTAACTATCTAATAGGCATTGTTAAACAGGCCTTACAATTAAATAATTAAATTTTAATAAAAAAATAAATAAATAAATCTAATATTACAGAAAAATCACATTGATGTTTTATAAATTATAATATAACCTAAATATAAAAAATATTTATATTATTATTTTAGTAATATATTTTTATTATTATTATTTGAGTATATATATATATATTTACCATTGTTGATTTTTATCTTTATCTTGAATTTTGTGAAGCCATATTGGAATACAGTGCATGGTAATTATCCTCAAACCTTATATGTTACAAATTATTTTTTCCTGAAAATAATTAGCAACAAATTATTTAAAAGTTATAACTCATATTTAATAAAATTCCTATTACTTAATTGGAAACTTATACAAGTGTAATACTTTGAAGTTTGAAATGTTTATTGTTCAGAATATAGTTAGAACATGGTCTTTTGAAATGAATTAAGTCAAAATTCAAAAAGCAAAATGATTAAGAAACAATAATTATATATTACATTTATTTTGTCATGTACTGATCGATATTTGATATTTTTAATTTTATCTATTACACATATTGTTATATTGTAAATACTAAATACCGGTTACCAATTACACGAACTATGGTTATGGAGTATATATAATCTATAACCATGATATGAGTTCATATTTAAACACCATTTATTATATAAATATGATGTAAATAAAACAACATGCATTGTTATTCTTTTCTATGACAACATGGTTCTGCTGAAGTACTTATATCGATTATTTGTTTCAATTTATTAGTTACGTGAAAACTTTGAATTTTTATTATAAAAAATAATATTTACCAGTTAAAAATATAACCTCAAAGTACTACATAGTACTTATAATAGTAACAAGTATTCATTTTTTGTCATTAATTAAATATACAGGTAAAATATTTTAATATACTATGTATATAATGTACAAACAATTGTAAATCAAGTATTAATAAATAATAATTGATTATATAATAAATATATATGTATTTATTTATTTATTTTGCATATGACATTATTGGATTATAAAAATAAATGAAAAAAAGGTACAATTACAATAAGATGGTAAAGATATTAATAAACTATAGATAATATAACAAACTAATACTATGACTATGTAGGATTATAGCTAAAGGTTTATGTATGACTAGACAGATATATATGTATATATGTTATATTTAATAATATGTTTGTTAAATTATAACAATATTTAAGGTGGATTAATAGATTATAATTCACCATGGGAAGAAATAAGAAAGGGACAGGTCGGGTCGAAAAGGCAAATGCTAAAAGGGAAAAAAAGATTGCTCAAAGGATTAAAAAAAATATTGGAAAAATTGGAGAGGTAAATATAATATTAAAGTATGATCAAGTGTTAATAAAATAATATAATAATCATAAACTATAATTAAATTAACTCAAATTAATTAAATATATATTTTTTTACTATTGTTATTCAATAGTTATTGTAATTATTTCTTTTAGCCAGAGGTGTCTACTATAGTAGCTCATATTGAAGCTAGAAACAAAGCAAAAATTAAAGTTACAGAGACAAAAATTGATAATCCTTCACGTAGATCAAATTTTACATTTATCTCACATCCAGAAAAAGATGAACTTATTTTATTTGGTGGAGAATTTCATAATGGTAAAAATGTAAGCATTTTAATTTATTTACTAGTAGGTATTAGTACGTTAAATAACTATTATTTGGTATTATTGTTGATTTATAACATTAATTAATACTTTTAAATTTTTATTGTAATCACCAATAGTTATTTAGTTAAAAAATTTTAAACTCAAATTTCATATTATCATATTTATTGTATATGTATATATATATTTACAGACATTCATGTATAATGATTTAATATTTTATAATATAAGTCATAATACTTGGACACTAGTAGATGCTCCTGGCGCGCCTCCTTCTAGATCATCTCACTCAGCAGTAAGTGTTGCTACAGATAATGGACAGATGTGGATTTTCGGAGGAGAGTTTGCTAGTCCTTCAGAATATCAATTTTATCATTATAATGATCTCTGGGTTTTTGGATTGAAGAATCGAAATTGGACCAAAGTTATGTAAGTGTTATATTACTATGTTATTACAAAATATATATTACCATTAATGTTTACAAATTAATAATTGTAATGATTTATATAGATATATATTATTATATTGTATAGTGTATTTTAAAAAATAATCTTGTAGTTGCTATTTTAATTATTTAACTTTTTATTTTTAAAGGGCTAAAGGAGGACCTTGTGCTCGTAGTGGCCACAGAATGGTACTTAGCAAACGTCATTTAGTATTATTTGGTGGTTTTCAGGATAATACTCATAATTATCAATATTTTAATGATTTATATGCATTTAGTCTAGCTGACTATAAGTGGAAAATTATTAAAACTTCTGGTAGGAATAATTAATATTCTAATATTGTAATATATTTTTTAAATTAAAAATATAATAATAAATTGTTACAGGACACGCACCAACACCAAGATCAGGTTGTCAAATGTTTGCTATGGAGGATGGAAGAATTATTGTATATGGTGGTTATTACAGAGAAAAAATTAAGGAGGGTTATGATAAAGGAACAATTTTAAATGATATGTATATATTAAGTCCTGAAAGTAAGTATACGTTTTTAATATATTTTTTTTCATTATTATTATTATTTGCAAAAAACAATTAATAGTATAAATATACCTATTTTGATGTATTTAAATATACTTTTATCTTGATAAAATTAGAATGATAGGTTCAAAGATTTGAAATAATACATAGTTAATCATAATAATATATTCTAAATTAAATAATTTATCATTGCTTTCATATAATAATGGCCCACCACTAGCTATCTTGGGAGCTTAGAATAATAGTAGAAGTGTACTGACACATTTTGTATTGTGATTGATACACCAAAATCATCTTAAAATCCAATTGCTACCATGAGAGTGAGGTGCCCCATTGTTTTGTCGGACTACCTTGCCTTTCCGGACACAGTACCTTTCAAGGTTGAAATACATATTTCGGCTGAGAAGTGGTGGCTATAGGTCAGGCGCTAGATAATCAAATAAATCACAAAAACTAGTAGAAGGTAACAGTATCAATGTGGTGCTTAACTGAGTTGTGTCCTCTAAAAGGTACAAACGTGGCCTGGTGGTCCATAGCTTATCCAGAATTTTATTAAAATGGACCAATGAAGTTCTGCTTTGCTATGCCATTTGAATAAAGCCAAGCATTAACAGAAAGTATATAGTCAATTGGCCTAGGTCAAAAACACAAATCTTGTCGCATTGATATAATATAAGTATACAACACTAATGTTTGCTAGGCCTCACATTCATTGTACTATTCCGATTCATGTATCTTGTATATGTGTTATATTTACTATGTTTGATAACTAAATATTATTTATTTATTTTATAGAAGGTGATGTAGATTTTTCAAATTGTCGTTGGACAAAAGTGAAACAAGCTGGCTGCTTACCTACAGCTCGTTGTAGTTTATCTGGAACATTAATTTCTGGACATAATAAGGCATATTTATTTGGTGGGGTTTATGATGAGGAACAGGGAGAAGATGATTTGGCTAGTACATTTTATAATGATTTGTTCATGTTAGATATGGAAAAAACTACACCTACTTGGAGATTAAGTATAGTTAAAACTTAGTTGTGTGTTTAATTATATATTATTAGTAGTCATTAAATTTTTAGTTTCAGTTAATGAACAATCAAAAAAATTAGACACTGAAGAAGCTTCAAATTCAGTCAATTCAGAATTCCCGTCTCCAAGATCACACAGTGGTTTAACATTTAAACATAATACTTTATTCATATATGGTGGAATTATTGAAAAAGGCTCTAAATCATTGACACTCCGTGATTTTTATTCATTAGGTAAAGACTATTTTGCATTTTATTTAATTTAAGATGTATTTACATCTAAATTACGTTTTGATATATATTTTTGTAAATTTCAGATATTAAAAAGTTACAAAAATGGAACGTCATTTGTAATGATGATATATTAAAGTCTGTGAATTTAGACTCAAGCTCTGACGACAGTATGTCAACTGATGGATCAAGCTTAGAATCTTCAGAATCTGATGCATCAGATGGAGAAATGGATACTGATTGAATTTAAATCTAACTGACCATTGTATAATATTTGCAATAATATGTAATATAATGTTTATTAAAAAATAAATTGGGTTATACACCTATACAAACTTATATAAAAATAAACAATATATTCAAATTAGAAATTAAGTTTAAACATTAAATATGTTACCTTTTTATTATATATCACATCTTGATTTTAATACATATATTTGTACTAATACTTTTTTTAATAAATTAATAAACAGTGCTAAAATATAGTATATGAGAAATAAAATAATTTAAAATCTTAACTAGAAATTGATTAAAAAAATAAATAATTTTAATCTTTAATAACAGTACTTAGGTAACAACACACATGTATACATATTGATGAAACAATTATGTCAACAATTTATTTTTAGTTCATATTATTAAAATAAATTAACATAAAATAATAATTAATACTAAATTGTGTGTAAATAATAACATTTAGTTTTTAGATTTTATGAAAAATTTAAATAGTTTCTGTTAGTTTTTGTAAACGCTGAGTACATTTAATTTTAATTTTATTAAACCTAGAATATATACTTGCAAATAAAATTAAAAATATTAACCTGCCTCAAATAATTAAAATAATAACCTATATTAAAAAAAAATGAATACTAATTTTAAAAAATTACTAATAATAATATTTATATTATAAATGTTCTGGTATTTCAACTAATGATGTTTCCATTTGAAAATCACTAGTGTTTAATGATAAAGAGCTAATAGTTAAACTTGAAGGAGGAACCGAAGAATTAGATCTCCAATGTGTAAATGGATAAAATGATCCAATGTTTGATGGTGTACAGATTTCATGAGTTTCTTTAGAATTATTTGGGCTTACATTTATTAATGATCTGACTGCAAAATCCTCCTAAAAAAATATAAAACAATATTTAAAATAATAGTAAGGTTTTAAAACTTCATTGAACTTACTAATGGTTTACCTCCATTGGAAATTTCTAAAGTAGGTAAAAACCTGTAATAACATTGTGTCCAAATACTCAGACAAGAAATATCTGTAGATACTTTTAATAATTCATTTTTATCCTTTGTTGTATTGTAAAGAGGATTATGAAATTGAATTAAATCACAATCTAAAAACTGTTCTTCCCAGTCCCATATAGATCTTAACATTAATGGATTAGTAGTATCCTGAAGTATAATTGTTTTATGAGTTAAAAATATTATGCTTTAAATTAAAATACTAACGGTAGTAGCATAATGACGATCTCGTTCACAATCAAATAAAAATGTATCAAATATGGAAACATGTGACGCATCCCAAAGAGTAGTTAAGTAAGTCTCGGTAAATTCAAACTTTGTAGGGAATTGTTGAAGTAGTTGCCAAACACAATCCAAAAACAATAACAACAATGGTGACTGCAAAATATTAAAAAATATATTATA